>CABPRJ010001501.1:73903-93779 GCA_902439185.1 Cinara cedri
TTTTTTTTTTTTTTTTTTTTGTCCACGTAAAAAACCGACCGTATAAAATGTATATATAATACGAGGATACTACTACGACGACGATATAATAATATTCCGGAAGATAAAAATTGCGTTTAAACGGGTTTTTTTTTTTTTTTTATTCCGATCGAAAGAGAGACAGCGAGCAAGAGAGAGATGAGTTTTTTTCGCGTGATTCGTCTGCGGCGGCAGTGGCGGCCGGTAATCAATTGTGTGTTGAATTTTTCATAATACGTACCGACGGCAGCGATAAATTCGAATTATTCACCGTTCGAACGGTATAATGCGCGTATGTATGTTGTATACCGCGGTTATATATTTTTTAAATATTTTTCTATGCCGACGTTACGTTAAATTTCTGTGTACATAGAGACCGGACGGTGGTGTTTAACGCGGCGCGCGCGCGAAAGAAATTTTCGTTTTTTCGCCGGCGTGGTTTTTATCGCGCCGGACACGCGCAGCCGGCGATCCCTCGCAGGGAGAAATTCGCAACAAGTCAATCGCGATAACGTTAAATTACGGCGCGTGTCGCGAAAGGGGACGGGGGGTCCTCTCGGCGACTGTATCGTGCGTATAAATCGAACGGGAGCAACACGTTATTATATTATCAACGGTGAAACGCGCTGTACGAGAATGAAAAATGCATTTTCTACCGGATATCTCGATCCGAATTATTTCAAGCGTAGTATTTTTATTTTTTTTTTCCCCGAAAGCCAATTTCGTCGGTTCCCGCGATTTCACCGTATTGTAGTTTTCTTAAAAAGCGCAGGGAAAACGCTAGAGTTCACGGTAATAATGGTTTTTACTTTTTTTTTTTTTTTTTTTTTTTTTTTTTTTCGGAATTCCGGCGAAATAAATCGTAGAAGTTTTCTTTTGAGTTGTCATTCGGTTTCGTGCGGATAGAATTGTTTCGGCCGAGGAGAAATGTTTGACGATGGTTCACCGTGGATCATCATGTTGTTCCCATTATTATACTATTATAGTGGTCAAAAGAAAAAGAAATTGTTTAAAACTTATAATGTATGGGTAATTTGTTTTCTTGTTTTTTTTTTTTTTTTATAAACGTTTTAGTTCAAATGTTGACGGAAATCGTAAAAATCAAGATGTTTAAAAACGCTTTTAACTGAACAATTATTATTATTTTTTTTAATCTGAGATCGAGTAATTTTCTATGAACTTGAACCGTCTTTTTATAAACGCTCTTATCACGATTTTGTGAAAGTTCTTAAAATTTCCAACGGGGAAAAATGTCTGCCTCATACATCCCGAGTAATCGCGATCGTCTGCTGTTTTTGTTTCATTCGATTCCGGGTTCTTAATTTTTTTTTTTTTATTATTATTATCAAACTATTTTGTTTGGATTTTACGATAGATTTTCCGAATTTTCCGAAGTAAATCGATTTTGTTCGACTTTTGATTTTCGAAATTTTTTTTTTTGACATCGGCCTACTCTCATCGAACCACCCCGCAATGCATACATCACGCCCGATATGCGTGCGACTCGTAATAATATTGAAACGTTACCGAACGCGCCTGCCCAGCTTGACGCGAGTCTCGTAAAACGAGAATAACTATTCGCGTTCATTTTTCCCGTTCCAGAGTGGGAACGCTTAGCTTCTGGTACACACGTCGTGAATACCACAGATACAATACAGAAACGGACAGACTACTCTTGTTTAACAATTGAGACGAGTGAAACGATGTTCCCCGAGTGTCGGAAAACTGGGGCGATTTATCAGTCGTCACCATATTATAATATAGACAAAGCCCCAAGCCGTATCAATATTGCAGGAATAATAGCGTGCCCGTTCCACTTGGAGCACTGATGGGGTATACGGATCGCTCGATATAAATTATACGATACGTATATATATATAGGTGCCAGGCTTTTAAACCTCATGGTGGGGGGATACTCTTGTATGGTTTTACCCGACTCCCGGTGCGTTATCATTACAGCCTCGGTTTGTCAATCTGTTACGGTGACGTGATACGGCCGGCTGACTTGTCGTTTTGTACGTACAGCGGGGAAAACGTATCGGTTTTAACGTCCGAACGAACCCACCGCGAATACGTGTAAGTTCGAACTTAAACGCAAAGACGATTTCGGGACGTTTAGAGTTGTTTAGAGAAGCAACGGCGAGAAGATTAGGAGAAAACCGAGAAAAAACGGGACTTGCGACGCGCAGTAGACCGGGCGTAAAGGACATTTTGGACAATCGAACGAACGGAAGGCCAGACAAAAGTTTCGATTTCTTTGACGAAAATCCCGAGAACGTCGGGGTACAATGTCGTTCGGGGTAGTGGATAATATAACACGTTTAGTCTGCGTGACGGAAGCACAAACGTTTCGGGGAACGGACGAAACAGACAGCAGGAGCTCTTCACAGACGACAGAAGAAAAAACGAAGCGGATAATAGTCCGAACGTAGACAGTGAAGAAGCAAATATAACGCGTATTATACGTTGCAATACGCGTTTAAAATTTCTCCGCGTGGCCTTAGAGTCGGCCGAAACCGAAAAATATTATGAACGCGAAAGTTTGTCGCCGTTTCTCCGCGGGAATAACGTATACGGTTTCGCCCACCACCACCCCACCCCCCTCTCACAGTGTTCCACAGCATTAAAAATGAGAGCAAGGGTGGGAGCCGTTACGCGGAACTATGGGTGTGTTTTAAAACGAATTGTTTGTATTCGTTGAAAGTCGTCTCGGTCGCGCGTTACGGACGGAACGGGATAAACGGAAACGGACGGAAACGGACGTGAAACCGTCGAGAAAACGGCAAAAAAAAAAAAAAACGACGGGCGGCGGGACGGCGGGCGAACGGCATGGGGTAAAACGCCCGCCCGGAGGTGGGAACGGTGGGTACGGCGACCGCAACGAGTGCGTCATTACGATATCGCGGAATCTAGGCCGGGCGGCGGTACGGAGGTAGCAGGAGAGGATGAACGTCGCGCGTGGCGTACGCACTCCGGCCGGCCGGCCGGCACACGGCGGCTGCCGCGGCAGACGACACGACGACGACGACGATTATTAAATTATTATTATATTATTATTACGCGTGTACGTTTAAAGGTATTAGCGCGTAAGTACGCGGCGGGCGGGGCGGCGGGGCGGCGGCGGCGTCGTCGTAGTCGTCGTCGGGCACGGGGAGGAGAGAGGCGAACGTGTTGACATTAGACCTCCCGGCCGTCGGATTATCAGTCGACTAATAACGTCGTCGTCGTCGTCGTAGGGTTTCCCGCGGCGTGCGCGAATGGATCCCCCCCCTCCCCTCCTCTACTCGTCACCGCTGCCCGTGCCCCCGTGCCCGTCCGCCCGTCGCCCGGCACGATTCCGGCCCCGCGCCACGGATATTATTTATTACACGATTTAAGGTACGTATACGTGTCTTTTATTTGACGGGTTGCACGCTCACTGTAAACCAGTCAAATTATTTCGTTTAGAAAAACGTGTTTGTGCGTGTGTTTTTTATTATTATTATTATTATTATTTTTTTTTTCTATCCTTCTTTCTCTTCCCGTTCGGTCGGGGTACTTTATACGCGCGTAATAACGTATAATAATATAATACCCACGGCGGCGGCGGTGCGTATATTAATATCGGTTTTTTTATACATATATTTTTTTTTAATTTTTTTTCCTCTCGCCGTTCAGTCATCATCTCCTCCGTCCGTTCTGTATTGTACACAACGTTAACACAAACGTATACGCGCGCAGCATTCGACGATTTCCCCGGTAATATCGCGCGGGAAATATCGACGACAATCCCGCGGCAATAGACTTTTTACCCGGGGTCACCGATTGTATTACGACGCGGCGTACAGTTTTTACGGCGTGCAGACTTTTCGCTTTTCTTCCGGAAAACTTACGGAAACGGCCCTTACGTTCGCCAAACGACCGGGGCCAATAAGAACCGGGGGTGAGGGGGGGGAACACGCGAACATTTCCGCACGTTCGTTCGGACTCGGTCCGCGATAACCGCGTAGATAATAACAACGCAGCGAACGCGCGGCAACGACGGCCGAAGACCGCGGATGAACATAACGGATAGTAACGTTCGGGCGACGGCGGCGATAACGGTACCGCGAGTCGAGTCCGCTGGTTAAAGGCGTGCGCGACGGAGGCGCGAGAATCACGTGCCAGCGGGTGATTCAAGAACGGAAAGACGGCGATGATTTCGACCGCGCGCCGCGGCGAATCGAGAACGGAACACCCCGCGGCGGCCGTTACGGAATCGGGCGAGCGAGCGAGCGTGTTACGCGACCCCAGATCCGCGCCACGACGTTACACGGTCCGCGGGGAAATCGCGAGATACGATCGTTTCGGCGGTACGGCGGCCGTCCGGGGGTGGTAATAACGTACACGTGCATATGGGGTAGCCGCGGCAGCTACAATATCATAGTCGACCGCCCGCCGCCGTTCGCACGCACTATATTATTATACGACGACGGGGCCGGGGCGCGCGTATGACTTTACGCGTTGTCGACAGGCGAACAAAAAAAAAAAAAAATAATAATAAAATAAAAACCGAAATAAACACCGAATACGGGTAGCCGTTCGGCCGATCCTACACCGCGACAACCGCGTATAATATTATTGCCCGTCCGTATGCGTACGTACGTATACGACCCACACGTGTGGCGCGACGGAAAAACGTACCTGCGCATAATAGGGACGCGGTACGCACGCATCGCGTTATTAGTACGCGTCCCGCGCGTCGTTGCATTGTGCGCGCGGCCCGTAGGGGGGCGGTTCGGTCCCGTTGACATTACGGCCACCACGCTACGCGCGGATTTATGTACGCGCGCGGCGCGTAATTCCCCCGCGCGCATGTTATCGCCCGGTCCCGCGAGCTCTCCCCGCCCCCCGCACCCACCCGTGACGCGCTCGGGCTGCCGCGAGGGTAGTTTCGTACGATCCGCCGCGCGCGCGATACACGACCGACCGTCGCCCGTACTGTTATTCCAATACCTGTAGGCCGCCGATTCGCGACGCGGCGTACGCGGCGCACCTCGTCGCGCCGGGCGAGGGGCTGCGGGGCCGCCGGTAACACGCGGTCGATTTATTAAATTCGTTATTATCGCGCGTACGCGGCGGCGACCGTCCGCCGCCGTTGACCGCGTCCGCCCGCGACGCGCTCCCACGGTACGTCGCGCGCATCACCACGCGCACACACACACACACACACGCGCGCACACACACACACACACACACACACGTGAAACCGTCACCGCGTTACCGGCTACTGCGTGTTACACACAAACGCGTTATTACACATCATTCTCGTATACGGTAGTAATATCGTTGCCGCGAGAACACGAATTTATGTTTATCCGAGAGGCCGTCGTCGGTGTATAATACGTACCGAGGTACAAGACGGGTGTTTTTTTTTTTTTTTTTTTTTTTTTTTATGTCCGAAAAACAGGGTCGGCCCGCGCGGCCGCGCAGCGTGAGGTCTTCTTGTCATTACCGCTCGTCGTCGCGGATTCTCTGTCCGTCGCCCCGCGACAATAGAGTCCGACGACAATAATTTGTTATTATCGTCCTCGTCCGCGATACAATACGCGTGTACCTCTCCATATAATAATACCCGCCGTAAAGAAAAAAAAAAAAAAAAAAAAAAGGGGAAAAAAAAATCGTAACGCGCCCGCGATTATCGTCGTCGTAGGTACCGCGGCGGCGGCGGCAGCGCCCGGGCCGTCGCGATATGTTTCGTGCATTGTGTCGGTTTTACGATTCGACCGTCGCCTCCGTCACGGGCCGCGGTCGTCCGGGTAACGCGCCGGGCAATCATGTAAAAACACAAACCGTCGTCGTCGCGATACGACACGGTACATTGTTATTGTCGTTATCGCTATTATCGTTATTACCCCGCCGACCCGCCGCCCCGCCCGTACGACGCCCGCGTACACGACTGTCGTCGTCATTGTGTTTTGTACGCACGGGTTTTCGTACGGTTTTCAAACTCGCGCGACACGTTGTCACGCGCGTCCGTCCGACGGCTTCCGTCGCGCGCCGCGGCGTCGCTCGGCGCGCGAAGGGCACCGCGGGAGCAACGCCGGAACAGTCGCTTTCGGTCCGGGAGAAACGCGTGTTGTTTTTTCGCCGTCGCGTTTCACAACGTGACGTGGTTTTTATTAATGTTTACAACGTAGAAAAGTTCGGGTCGATTGTTAAACGCCAGACTCCCCGAAACGCGGTAACCGCGACGCTACTGCAACGTTCTAATATTATCGACCCGACCCTATTATCGTTATCGGTCCTTTCCCCGCGGTACACAGGTCGATTTACCCGTCTCCCTCCCCCTCCCCTACCCGAGAGCCTATAAACGTCTGGCGTTCGTTACCGCCTCGATTAATCGCCGGTTTTTTCGCCGGTTCGACGGCACAATATCGCATATTTGGGCAAAAAAAAAAAAAAATTATTTTCCAACGGGTTTTTCTCACCTCGTACACCTTGTTTCACATACGGACGTTTGAAAATCGGACAGTGTCGGAGTTTTCCGCAGATTTATAGAGCCGTCTGCGGTTATTTTTGTTTTTATTACCAGAGCGAACTGTGCGCAACTGTATCAAACTGTTTATAGGGCAACATAATCGCGGTACTCGTAATAATATCGCGTTTGTATACACATTATACGACGGTTTAATACATTTTTAAAATTGGTTTTAAACGATATTGTATAATATTTCACACGTGATGTTAAAAAAACTGAAATATCGAGAAAAAAAAAATCAACGTATTCGGACGAACTGCAGCGGAGAATATATTTTATTGTGTTTTCCAGTTCTTGCGGACGTGTTTATTTCGGTCTAATATTAAAACTAACGGTACAAAATCGGATCGACCGAAATAACCTTTGGTTATTTGGGACTTCGTAATAGATCTTAATGATGCGATGCAAGCTCAAACATATACAATTTAACGTACATATTATATAGAGGGTATATCTCGATCCCTTAAATCGCATGAATTAGATATGACGCAGAGACCCACAAGGTAGAAAAATGCAGGGAGTATTCAATAATGCAAGAAGGGAGATAAATGGAGTTATTTAGTGAAAGCACCGAAAACCCGCGGAGAGTTCGGTAAAGGCCGGACGAAGAAAGCGAATTAATATAAATATGTCTGCACGAAATAATATTTATGGTAGTTCGTTAAAATATTATGGAAACGCGCGTATATACGAGTGTGGATTTTTGGACTATTGATTTCGAGGCTGTACAGTTAAATCGTCTATTAAATGTGATTTCTTTGGTTTCAGTAGGGCTTAAGTTAATATTAAAAAAAAAAAAAAAAATTCTAAATTACACAAAAAAACCGGCGGAGGGGGGGGGGAGATTGACGGAGATAGTGGAATTATGAAAAACGCGAACAAAGATTGAAAAAAATCGCATAAAAAAACAAAAAAATCAAGATTTATTCGTTAGATTATTGTGTTATTGTTTGTGCTCGTCTTCGTCATCGTCGTCATACAGTTAGATTCGTCATAAGACTTCCGGAAAAAAAAAAAAACTCCTCGGCTGAAAATGCAAATAAATAAATGACGCACATCGCAAATATACATATAATGATTCTAGAATACGGATCTTTGGGGGCCATCAATTACATCTCTGTAGACTACCTGTGCTTCCTAAACTTTTTCTACCCGCGGCGTCCTTTTTGGAAAAAGGGGTTTTCAGGGCGCTCTTGTAAATCGCCTTAATCAAAAAACGATTCTATGTGGAGTAATATAAATTAGTAGTTATATTACCGCGGTGTTATTCCTATTATAATATATGAATAGCCAAAAGGTAGGGAATTGTCGATTTTTTTCTTGATTTTAGAAATAATCCATCGGGAATCTAAACAGTGTTTTGAAATCGGTAAATATTCGTATCGTTTGTCGATTTTCTATAGGTGTCTGGTCTTCCACGTGATTACGAGCTTATCCGAACTGCATTTTTAACGTACATCCTTGATGATCGTATAATGGACGCGTTGCAAATATATCTTTTATGATCGAGTTTGTTAGAACTTCATTGATTGCCCTGCACTCGTGCAACAAATTTGTCTTCAAATCTTTTACACGTTCTTGAACTTATTACGACGAGGAGGACAAAAATATCATATCGGACTATTGTTAACGCGTACATTTTAGACACGTGAAAACGTGACCTGACGAATTGCTTCAATTTTTTTTATTTTTATTTGTATCTTGTACCGTTTACGTCCGGGTTTCACAACCATACAACAAAATATTCCGTACGCATATATAGCTTTTGGCAAGAATATAATATACGCGGCGAATATAATTTTTTTAGTTTGCTTCTTCTCTTCTTTTCGGGCAAAACGGTTTGTTCTTCTCGCGACCGGCGCACGCCTATATGACGTAATATTATTATATGCCTACCCGTCCACCGCGATCTACGGATATTAGCGCGGAAACACGTTTATCCCCGGCGTCGATTACAAAAAAAAAAAAATAATAATAAAAAAAAATGAGTATAGGTACCTGCTAATAAACTATATTGTTGTTGTTATTATTATTATTATTATAAAAAACCGTTGTCGTCCTCGCGGTCGTGGTCGCGGTCGTCGTCGTCGTCGTCATAACCGCCGCCGCGGTTGACGTGACACGCGCGTATCTTAATTAACCGCGTTGGTATGCGATCGGAATTTACGGGTACATAATATACAAACGTAAGTGTTTTTTTTTTTTTTTTTTTTTTTCGTTTGATAATATTATCGAGTGGGTTCGAACGGCGCGCGCGCGTTGATTGATCGAACCGTACGATATATTATTACACTGTACCGTACAGGTCGTGTATACAACAATAATATCCGTGCTACTCGCTCGCACATTAGCGTGTTTTTTTTTTTTTTTATTTTTCTTCCATATACACGTGTACACGGTATAACACGTTATATTGTGCTCGCGTATAACGGCGGCGGCTGCTCGGTCGTGGGCAGGCATATACCGCCGTACAGAAAAATACGCTATTATACGCGCGTGTCTCGTATTACACCTATATAAAAAGTATACGCTACGGTGTTATTATTTGATCGCGCGGCCGTATACAATCCGATATAATCGTCGTCTAAGTGTTTTTTATTAATTTTTTTTTTTTTTTCGTCGTCGTCGTCGTCTCGTCGTCGATAATATCGTTTTATACGCGCGGCACTACAATATCCATATAACATAACGCGCGTCTCCGCCGCGCGTACGGTATGTACAGCACGGCCCGCGGCATATTTTTTATCGATCGTAATAGATACGTCTGTATTAGTATAGCGCGTATAGGTTCATATTATTGTGCGCGGTAATACCCACTCTGTATGTAATAACCGCGCGTATTGTTATTATTGTTATTATTGTTATCATTATCGTTATCGGCATCGTTTAACGGAAAAACGTGGGCGTACGGCCACAGGTTTCAGGGAGACGGCTTTCATCTACGCGATCACCAGCGCGGGCGTGACGCACGCCGTGTCCAGGGCGTGCGCGGAGGGCGTGATCGAGACGTGCACGTGCGACACCGCGCACCAGCGCCGCGGACCGTACATCCAAAACTCCGAGCCCGGCGTCAAGGACTGGGAATGGGGCGGGTGTTCGGACAACATCGATTTCGGGTACAAGTTCGCCAGGATGTTCGTGGACACGGGCGAGCGCGGCCGCAGCCTACGCGAGAAGATGAACCTGCACAACAACGAAGCCGGCAGAATGGTGAGTGATGCATATTATTGTATCGTCTAAATATTATTGCGTACCCGTGGTGGGAGGGGAATCGGTTCTTGCGACGGTAGTAAAAAAAAAAAAAATACTGTAAAATCCGCCGAAAACCAGCTAAATTATTGTTCACCGTCGACATTTTCCCGTTACCACCGCTAAACATCGAGCAAATCGATATTGTCTCCGGATAATATTTTGAAATATAGCTGTAAATTTCAATTATCAAGCCGTATAACGTACAGTACAAACGAGCGGTACAACTAATTAAATGACCGAAAAACGCTAAAAAAATAATGCAACCAGGCGTGAAGCTAAAGGGGTGGAGGATCCGTGGGGTCTGGTTTTTCGTTTTTATTAAACTGCAATTTGTGTTAATCGATACTTCTCTAGCTCGTAGCTACAGCTTCGTATAACATTTCAAAGACATGCGCCTTTTTACGAAATATCGCACAGAAACCGCTAAGAACATCCGCTTAGAAAGGACTTTTGAAAATTCGACCCACAAGGCTGTTATAATTATTATTAATATCATTACTGTTGTTTACGCTATTCAAATCTTACAATAGAACATATTTTGCCATTTTCCACCGATTTGTTTCCATTCAATTCCGACGCGGCCGAAATCGAAAACGAATACGGTTAAAATAATACAAATTGGCACGGGCAACGCCGGGCGCGGGACAGCTAGTATTGTATACGCGCGTAATGTGTTTATATAAAAGAATGCACGCGGATATACAATCGTGTATCGGATATTATCGTGTGGTACGGTCGCGGAAAGAATATAAACTAGCGGTAGTAATAGGTAGTAGTAGTAACTAGTAGTAATAGTAATAGTAGTATTAGTAGTAGTAGTAGTAGTAGTAGTATTATACGAATATGTATAATAATATACATAGTAGTGTTGTGTAGAGAACGGCCGAGAGAGAGAGAGAGAGAGAGAGAGAGAGAGAGAAAGAGTGAGAGAAGAAAAAAATGAAAAAATAAAAAAATAAAAACCGAATACCGGCGGGAAATTTTTTCAAATATGTTTTAACAGATTTTTGTCGCATGAACGGCTTTGGTATTGCCGCAGCAGCCGCCGCACACACGCGCGGTACACGTATACCTAGTAGTTTGATTAGTCGTTTGGTATGCGGTTTACTCTTCATATATACACACGCGCGCGCGCGCGCACACACACACACACACACACATTTTTTTTTTCATACATAATAATATTATATACATACTCGCGTATAAATATAATAATAATAATATTCACTTTTTATCGAAGTCCGAACGTTTTCTCGTCGTCCGGTCCCGCAGAGATCCCGAGCCACCGGTTATCCTACTCCGCCGCCACCGCGCGCGCGCGCGCGCCGTTGTCGTCGTCGTTCCAAATTTTTTCTTTTTTTTCCCCCCCCTTTTTTCTCGTATAGAATATTATAACGCAACGCGTGTACGTTTAGAAACATTAATAATGTAACAAACGACAAATAAGGAAACGACAAATCCCCGCGGTACGATGATATAATACAATAGCTGGGTAATCATCGCGACTAACGCGGCGGGTTTTTGAATATTTTCGATTGAGAAAAGAAAACGTAACCGAGAACTTATAACCCCGCGACGTTCTGGATCGGAATCAATAAACGTTAACGGGCCGGCCAGGACGGAGCATGTTATAATATTTCCAGGTCCTCGACGCGGGGAGGGGGGCTTATTATATTAAATACGATACGTGCGTTTTACGAGTTCGAGTTTTTTACTGTCATCTCCGTCGCGTATCGGGGAATCTGTTCCGCGGGAGCTGACCGCAGTCACGCATAGCGTATTACGACACGAGAAAAATTAATAGTGCCCATTAAGAAACCAAACCCTACTAACCTCCCCCCCCCATTTAAATCGATAATAAAATAAGATTTCCACCGAAACGTCGGGAGCTGCAGTACCCTAGTTCCCCGGATACGCCCCTGTCGCGTGTATCGGTTTCGAGATGATCTTTGCTTATTTTCCGCGTATATGTGTGAAACGTTTTTAACGATTTATCTCGACTGTGGACGCGCAACGGGATCTCACGCTGTGGTTCGATCCAGAATTTCGTAATTATACACGTCTTGTTGTTGCGCATAAAATGTCCGGTTATTATTTTCTCGGGGAAGAGGGAGGGGGTCTCGTAGATTTCCCCTATAAACACCGATCCAATGCTCCGAAACACTACGCCTGTCTTGTAATTTCACCTTTAAAGCCAACGTATTTTCCAGAATATTCGGGCTGCAGTCCCGCGGAAAAGTACGCCCCTACGGCGGAGAGCGTACTTTATATAGATTGTGATTTGAGATTATATCTCCGAACGGACGCTAGCTGTGTCCAATAACGTCGAGTATTGTACAATAATTTTTTTTTTATACATTTCGAGCCCGCCGACTTCGTTTTTCGTTTTGATTATCCGAATAAACGGCTTTACTGCAGGTGACGGTCACAGTTTGTTCCCGCCGTGCCAGCGGGATTCCGGGCCGTAAAAACGAAAAAATCGGGGGCCTCTGAAAAAAAGTAACGCCCGAGGTGGGTGTCCTCCGCCCGTCAAACTCGGCCTTGCGCAGGCGACGTTGTTGCTATTGTTCCGGCGTAAAAAATACGACAAAACTGTAATTTGCGTATCGTTTCGAGATCCGATACGTAATAATACAAATATTACATTACGCTTTTCATACCGGGGTACCGCGTTTTTCGATACGCTTGTAATATTACATATCGTTACGCTTTATTCGAAAAACCGGATTTCAATTAAACGTTTTCGAACCGATGATGAATTTCGGATATTGTATTTTTTTTTTTATTTTTTTTCGACTTCGTTAACCCCCGACCGACGTCCGTTCAACAACGTTCATAATAGTCCGTATAGGTATTTTCGAGTGTAGCACTTTTTTCTGAATTGAAATCCGTGTGGGGCGGTCGTTTTTCGATTTTCTCTGACGTTTTCGTAAGAAACGGGGAAAAACTGAGGTCAATTTACGAAACGAATTGTTTAAAAACCGTAAACTATATGTACAATACTGCGGCCTTTCAAAACATGCGCGTGATCGCGAACTCCGCTCAGAATCGTTTTTCGTTGACGAAAAAATCGTTGCTTACAGACACTACGCGTCAAATTCCCCTCCATATCCTATACGCCTTACAGGCTTCTCGCCTACAACCGCATTGGCCCGTCGGTAGGTTTTTTTTTTTTTTCACGCATCAATCGAACCGTCGCGCAATATGTCGAAAACGGACGCGAATAATAACAGAAACCGAACGAACGAACGAATCCCGCGGTCGCGTATATCCGCGTGGCGCGCGCACGCGATCCGACAGTCGGCGCGGGGCGATCGACCGCGGGCCCGCGGAAAACAAAACAAAACCGAAAACAAAAAAAAAAAAAACAATAAAACGGAACGTCATGACCTGAAAACAATTAATAACGACCGCTCGTGCGCGCACGGACGGTCGGCCGGGGGGGGGAGGGAGAAGGGGAAATAAACGAAAAAAAAATCACCGCGTTCGGAGGGGGGCGTCGTCGTGTGTACGCGCCACAACGGCGGCCGAGTATAATACGTATGTGTGTATTTTTTTTTTTTTTTTTTATTATTATTATTATATTGTTTTTAATTTATTCTCCGTCCCGACACCGTGTGGTCCGGCGAGGCGCGCGTGAGACGACGGCGGCGGCGGCGGCGGTCCCCGAGAGAAGTGTATCTAAATAGATTTGTGCGCGCCGGTGGTGCGACGGAAACGGCCAATAATAATAAAAAACAGAAAACAATATTACGCGGCGGCGGCGGCGGCGGAGCGAGCGAGAGCGGACCGTACGAACGCGCGGAGCGAGACCGCCGCTCCGTAACATTTACCGCGCGACGGGTCGTATGTACAACGTGAGCGGCATCTATCATATTATTATTATTATTATTATTATCATTATGTATACGCGGTATTATATTATTATTATTATGTACCGCGGGCCGCGGCACCGTGACCCATAGACCGTCGCCGCCGCCGCCGCGGACGTCCCGCGCGCCGCGGGTTTCGCTACGCTCGCCGTGACTAAAACGCCGCGGCGCGGACGTCGTCGCGGGCCACCCACGCTCGCGTTTATTTACCGCCGCGCGAGCTTTACACGCACACACCCGCGCGCGCGCGCGCGCGCTAGTGAACGTCAGCGCGCTCCCGCGGCCGATATTTTAATAAAACGGGCCCCGGACCCGGGCCTGTTCCGCCGCGGTTACCGTCGTCGTCGTCGTCGCCGCGCGGAGCCGTCTCACAGCGTGCGGTTTCCGCCGCCGCAGCCGCGCGCACAATAATTGTTTCACTATTATTATTACGGCGACGACGCGATATTATAAACTTCCTATTGTGAACACGCGCCTCGACCGCGGGTAACAGTCCGACGACAACAACAACAATGACCGACGTCCTTATACCGCGGGCGCTGCAGTCGTCTTTATATTATTGTTGTAATAAATATTATTGCTCGGCGTTTCGTGTATCGTACGGATTTGTACCGGGCCGCATCGATCGAACAAAATAGAAAAAAAAAATAAAAAACAACCGATCCCCCGGACGCGATACACGACGATACGCGACCGAACAAAAAAAATAAATACCCCACGAATTTCGCCTTCGTCTTGGTCGTCGACCGACCCGCGACAAAACACCGCAGACTTCCGCGCTGTTCCGTGCCGTCCCCGCTTGATCCGACAGCCCGGCCTCCCGAAAACCGTTTGTCGCGACCTAAAATAATTTGCAGCACTGTTAGTTTTGAAATACGGCTTTACGCTAAATTACACGAATGCTGCGTATTCGAGATGTCAAGAAAATCGCGTTTTTTGAGTCGTGTCGGTATATTCGTTCGTTATGTTCTTGCGGGCCGTCCTCGGTCCCTTATCCTCTCGCCTTCGGTAACTTCTTGACTGAGCTGGGTTTTTCACCGGTTCGATCGCATTAAAGATGCGCGGCACGTCAACACAAATCGTTTGATACGAATATCGCCATTTGGGGGGGGGTGAAAGACTTTTCTGGTTTTTTCTCCGTGCCCTTTATAAAATATTATTCATACGTTATAAATTCGTCCATTTTCGCACATCGATATGACGAGCCCAACAGTTTTATCCGGGAGGGGTGTTTATCAAAGATAATAACAAAGATAAAAACAAAAACACTTGTTGCGGGTGTTTCGCCTCGTAATTCTCGGGTCCGAGCGCGTTGACGTCCAGAGGGAGCGGGAAAAAAAACGCCCCGATAATATTGTTATAGATACATAAATTTAACGGTTTTAAATCATGACGATATCGCGTCGCTCGTTTGCCTATTTTGTCCATATAGACTTATACAACATCCAGACGGAACATTCGGCACGAAAAAGCGTTCTGGTGAGCGCAATCTCGTTTCGAGGACAAAAACGCGCGCGAGACATAATAAACTGAGTGTTTTTATTGGCCGTCCTCGCGGAACGCGAATTCACTCTTATTCACACCAGACTTATATTTTATATTGGCCCACATCTCTCGATCCCCAGGGCGTGAAACGTTCTGTCTAGGTGTATAAGCGAAGATTCGAAATCAATAACGGATTACAAGCCGATTGGTATTTGCTAGTTAATTTCGAGTTATTTCCGGTTTTCTTCAACTCACCACCGGTCTCCCAAGCTTATCTCCTAGCTTTCACGTCATTTTGTTAGGCCTTGTACACACTATACTACTATGGTCGTGGCACGTAGCGCTCTTTTTGCTGGCTGGCTGCGGTTTTCCAGGTCTCAATGAATATTTTTTTGTTGACACTTAGCTGTACGTTATTGATTTCAAATTCTTCGAGTATACATATTGTGTATGCTATTATCTCGTCTTTAAGTAAAAAACCAAACGGTATATTATACAAACACCGCAGCGCGGCCGACAAGGTTCTCCCCTGTAAGTCTCGGATAGCTTGTCGATTAATCTTAACGTTATTAAAAACTAACAGCCCACAATCGATTATGCTGAGCGCGAATCTGCTGTTGGAAGACCGCAGTGACAAACAATGACGCAGGTGTCGCATTTTTTTCCCCTCCCGCATAGTAATTCGGTGACTTGGCGTTCCGCGCTGTTGCGTTTTACACAAACAATGACGCGGATTCGAGCCGCGAACGTGGTCCGCCTCAAAAACCTCAATCGGTCTTAAAACTCTTAAAAAAAAAAAAAAAAAACAACAAAATAAACGATACAATCGTGACGTGGTCGCCGATATTATAGATGGTCGTAATCGTGTAATATACTACGTCGGGTCGTGGCAGTCCGAGAGTTTTATAAAATAAGGAGAATAAGGAAAAACGTCGATGCGGAAACACTCTTCCGAAAACCGAATACAGTGGAAACGACAATACGTACAATATTAGATTACAATGGGCCGGACGTGCGCGGCGGTGCCGAAATCCTCGTGTACGCGCAGTTCTAGAAGAAGATCGCAATGCGAACGACGCGGAAGCGTCAGAAGGAGGTCCGAATCGGAAGACATACGAGCATCGAACGGGGAAAATCGGTGGCGAGGTTGCAGTATGTCGGGACGGTCCTCGGGGCCGATTTACCTAAGAAGAAGAAAAAGAAGGAGACCGCGACGTGAGCGAAGTAAACTATACACGTGGACCGTCTCGCTATGACATCGCCGTGGCGATTTCTCGGCGACGACGACGACGACGACGACGACGGTGGCGGGCATAAAATACATTATAGTATTACGTACGGGCAACATAATTTATCGTGTCGAGTGACGACGCGGGAAACGTACGCACGGGGTAGGGAATCTCGGGCCGCGGACGGCGACGCGCCGCGGAGAGGACGTCCACTCGTCGGGAGGACGCGCGTCACATACGTTTCGCATTGTCGCGGCCCCGTACCGCGCGGCACGCAATAATATTTTATTATTACGTAGCGCGTCCGCAGTGTACCGGCCGCGCGTATAATGCGCGCGCTGTACAAAAGTGGCGTAACGTCGACGCCGGTATACGGACTTGAACGCGCCGGGCGGAGAGAGAGAGAGAGAGAGAGAAAAACAAACGAACCAACGCACGCACGCACACATATATAATAATAATAATAATGTATAGAGAATATTATTGTACACACGTATTACGGTCGGACGGTCGGAGTATACGTCCGATACGCGTACGACACAGGCATAATACCGTGTACACGTGTACGCGGGCGGCCGGTGGAGCGAGGGGGGCAGACGGAGGAGACGGCGAAGAAGACGAAGAAAAAGTGACGATGTCGCGAAAATAGTCACCAATGAACGAGCGTACGTAATAGATAATCGGCTGACAGCCCGCCGCCACGGTCGCCGCCGGCCCCATTGAAAAGCGTCTTCAATAAATTTATCGGGACAGCGTCTGTCCAGGCCGCGCGCACACAACGCCGCAAACGCACACGCGCGCACGCACGGCGCACACACACGCAGCTTTGATAGATCATCGTCAGTACGCGTGCGCGCGCCACCAATTGTCCGGTGCTCATACACACGCGCGCACACAAAGTCGGCTCGGTGTATTATTATAACGACGGCGGCCGCGAGACCGTATCGCGGAGCGGACGGCGGACGGCGGAGAGAGAGTGAGAGAGAGAGAGAGAGAAAAACCACACGCCGTCGGACAGCGGAGAGAGACTCGAGGCTGCGGCGGCGTCCGTGTGTTGCCCGGCAGCGGCGGCGGCGGCGGCGGCAGCAGCACATTACATCACGCGGTGTAATTGACATGACAATGCGATAGGAATAATTTTTAGCTTTCACCCCGCATGACATTGTCAATTATATGATCTCGAATCTTACATGACGTTTCTATAGTCTATCGCGTCGTTTAGTTTTCGTTTTTTTTTCGAAAAATATATATTTTTTCGTATTTTTATTGCCCGTATAATGTGCGCGCGTGTAACGGTCATATTACTACTATTATTATAACTCTCGCGGTTCGCATTCCCTCCGCGACAGACGCGCGTATCACTGAAACGCACCTACCCGTCGATTGTATTGTGCGTTCCCGGTGCCCGCGCGCGAAACACAAACGGCGAACGGCGGCCAGGTTTCGCCCGAGACGCGACTTACAACCGTCTAATTACGATCGCCGATTAAAACCGATAGTGCAATAACACGACCTCTGTCGGCCGGACAACCGCCGCCGGTCGTATTATGTTACATTGTCCCGGGGCTATCGGGGACGCGGTGGCGTTTGTTTTACAGCGTTATTTATACCGTTCGGAACGGGGGCCCGCTCGTCACTGCCGCCGGCGTCGGCGGCTACACCGGCCGGCCGGCCGGCCGCCCGACAACAAAACGACGACGACGACGCCCGTACGCGTAATACGCGTCACCGCCGCCGCCGTGACGTACGCGGACGCGCGTACGTATTCGTATGCGTACGTCGCGGCGACGGACGGTCGCCGCGGGCCGTTCGTACGACGGCTGCGGCGCGGCGCGTAGCGGCAGTGTCCCCCGTAGTGATGCGCCGCGGCGGAAACGTACGAAACGACGCGGTTCAAAACGCATTTCGAATGGACTACGGCCGAACGGTGCATTGTCGTCACGGGGGCCCGGGACTCGTTGCGTTTAAAATCCGTAAAGAAAATAAACCGCCCCGACAAACGTCGAAAGAGCTCTGCAGAGAGCACTTTAGAAGTGCGTTGAAAAACCGAAAACGGTACGAGGGTTTGAATCGTCCCGCTCTCGCGGCTTTGGCCTATTCAATACGGTTTCCCGGCACTACAAAACTGAAGTTGGCCCGTACGGGGACTTTCGCGAGGTCCGAACGCGTTTGCGTTTTAAAATCGCGGGATTCCGCGTGTACGGTTTCGGTTTCCGATTCGTTTTTCACGGACGGAAACGGACGGGAAATCCACACCGGGTCATCGGTATACCGATGGGTAGGGACGGGTGGCTAGGGGGCGTTCGCGCCGCCGAGAGTTTTAATATTAGCGGCCGCGGCTGTCGGTCATTCAGTTGCCACCGGGTTCCGGCGACCACCTCCCCCGGACGGACGGATCAATAACACACATCAGCGGTGAGCTGGTCGCAAAACGGGTCTCACCGTCTTTCCGTTACGGTTTTCCGGGGAGTTTGCAGGGGTTTCACCGCCCTCCCCCGTCCGCCCAACGGTTGCGCCCCGATATATTTGTAATATCAACGAGTTACGTTATTGTTACGCGGGCGCATTAATAAACCGACAATTTTTCTGTTTTGTTTTCGTTTTAGCACGTTCAGTCGGAAATGAAACAAGAGTGCAAGTGTCACGGCATGTCCGGCTCGTGCACGGTGAAAACGTGCTGGATGAAGCTGCCCAACTTCCGGTCGATCGGCGACAACCTCAAGGACAGGTTCGACGGCGCGTCCTGGGTGATGGTGGGCAACGCGGGCGGGCTCCGGCGCACGCGCCGCAAGGACAACGCGCAGAACAAGCACAACGAGAACGCGCAACAGAACGGCATGCAGCAGCAGCCGTCCGCGCAGCAGGGTCAGCAACAGGAGCATCACCGCCGCGGCGGCCGGAACAGGTACAGCTTCCAGCTGAAGCCGTACGACCCCGAGCTGAAGGCGCCCGGCACCAAGGACCTGGTGTACCTGGAACAGTCGCCGCAGTTCTGCGACGCCAACCCCCGGCTGGGCATACTGGGCACGCACGGCCGCCAGTGCAACGAGTCGTCGATCGGCATGGACGGCTGCGACCTGATGTGCTGCCAGCGCGGCTACAAGACGCACCAGGCCATCGTCTCGGAACGGTGCAACTGCACGTTCCTGTGGTGTTGCGAGGTCAAGTGCAGCGTGTGCTCGTACAGGAAGACGGTAAGCACGTGCGTCTGAGCGGCCGCCGAGAGATCGAGCGAGAGAGAAGTAAAATATTAAAATAAAAAACAGAAAAAAAAGAAAAAAAAAACGTCCGCTATATATTATAACAACACACGAATCCATTCCATTCATTCATTCCTATAATATTATTACGCATACACGCGTACCTATAATAATATAGTAGGTATAATTTTTCCTTTTTTTTGTTTTTCGCCGTTTTGAAATTTCGACAACAACACCGATTCCGATCGTCATTAACATTATTATTATTATTATTATTATTAATATTATTATTATTATTATTTTTTTTTTTTTTTTTTTTTT
>CABPRJ010001501.1:94004-108043 GCA_902439185.1 Cinara cedri
AAAAAAAAAAAAAAAAAAAAAATCTCATAAGCGTTCAAAACGATTTTTCGCATCGCAAACTACCTATACATACGTATTAAACGTATAATAACGAAAATCTTTTACAAAAAAAAAAAAAAAAAATTCATATTCATAACGAATGTGTATATTACATGCGCGTTGGTGATGTCAACTATCCGGATTCGGATAAACCGGATAAACCGGATATCTATATCCGTTTATTCGAAATCCGAATTATTCCGATAATCCGGATGATCCGAACGGTTTCATAATAGTCCAACAATTGCGTTATTAATTTTAAACAACGCGGGTATCTGTGAGTGATTATGTCGTTGTGCACTACTGATACAAATGCCATTTTTGTGAGGCCGATAAGAACGTCCCCTATTTGCACCACTGCAGATCAAATCAAAGGCATTCGAATTATTCGGATCATCCGAATTTACATTGGTATCCGGACATGTCTGACATCACTAATATGCATTATTATTATTATTATTATTATTATTATTTTTTTTTTTTTTTTTTAAACGGCGTATCAAAACCAGCGGGACACAATATATTTACGACGTCCGCGGAGTTTTCGCGCTCGAGTCGCGGTGTTGATATTATTGTATACTACTATTTTGTTATCGAAACGCCGCGAACGCATTTTACTTTAAACGTTTTTTTTTTTTAATTTTTAATTTTTTATTATTTCCTTGTATTTCCTATTTTATTATTATTATTATTGTATTTTTTTTTTCGATAATTTCGCGGTGAACTCGTTTTCATAATATTTTACATATTTCACATTATTATTATTACTATATACATAGTATATACGTCAAGTACATTTTCGAACGTAAAAAAAAAAATATGATTACACACTATTTATTATAATATTATAAACTATTATTACACACGCTCGTCGGTGCGGGCGGCGCGTTTAGGACGAAACGGGACGGAGGGCCGCACGGGAAAAGGTCAGAGAAGGCACAGGAGTTACGATTTTCGTGAAAAAAAATCAAAAAAAAAAACCAAAAAAAAAAACTTTACAATAGAAACACAATACGCGACGCGTATGGAGATCCGTAAGCAATTTTTCGACGATAATATTTATTACTCCCTCCCCTTTCTCCCTTCAATATCCGAGCTAGCGCATTGTCACGCCAAAACGTCCACCTTCAAAAACCCAAAGACTCCGTCAACCGCCTACAACTGTAACTTCGTTAGAACCGTACGTCTTCTTTTTTCACAAATTCGTCAGGACTAAGTCTACGGGGGGGGGGGGGGAGACCCAATTTTTTTCTCACAAAGCTGTTGTTTTTTTTTTTTTTTATTACTATTCGCGGAGGCCTACAACCGAACCCTTGCCCCCGGTCCCGCCCTTATACGCCGCCGCGCCTCCGTCCTGTAATATTATTTTCGCATCCATTTCGAATACGAGATGAGTATTTTTGAACCGGGAAAAAACCGAAAGAACTTAATTTATTTTATTGTATTATTAACTCTCTATGTATTATGTATTTTTGATAATAATTATTGCGCTGACAATTATTAATACCGTATTGTAATAATTATATTATCGTACGTTTAATATTTTTCATTATTATATTTTTATGTATTTTTTTTTTTTTTTTTTTTTTTTTTTTTACTTTATATTTTTTCGAGTATACATTTACTAACATTAATCATAACAATATTATAATATACATTATTTTTTAATTTTATTTATCGATTACATTATAATGTATAATATTAAATTATACACATAATACTATACAATAATTGCAGTATATAACTGTAGTGGTATATTATTAAACTAGGTACATATATATATATAATATAATAATGTAATATTCTTAATAATATTATAAAGAAAGAATAATAAAAGTCGATTAGTTCCTTTAGCTATAATTTATTTTATTTTTTTAAACAACAATTTTCGAAACCAAACCGATATACTTGTACGCGTCATATCATGTGTATTTTACAAGTATATGTATATGTATTATTCATAGATGAACAAAAAAAACAAAAAAAACCAAACAAAAAAAAACCATAAGGTTTTCGTATTATGTACAAAACACAATAACAATCAACGTTTAAAACACACACACACATACAGTACGATAATTGAAAAAAAAAAAAACAAATCAAAGACCTTTTAAATATTGTATACTTTTTTCGAATTTAATATATCGTTTTACCTATACTTGTATTATTATTATTATTATAAACATTATACCGGCCGTTAATTTTAGCTAAAGTACCATATTATATATTTATATATTATATCGTATAAGATAATATCGCGTTTGTATTATGATAACATTATCGATATACGTGTGCATATAATATATGTGTGGTTCTCCGATGACCAGAGAAATTGTTAAAAAAAAAAAAAAAAAATAAACTTTCCTACTATATTATGTTATATTGTAAATACATACCTACGTTTTTTTTTTGTAATTTGTGTTTATTTTTTTATTTATTTATTTATTACCTCCTCTCCTCTTGTCCAGTACTCCCCGACAACATAATGTAGCGAGACTGTAATATATATACACTCGTAATTATGTTTTCCCCGTCACTTTCGGACACGTCTCCGACGGATCGTTCCGCAGCGCCGAGTGACGGGCTCACAATAGTGACGGCCATCAGAGTTGTTTTGTACAGGCGGATTATTGCACTGACGACTACGCGTTAAAAGCCCGGTTGAATATTTCAATACACGACGACGTCGCGGTGCTCCGGGAAGCCGGTGTTTTGTTTTTGTTTTTTTTTTATTCTGTAGCTTCGTAAGCGTACGGTACACCTATAAATCCCCGAAATAATAAAAAAAAAGAGGACGACTGGAATTTCGTATGCGCGCGGCGCAAGTGTTGAGGACGCGCCTTTTGGTGATTTCGATTTTCGATCGTTTTTACATACGTTCGTATCTCTCGTATCCACTGCAGACGGGCACGTGGTCGCGAGATTTTTATAGTGTCTACAATATTGTCCGGGGCGGAAAAAAATCAAAACGTAATGAGCAGAAAATCAATGTAACATGCATGGTTTTTCGGTGAGAAGTTTAAATTTCAGACGAGGGGGGGGGTTGAGACTCCACGGACCCCACCATCCGGCCACGTGCCTGTTTACAGGAAATATCGAGCTTTAAATGTACACAAATAGAAGGTGTTGTCGAGTCGGCGCCATTAGAAAGTTCGAAATTCCTACCCCCGACACCACCGTCGGGCGTAGACTGGTAAAAAAGGACACATGAAGTATTACGGAATGATTTTGATAATAAAACTAAAAAAGAAAGGTAAGATAATGGGGACGGACGCAGCCAACGATGTAGGTGGGAAGTTGAAAAAGTAGGATATAAATGGGAATTTAATGTACAATCAAATTAAATTTAACGATAAACCATTGCTTACGATAAAACTATTCTAAACGGAGTTCAGTTGATATTGATGCTTTGTCAACAATATATATGTATATATGTCATTCTATAGTATAATAATTAAATTGGCTTTATACATTTTTTTTTTAATAACATTTTTTTAATGTTGTACGCCAGTTTCCTTTCAGAAAAGTGCTACACCTAGAAATCCGAGCAAGTTTTCTGGTAGAAAAGTTGCGCACAGATAAAAAAAAAAAAAATTAAACATCTTTGTAAAACCATAAACTTCTT
This sequence comes from Cinara cedri, assembly GCA_902439185.1. Lineage (NCBI taxonomy): Eukaryota > Metazoa > Arthropoda > Insecta > Hemiptera > Aphididae > Cinara > Cinara cedri. Next base: position 97,669 of record CABPRJ010001501.1, read on the forward strand.
CGCTCCACTCAGAATCTAAAAACCGACACTTCACATCGCGGCCGAGCCGCTGTTGCAAGTCGGGAATTCGTAATGGGGTGCATGCGTATAGGGTATTAAGTCAATTCGTATCTGTACGCAACGATTAATCGTCGCAAATAAAAAAAACGACTCGGAGTCAATATGTCCCGTTAAACACGTTTTGATACATTTAAATTGACAATACTGTTTTTCATGTTTGTAATACTACAAAATAATAAATTAAAACGTCGTTTTTTTACGGATTTTAACGTAAACTCGGGACTTGAAGTGAGTGTCAATAAAAAGAAATCGAAATATTTCCAATCGCGAAAAAAGAAACTCGAATAGAGTTTCAAATAGAGCGGGTTTAATTATTTTTTAAAAAGAAAACACCGCGTCTATAGAAAGTGCTAATTATAAATAATCAACGACGTTTATCGAATTATACTATCGTACACAGATGATGCGTATCGGAGAATATTGTAACTTTCCCATAAAAACCGTTTATTAATTTCCAGTAGATCGATTAAGGCGAGTCCGTACTCAACGATCGGGGCGGATAAATTTCGGGACGTTGGTATAGCGTTCCCGGACGCATTTCAACGCACTACACCCGGTTTCAGACCCGGTCGAATGATACGCTGTACCCGACATGAAAATGTACGCTATATTAACAGTATTTGTGCAGTGATACGTGTTGACATGCTTCCCGGGCAGTCCGTCCGTTTGTACGCGTGTCGTCGAAAATCCCGAAAATCACCGTTCGTAAAAACTGTTTAACAACGCTAAACCGAATGTGTAATAACACAGAGAATAACCGGACCAAGTCGGCCGGGGAAAAATTCGATTCCGGTGACGGAAGTGCGCGCTGCTCGTGTGTGTGTTTTTTCAAGCAAATAATATTACGTATATTATACTAAACACCAGTGACTATTTATATTGCACACTGCGGATATATTGACCGCGACGACGACGGTCCTCGGCTGCGACACGGCACGCCATACGACATTATATTACTATCGTTGTGCAGCACGCTGTACAACACACACACACACACACACACACACACAAGCGCGAGCGGGGGACCTTGACGTTCCTATTTGAGTAAGGATGAGTGCAAAAAAAAAAATACGTAATAATAATAATAATAATACAAAACACAAATACCGCGCAGCAAGAAGCACAACCGACGTCACATAGCGATTGCTTAAGCGACTTTTGCGACGTCCGCGACCGGGACGGAGAGATAAACGCTCTGCTGTTACTTATTATTACATTAATTCCGAGCCGCCAAGGTTTCGCTGTATTATTATACACAACGGAGAGAGATCTTCTTTTCTTTTCTTTTTGTCCAACCTATATACGTGTATTATGCGTACCGCGTATAATACGAGTGAATTTAAATGCGTACGAAATAATACTACGTGCGCGAGTACGAATATTGCCGACGACGACGGTCCGCAGGAGCGGATTTCTGCAGTTCGTCCGGCCGGCGGCGGTTATGCAGATTCTCGCGTATCCGCCGCAACAGCACCGCATTATATTATCGTTATAGTCGTAATACTTGCCCGTTTGCCCGTTCTCAACTTCCTCGCCCCCTTCTCGTTCGCGTAACAGCGGTTCCCAAACTTTGCGGGTAAACATTAACTCAAAACGAACCATTCGTCTTTAGCCGCCAGCCCCCTTCTTCCCTCAGCCATTCGCCTTTAAACTCGACCGTTATAAATATTCGATTACATTTTCGCATTTCGTTTTCAAACTTTCCGAGGGCGGACAGTTAATATTATGTTTAAAAAAAAAAAAAAAATCAGTTTTCATTAATAACCATTGTAATTATACAAGATAAAAAAAAAATTCTAATTGATTTCAATTTTCGAAATTTACAAAATTGTACACGTTTTTTAACTGTTAAAAATACGCGTTCAATTTGTAAATGTTACGTATAATACTAGTCTACTATAATATTAATTTAATCCTCTTTTAAACGGAATTATTTATTACAATATATTGAGTAAAAAAAAAAAACACACATTTTGTTTAACAAAACAAATTTACAAATAAAAAATTAAAACACTACTCATTTCTATATAATCTACATTTTTTTAAATTTTTCTGTTGTGTCTCGTTCAATGCACACATATTTCATATAGCAGTTATAACGGTTTTGTTAAATCTTCCGTTAGTGTTGATCCATAGGAATTAGTAATTTTTAATTCTTCACGAACACCTAAATAGTTTGTTGTTTTGACAAACATCTTATGAAATATTACAATTTCAACTATTGTTTATTTTGTTATTGGTTTTTTCGTCTCGTTAAATAATCAAATAAAATAAATACAATTGTTCATTGATTTAAACATGTTTTTAGCGATATTGCAAATATTATACTTTTCCTGTAATTGGTCCTGTACAATTAGTCAAAATGTAAAATACATATTAAAACAATACTTAAAGGTATAATATAATATGTTGATACTCATATCATGGATTTCTCGCTCGTGATAATTTATAAAAAAAAAAAAAAAAAATAAATAAATAAAAATATTCGGGTTGTCGTGGTGGCATTCGGGCGGCCCTCGAATCCGCCTACCGAACTTCGGCAGGTAGCGTTTTCAATTTTCGAAGAACACGTCGTATAATGTCGGTTCGACTGATCCGACGACCTAAAATTTCGTATCTGCGGAAATTCGTTGATTAATATTTTAACATCCGGGCGGCGTTTGTGCGCCAGATGAACGGTTGACGCGTAATATCGGTTTAAAAAAATAAAAAAAAAAAAAAAAAATCTGATCGAAAAATCGTATTCGGTCGCGCCGTATTTTAAACGTAGGTCCGATCGGAACCACGCCGTCCTCCCGGTCCTCTCGGTGGTCGCGTACGGTCAACCGAACCAATACCTCCCGAGTAGTGCGTGCGTACGACGGCGGCAGCGGCGCCCGTTTCTACAGATTTCTCCCGCGAGACGGATCGCGCCTTTCACCGAAATATAATATATATATACGTATCTGTACTAATAAATTGTAAGTTTTTTTTTTTTTCTGGACGAATTAATATTTCATTTTTCGACAAATCGTCGCGACGCGGCGTAAATAACCGTACATATCGTTGTTGGTTTTACGTATGCCGGCGTTTAGCTCACCAGACAATATACACGGACCCGAGCAGAATTAATTATTGTACGCGTTCAATGTCGCGGTTACGTTGTACGAACACAGCGGTTTTTAAACGGTTTACGTATTAGACACTGCAGCGGCGTGAGAACCGCACGTTGGAAAAACGAATGCGGTTCGATGATATAATGTGACGGGTTTCGCTGTGACGTCTCTGGGTCCGAACATTTTTATCGTGGTTCAAAGTCGGCGTTTCTGACATTGAACGGTATCGAGAAAACGCACAGACAGTGATTAAACGGTTCACGGACAATTATTTCTCAACGCCGTCGCAATCGAGTTAAGAGACTGCAGCCGTTTATAACATACCTATAGGTGTTTTAAAATATTAAGTATTTATAACCGTTTGTCGTCGACGTCGTGACAACGGACGCTGAACTGCTAATTAATAATGCTGGTTTTTACGAACAAATACGATTTTCACTATAGAAGTTTCCACCAGAAGTACCATTCAACGGTATTTCCAGGTGGCGGGTATATTGGACGGTTCAAAAAAAAAGAAAAAGAAAAAAAAGAGGTTCTGATAAGTGCTGTAACGGAGGCACGTTCCCTCCGCTCGAAATTGTATTATTTATTGGTTATTTTTGTGTATTTTATCGTCTTAAAAATTATAACTAATAACAAAAATGATCGGTGCCTCCCTAACCTCCCTTGAATTTGTTTCCGGCTATAGAACTGTAGCGAGCATTATATTTTCGGGTGCTACTTAATGGGACACTCATGCCACTCGTGATCGTTTTCGAATACATCGTGAGTGTACTTGTTTAGGCCGAGGGAATAAAATAGGGGAATGCGATGGTGGTGGACCGTGGTGATGGTATTTGGGTGGTGCACAGAGTGCGTATAAATATTTTTTATGGGGTGGTGTCACATCGTGGTGCTTGAAACTGTCTCTAAAAATGATATAGATAACATAAAATGTTTAAATATGAAAGATTCAAAGATTCTTTCGCGATCAATAAAATATTTGATATTGTGGCGCATAAGTAGAATATAATGTTTTGAATAGGTAGGATATAGACAGGTCAGAGTTTAAATCTCATAATATATCTCGCAAAAATGTATTTTGAAAATTTGCTCTATCGTACAATATAAAACATTATAACACCGAAATTTAAACTCAAAATGCACGGTTAAACTCGTGTATAAATTCAATATTCAAAATGATCAAAAACACGGTCCATTGAAAGATGTTTGCACCGTGTTTTTAACCATTATCGACTATATTCGTTCAACACATGCACGAAAATTGTAACTCGGTTACAAGGTTACGGTTACAAAACGCAATACACCGTGCAGTATAGTTTTATTAACGATTTTTCGTGTAATTAAGTATAAAATATTATTTTGAGGATCGAAATTATTTTTTACGGTTTGTTTTTAAGTAGAGGGGAGTTGAATTAACACAATTTAGACTAAGATCTACATTATATCGAACCCATGGACTAATATAAGAAAAATTGTGTTGATTTTTCTCCCCCCCCCCCCCCTCGTAAATAAAGCGTTGATGAGTGATGGTAACTATTGAGCAAAGCAGTAAATTATTTTCGCTGGGAAAACGATAAAAGTACGCATTTAAAATACTTTATTTTGAAAATCGACTCAGAATTAGCGTTTTTTGAGTTACGGTTCTTGTGTATAAGCGAAATATACAATAATTATAAAGCCGATAGAATATATTTTTGTTTTGCGCAATCCGATCTATGTATATTATTTATTATCGTTTGTTCGTCCGCCTTTTGTTTTTTGAGTTTTTTGACAAGTATTTTTAATAAATCGGATTAAAAAAGTGATTTTAAATTTACATCATTATTATTATATTGATTATTTTAGCTGGGTAGTTATTTTTAATTGTATAGTCTAAACCGTTTTAGAGAAGCGGAGTGGTGCGTTTTTGGAAACTTAAAATGTTTTTCAAGTAAAATTTCACCGGGCGGAAATTTGTCAAGATACAACGCGAAAACAATCTGAGCTTTTTTCAAATCGAAAAAATGTTTCCGGAAGGAGAGGGGACACGTTTAAACGATCATATACACGGGTATATATAGTGATGTGAGAAGAAAATATTTTCATATTTTCTTTTTCAACGAAAAATATTACCAGCAATAATGACGTTATCGGTGGTTTTATACATTCCGGACGAAAGCCATTCTCCTGCATTTGATAATAACTAATTTTTCCTCCTACGGTCAGAGTTACCGATCGTAAAAAATAAAATGTCAAATACCGAGCTTCCTAAGGACGATCCATGTGTCCATGCGTGGTACCTGTATCATACCTGTAGATAAGAAAATGTTATTATTATCAATGAATAAGAATAAAAGTTGAAACACTTGAACTTCTAAATAGCATTAATGACCGCTATTCTTTAACATTTTCGACGCGGAAAGTTATATAGCGTAATAGTTCTGGTTTATTTTACTATGTAGATACTTTAATAAAACGCCTAAGGCGTGAATGCCATCATACAAGCCTAAACTTCCAGTTTAGAAATACTATGCGAGTACCGTACGGTAGGTTGGGTGAAATGAGTTTTTTAGCGTTTAGCAGCGTAATGTCGTACTCGTATAAAAGCGTTTGTGAATGTCGGCGGTATGGGTATGAAGCTATAGTAATTAAATCCGTAACCTCAGAATAAAAAAAAATGTAATATTCTCTTTTTAAGACGTGCCTATATAGATAAACAAAAAAAAAAAAAAAAACCGGCAGAAAAGAAAATTCTCAAACTCGGAGATTATTCCCAAAAAAGATTGTTACGGTAATCGTTGTACGTCTGCACTATATGCGCTTATAGTTTTTTCGCTACACTCGGACGAATACCTCGCACTGAATGCGAAAATATGATGGTTTCTACTCGTCATATTACAGAAGACTCGTTCAATACTATACGTTTAGACGTATTATATTACGTCATTTCCGCGGAACGAATAAATACGAAATATTCGATATCGACGACGACGACGAGTAAGGAAATATAATCGCTCGTTCGTTCGTGTTTGCGAAACATATATTATAAACCTATACTCAATAATATATGTACCTCACATTTGTACTAATATTGTCGCTAGACGCGGATCCGTTTCGAAAGCCCGACAATTGATGAAATGATATTTTTTCGTTTCGCCTTAAAAATCGGCTGAAGCCTTCGAAATTGTTTAAATAATATGACGTATATATTATTACGTGTGTACTTTGTACGTGTGTGTGTGTGTGTGCTCGTGTGTGCGCGTGTCTAAACAAAACTTAAAACGTTTGATATCTCGTTAATATTATATACCCATAATGTATACAGCGTGTTCACGTTTTCAGTTAACATTGAATGTTCCTGCCGGATGACCTCAAGTGCATTTAAATTCCGTTATCGGAGGGTGATCGACCGTATATTGAAATACATATTACGATAAATTTCAAATTTTTCGCCCTCTCGTGAGATCCAAATCGCTTTTATCGAACAGCTGAAACGTCTGTATAGTTTCGAATCTGTTTTTTGCGAGAGACTTTGATCGATAGCATTTTTTTTTCTCATCTCTAATGTGATCGAAAGTAGGTTGATTTTTCAAAAACTGGAAAACGCGCGACTTTAAAAACGAAGAAATCAAACGGCCGGTTTATGGGGGGGGGGAACATCGCTGAAGACGATCGTAAAATTAAACACACATGAACCTAACGTCGTATGGTTGAAATCGCTGTATACTAATCGAGTCCTAGGATTATTTTGAGTAAAATATAAAAACAACCATACTATACGACCATGGAGACGACGACTACGTGATATCATTCATATCTTCTTAATAACTATCAAATTATAATACATTTTTACCAATATGAAAAATTATTGACATTATGAATAACAAAAAGACGTAATAGGATAATGAGGACGAGTGCAGCAGCTGTTAAAGGTAATTTAATGTATACCTGTGAGCAACGATAAACCATTGCTTACGAAAAAACGATTCCGAACGGTGTTCAATTGATAGTGGTGCTTTATCAACAACATATATAAAATATTGTAGCAAAATAATTAAGTAAGCTCTATATATTTTCATTAATAATATTTGTTTAATGTTGTACCGATTTCCTATGTTTTTTTTCTCAGTTTTTCACATTTGTTGAGAAAAATCCGGTGAAAATAGAAAAACTACCTTTCTAAAATACCTTTCCAGTGAAATTTCTTTTTAGAAAAATTGCTATCATTTGAAGTTGGAACAAAATTGCTAGTAGAAAAATTGTCCACAGAAAAAAAAAAAAACAATAAGTTTCTTTGCTCCAATCATAATATAAAATATTGTAGTAATTCAAGAATAAGGCGGGGAGTGCCTAGTTATGTAAAATCGATTTACACGTATAAATTAATTATAAATTTGATTACCTTTCTTCTTCAGGCGGCAAATTGATATGTTGAATTTGACAAAGGTGACCGTAGTGAATAAAAAGATTTTTAATGTAACAATTGTTTTTTATTTATTAATTTTTTTTTTAAAATATAAAGCACTTTTCTAGGTTCCCGTGCTTTTGTCAGAATCTCTGCGTAGTCTTTTACACTCGCTTGTGATCATCTGTCCAAAAGCAACGGGAACAATACATACACTGTGGGTTTATTGGAAGTGGCCGGCCTCCTTATAACTGGAGAAATATGTGTGTGTGCGTGTGTAAATGTGCTATCTTAATTTAGTTAATACTAACAACTTAATCTAATAATTAATGACTACAAATTATTATAATTATTTTACAATATTGATTATATAATTTATTTTAATTATATATGATAGCTTAAGTATTATCTCCTTACGATGAGTAAATATCGTACTAAAATATATGTTATTTGATAATAAAAAAGAATGGAATCGGATGTAAATGTTTTACTATCATTCCTGTTATTAATTGTTTGATTTATTAACATTACATAATATTTTATTTTACATAATGTATGATAGCTTAAATAGCATATCATTACAATGTTGTGGACGAGTAAGTTTTTTCGTTTTTTAATAATTTTCTAGAGGCGTATCCAATTGGACGTAGTATGTTATTTTTATCGCATTGTTCAAGGCAAGCTCCTACACCTAATAACGAAGCGTCTATAGTTAAGTAAACTTCTTTTTCGTCATTAAAATGGTTTAGTACTGGTTTAGAAGTTAAAATGTGTTTTAACTGATTAAAGGATTGTTCGTGTTCATCGTTCCATATAATTTTTTTAGTGTCCCCCTTAGTCAATTCAGTGAGTGGGTGAGCTATTTTCGCAAAATCTTTTACGTGTTTTCTGTAATATGAACACATACCTATGAATGACCTAACATCTTTCTGAGTTTTCGGTTGTTTGAATTCAGTAATTGCTTTTGTGTTAGTATCAGTGGGTTTTGTACCGTCTCGAGATATTATGTGACCAAGTAATTGTATTTTGTTATTGAAAAAATGACATTTAGTTGTTTTTAGAGAAAAGTTTAATAAATCAATTATTTTAAGTGCTTTTTCCAAATTTACAAGTGCTTCATTGAAATTTTTTCCGTACGAGGCGAGATCGTCAATGTAAATAACTATAGATTTGTATAATAGTGCAGAAAAAGCCTCATTTAAAGTTCTTTGAAAAATAGCACTACTATTTTTAAAACCTTGAGGTAATCTGGTAAAAGTCATTAGCCCGTGAACCGATGTAAAAGCTAACTTATGTTGGTCTTCCTCTCTAACAGGAAGTTGGAAAAAACCACTATTTAAATCTAAAGAGGTAAAATATGTAGCTCCTTCTAGAGCTCTTAATAGGTCAGAAGTTCTGGGTATGGGATATTGGTCTGTCTCGACTCTTTCATTTAGTTCTTTGTAGGATACTACTAGTCTGTATGAACCCTTTTCCTTTTTCTTGACTAAAAAGGCTGGTGCTGCAAATTTAGATATTATTGGACGAATAATACCGGCTTTATTTAATTTATCTAATTGTGTTTTGAGTTCGTCTCTTTGTTGTGGAGATACTCTATGGGGGGCATGAAATTTTGGGTCTTTGTAGTTAGGTTTCAACTTTATCTCGCACGGTTTTACATTTGCTGATTTTATATTGGATGCGTCTGATGTAAATAAATGTAAGTATTTTTTTAATAATTGTATAGCCTGTTTATGCTGTGATATATTTAATTCATGGGATATGTTAATTGGAGTATTTTCATTGTCATATAGTATTTCTTTGTTGTCTATTAGATTGGAGTTAGTGGTAATTGACTTATTACTGCTATGCGTCTTTTTAATTTGGATTTGTTCAATGTTTTTTAATTCGTTATCTATAATATTAGATTTGCTTACAAATTTGTATTCTTGTTTTATTTTTGTAATTATTTGTTCTAATGGTGTAATATCGTTTATTTCAATATAGTTGTTTGGTATTTTGAATGATGGTTTAATAGATTTAACACCGGGGATCCAGTGTGTATTATTTGTATTGTAAAGAACGATCTGTGGTCTTTTTATATTTTTATCACGATAAATAATAGCCGTTTTAGTGTTTTCGTCAAATATATAAGTGTTGTGATTATAATAGTTTGCAATAGAGGCTAATTCATTATCCGAAAACCAGTGACCTGGGAGGTCTGATAACTGTAATAGCTCTAAAAGTTGACCTATGGAGGTTATCCTATTATCTTTATTGTCATTTAAGGCATTACATATGGCATAGAGACCACAATTTCCATCTCCTTTAACATTTTCGCCGGGTTTGTAATTATTAAATATTATGTTTATTTCATTATAATCATTATTATCGATATTATACTTATGATTAGAAGTTGTGTCTAATGCATCATTATTTTTATTGTTATATCCGGTATGGTTCGTTTTCTGATTGCTATGTGGGAATAATCTTATTTTATCATTATTTTTATTATTCATTTTATTATTAATATTATAGTTGTTAAGTCGTAAGTTTTCGTAATTATCGTTAATGTTGTTTACACCCTTGATTACTTTTTCAAAGAAATAATGGTCATGTATTAAATTGATAATTTTTTCATGTTCGCGTGTTCTCCAACTGTTTGTTATGTCAGTTAATGTTTTATAACAAATAATTAATTCTATGTTACAATTTTTGAATTCGGAATATATCATTTGTTTTATAATGGACCAATTTCGTTTGTCTAGACCCGCTGCTATGGTGGGAATGGCTAGTTTGTGGTCGTGTAATTTATTCATGATTTTATGTAAATTTTGCAGAGTAGTTTTTATAT
>CABPRJ010001502.1:0-106306 GCA_902439185.1 Cinara cedri
AAGTGTCTAGAATTATTCAACGCCAATGACGTCTCTGCAAATATTAACATTTCAGAGTCAAAAGTGTGATATACACGATTGTACTTTATATACATCAAGTTCCAAAAATCTATCTCTTCGTTCGGCCCAGCAAATACCGGTTGCGATTTCTCATACAAAAATTCTTGAAACAGTCTCTATAATATACAGATTCACACATTAGAATAAATTTAGTTTTCAAAATATTGTAAAATTATATTTTTATTATTGTCGTATATTGCAAATTATAACAACACTGCGAACACAGCACATTTACCGTTTGTAAACAAGTATTCCAATTTTCAATCATTTGTTCTGAATGTATAACTGTGTCTTTATTGGTCAATAGTTTTTTAATGTCAGTTACTTTTTTAACTGGCATAGCTCTCAAATTACTTTGGTATACATTTAAATAAGTTTCTTCCCCGACGATATTTCTTAACGTTTCTGGAAAACGATTTGATATTAATTAGCAATTGTTTTTGTTGAAATTATAATTTTTAATAGTCACTTTTCACATTCCTGTTAGATATATTGATGAACTATGTATGGTATACCTATAGAGTTATCAACATAACGTAAGACACTTATTGTCCCGGGAAATATTAACTTTTTAAGAATTTGTTTTTAAAACAAGTGACATTACAATTTTATTTTACGGTTATTTTTGTTCTCTCTTATTTCAAGAAGTTATTGAGAGTTATTGAGACCTACTTTTGATATTCAAATAGCAACTTATATTAAACATTTCATAAATGAATGTGGTAATAGATTAAATCATTTTTTGGTGTTGACGTTTTTAATTTCCGTCAACCCGTTAACGAAACTTTTGAATTTCGGTGGGGAGAGTGAGGTACTTTCACCGCTATTGTAGCGGTGCCTCGTGTGTGTAGCGTCACGGCGCGCAGCGTTTTAATTACGTTCCATCATTATCATAAAAAGTAGAGTTTATTGTTTCGCTGCATGGACATCCAAATGAATAATCAAGTTCCGCTATGTACAGCCGCCTAGTAGTACCAATTTCACGTAATGTTAATAGTAATAATAGTGTAATTACGGTGTACCAAAGTGGAGAAACCGCGATTTCATTAAGCGAAATGGGTATAGACGTTGTCTATTTCACTAAACAGTCAGTAACGCAGTATAGGTACAACATATACGAGGTGATTTTTTTTATCTTGAACCAGCAATTATCTTAGAGGATTTTAAGTGAATTTGATTTGTGTTGAAGTGAAACGGTCAACTATAGCAACACGATATCGTGTTATATCGATATATATATATCGTACATTTATCGGTTTTTCCTACGTTTTTCCCATTTATTGTGAAAACAGGTGGGAAAATCAAAAAAAAATCTTCCTTAAGTACCCCCCCCCCTGGTAAAATTTCCTTTCACAATAAGCGCTACACTTGAAAATCGGAACAAAATTGTAATCGGAACATCATTGTAAAACCAATACATTCCTCGCTCCGCTCAAAATCTGAAGTAGTGTATTCGTTATTTTATTTCATTATCACATTTGTTGGCAAAATTAATATTGTGATAGAAAAGTATAAAAATGGTTTTTTTAAAATATTTTTTCAGTGGTGGTAGTGTATTACTTAAACATGTAGCAATAATACCCGGCGATAATCTTTCATAAGAATAATTCTCGTAATAAATGTTTTTGATATAGGGTAGGCATGTGACACAGAATAGGTATAATAGTTGTACATTTGATTATATTTGAGATGTTGAAATAATATTTGAAACAACAGTTAAATCCCAGGTACTAATTTTAAATTACACCGTGTACAAGTGCAACTAGGGGGGCTTGGGATGGAGGAGCTAAGCCCTTTCAGTTTTCCAAATAGCCCCCCCTAAGTTACGACGAATATAGTTAGATATATTAATATTTTTAATAATTATGTTTTTTGATTTAATGACTATAATACTATGTTTTCAAATTTAAGCAAATATAAATAAAGGCTATAGCCCCCCCCCCCCAGAATTGTCACATTAGCTGCGCCTTCGCCGCCGTGTAAAAAAGAATAATAACAGGTTTCAGACACTTACTTAGAAGCGATTGTATTCCTTTTAATAAAATCGCGTGTTCCGATTTCGCAAAAGAAGAACACGGAACAAGTTTTGATAAAAACTCCAATCTTATGCATAGTTCTTCAATTTTCTTCTGTGGCGTTAACATTGTGATAGGTAGACTCGCAGATTGTATTTAAAATTATTTAACTTTTTTTCTTTCAATTTGAATATCATATATAAAACTAAAATGTTTAAAACTGTAAATAATATTCGTAACTATTCGTAACTATGGCGTCAGGGTTTATTTTGTGTTTTCGGTTTATTTTAATTGGGCGTGTATAATTGTAATAGTATAATATAATATTGTGATATATTGTAATATTGTACTAGTGTAGAGAAAAAAAAATAGAAAAAAATAGTGCACCCAACTGTTTTTAATGCCTAAAACGCTGATAACGTTCAAGAATATTTTGTTTTCAAGAACGGTGCGCAACAATGCATTACATATAGTGTCTTTTTATCTTAATTGCGATAACACGCATTTTAATTTACCAATTTAATTTACGGATCCACCTCGTGGCCAACACGCCGGTCATTCCGCGACGCGCCGACCACGACCACGTTGAGTCTCCGGCGTCCATCAAACTCAACTGGCACCGCGTAAGCGACAAAAACCTAATAATTTTCCCGACGTGCTGTCCGGCTTTCGCGTTCCTTTCGCCGATTGTCCGACTCCGCGGACCAACACTTAAAATCCGGTTCTCGTCTGATTCACCATAATACTCATACAATCGATATGTTATTTTGTAATTGTTTTTGAAACCCCCGCATTATTGTGAAATCCCCGATTCCCACTTATACATTGTATACAATATACATTGATAGCACTTTAATTGTAAACCGATAAACGGCAAGTAAATAAATACTAGGTGATACTTTTATCTCGGAGTCGTAGCTGATCAAACCACTTTGTTGTATACGGTAACATTAGGTAAAATACCTACACTTTAGAGTGTGCACAAAGTAAATTCAAACACCAAAATTAAACGTGAAATAAAAAAATTCAAAACAAAATAACGTTCTCTCTGATGTCGCCGACCGGACTTTATATTTTCAGTATCAATAACTTAATTTGTTCTTAAATGTTATACATAAACACTATTACTTATTGAAATGAAACTTCTTTACGTGCGCTGGGAGTAAAATTTCAAGATCGAACATGACGAAAATTGTTACTCACGCGAATGCGGATAATAACGAATCCTGAACAAATTAAATTACAAAATCAAATAAATAGATTAAAACCACGTCATCAGCCGTAAAAACACACTCACACACACACACACACACACACACGTACACTAGTAACACCGCGAGTGAATACAATCATAAATCCATTCTGAGAAACTTTTAATATATGGTGCCGGTCGAACCTCTCTTCGGAATACAACGCTTTTATATCTATGAATCTATGAAAAAACATACATTAATTATGTGAATACAAATAATAACGTAAACGAGCAAATTTAATCTGTCAGGATTAAAATCCAAGAATTTAGATTTTCGAACTATTCCCACCACTAAGACACACGCATATACAATGTAAATTAAAGTGTCATGGTTAATTCAGTTATCATAAGCTCATTATATTTTTCGTGACGTTAGAATCGGAAAATTAATAATAACAATAATAAATTAAATTAATTTCAATTGGATTTTCCTGCATTCCAATACACACATAATATTCTATCAGTCGAACGACTCTGAAAGAAGTTCATAATGTTCATATCCAAACAGTATGGAATTCCATAAACATTTCACTTCAATCCTTACCAAAACTATTAAATTTAATCTAGCTGTTTAAGCGTTAGTGGTTTCGCTTGAAATATTCGCACACTGGTTATTATTTCCTAATGCTAACTGTCAATATTAACACTATAACTTTTGCACGATGTTTGTTGTTCCATTATATTATAACAGAACATAAAACAATGCATTGATACTTACTGGTCCAATTTATGTGATAGATTATTCTATCGCAAGTGTAATAATATTTCCACTATTCACCACACGACTAATTGATAATAGACAGATATTTCTTTTTTTTTTTTAGAGTGAAGAAAATATACGTATACATGTGTATATATTTTTAATTAACGTGTATTGAGTTAACATTTGTTTTTAAATTTATTTTCAGCCGCTCGCGGCATTACCGTTTTTATTGATTTTATTATGTTAACACGATGTGTTACCAGAAATATCAACTTTTAATGTCAAATATGTACGTGTATCGAAAGAAAATTGACTAGTGATGTTTTAAAACTAAGAATATAAAAATTATTTTGAACTACATTAGATATTCAAGAAAAAAAAAAACAAGGAACGGGAACCAGTTCCTTTTTTGTAATAGGGAACGGGAAAGATTTCCCTTTAAAAAAAAACTTTCCCGACATTGGTATACATACAGCAGCAGCGATAATCACCAAATTGACATTATATAGGTATCCACCAATTGGATTTCCGTTGTATGTTTAAAGATAATAATAATAATCTATAAAATTGTAGAGATTTAAATAATTATAAACTTAAAAATTAGTATAGCGATTTCGATGGGACTTATTCAAGAAGAAGAAAGAAAACAATCCTCGGCTTCCTTACTCGGATTAGTTTCAAAAGATAGTATATTACAACTGATAAGACCTCATACCCAGTGCTGTAATATATCTAGATACAGTGTTTGTACACTTTTTTTGTATTTTATATCTGTACCTAGATAAATTTTGAAAAAGTTTATCCGTTATCTTATATACAAAATATTGTGTGTCTTAATGAAATTATCTAAGATACTTTTAAAAATTACAATTCTTATTTTTTTGGTTCAACAAAATAAATATAAATTATGTACCCATTAATTGTTTTGTTATAATTTTGTAATTCTGAATGTTTAATTAATTAAATATTTATGAACAAAATTATCTGTTTTCTTAAATCCAACTTATAATATATCTTAAGATACTATTGTATCTGTATCTATAGATACTTTCAAATAAAATTTATCTATGTATCTAGATACTTTTTTTAAGTACCTACTGGATTTGACGGTACAGTACAATATTGTTCTTTGACGGAAGGCACCTACTGTTAACGACTCTTCAGTGATGGTATTGCGATCGAATTTTAAGAATAGCACATACCCAACAATTCTCTCAATTCCTATCCGAGGTTTGGTTAAAAACCAAAAAAAAAAAAAAAATACTTACTTAAATGACTGCGTTTATAATGATTGTTGAAGTATAAAATGTAGTGATTGATATGCTTGGTATTAATACTTCATAGTTCTAAAATATTTATCAATAAATTTTGCGCCATTGGCATATTTGTATTATTATTGTTTTAGATCTTGTGAAGCATGGTAAAAATGCATGGTCAAGACCCACTGTCCTTTGGAGCTACAGATTTAACAATTTAACAGTAGCAAAAATACTGTAAATAATGGAGGAATTTGTAAGGATTTGAGCCGAAATCTCGCAGTATTTACGAAGCAGGTATCACTACCGTAGTATTTTCTTTGTTTCAGACGGTTAACAGTATTGATAATATATTCCGTTTACAGAAAAGAAATGGTTGTGACAGTAGTGTGCTCACTTTGAGCATTGTAAAAACTACGAGATTTTGAGCATGAACAATTTCATATACATAATTCCATTACTAAACGTGCTACTGCTAAATCTGGCGATTCAGGAGATCGGTGGTTTTTACGAATTTTTCACCCTACTCCGCATACTTACCTTTAAGTATACATCTACCAAAACACGATAAAATTTCAACGTACAATAATGTATCTACTTATTGATAAATATTACAGAACAAATTATGAAAAATAAAAAAGGTTCACGATCTTATCGTGTGAGGTAAACTGATTGCTCGAATGATTATATTATATTTCATGTATTTTTAAATATTGACTGAAATCAAACCACGTCAATAGAACGCCCAAATCCAAACAAGTCACTTTTTTTAAAAAAAAAGTATAACATTTATTATTGTACGTAATCATACACCTATTACGTACTATTTATTACAAGTCACGGTTTGTGTGATCTTTATAATTTGATTTTGGAAACTATGCAACAATATTACGCTATTATTATTATTATTAATAATATATATTTATTTTGTTTTCTTCCGTCAATACTTGTTCGCTTATTCTGTCACCCTATTTTTGTTTAAAATGTTTAAACAATGTTTATATTTAAATTGTTGAAAAACTGTTCTATTTTATAATTATAACTGAGTACTTTGAACTTGGTTCTTTAAACATTGTTCTTATCCATTTCCCTATTTATTTTTATTTTTACTTTTTTTTTATAATCATTGAAACCCGTTCATTTCAAAATTGCAAGTTATGTAACAGGGTATATTTCTATAATAATTATGTAATGTATGTATTTAAATTTTTTCACACGGGTTCTAGTATCTATAATACTTATCAATTTTATTTATTTAAGGGTAATAATTAGGGAACTGAAAATCGTCTAAATACATCTATCGTTGGATAATTTGTTAAGTCTCACAAATCATATACAATAGGCACTATAAGCCAGTTGTTAACCCAATTTCAATTATGTAAATTGGTTTATATTCTTTAAACACGTTTTCTATAATACGAGTATATTCAAGTGAATAAGTGACTTAAATGGGTGTGTATACCGATATATCAAGCAATTAGGCATTGCATAGAAAACACTAACTGCAATTGGTGTTTTGACTAGAGGATTCTGTTGTTATTAAAATAATGCTGATCTAAATATCTGTATTTTAATTTTGAAATATTTGAAATATTTTTAACTATTCAGTTATGAATAGTTAATAATTTCAAATTTGATGACAAGGAAACTTGTACATTTGTTAAAATTTCTAATTTTGTTAATTAAACAAACGTTTACGTTTTTTAACGAAGCATTTTATGAATCGTGTTTAATTGCTCAATAGCAATTAAATAGTATATCAATGTATACTATGGAAACACTTACATCTGTTTTTTTTGTGTCTATAATTGAACAGTTTTCCGATCGGAAATCGTATTCAAATCATCAACATTTGAAGGGTGGTTTCTGGTTGAAAATATTGCCCAATCGGTGTTATATCAGTACCATCTATCGCATTATCTTCTACTATACAGCGTCAAAACATGAAAAACCTCCAGTATTCAATCAAATTTGTAAATTTTTTTTAAAGAGAAGGCGATAAGAACACACCCACCCGTAAAATTCGTGTTTGGCCGACAAAAAGAAGGAACAAAAAAAAAAAAAAAATAATCGATTCATGTACTAAATGTACTAAAATTCTAAAATATTTAACAAATCGTGTAGATATATAATAGGGAATTCCTTATTTTCGGATAAGTTTCTAAGTTAAAAACGAATTAAAATAGTTTTTTTGATTTTTATTTCGACGCTAGATAAATTTAAAAATAAGTAAAAACGAAAGCAATATGTACAATTCCGTCAAATTTAGTATTTATTCCTCCCCCCTCCAAGAAGGATAGAATAGTTGGTCATTTTCTACCATTTTATGATTTTTTTACGTTCATACACGTATGATACACGGGTAAATTATCGTTTTAACCATTGTAAAAACACGTGTATTTTAAATCGGAAAATTCAACTCTCCGTAGGGTGAAATCTAGCGTCAAAATAAAAATTTGAAAATATTACGTGGATTTTTCAAAATTATTTTGAACTATGTAGTTTTTTCTCCTTTAGGAACTTTGAACTCCAAAAACACAAATAAGAAACGTATTGATATACAGGTGTCCCGGAAAATCAAGGCCAACTCTACGGAGTGTTACTTTATAATAATAGAGTAAACAAAGTAACCAGGGAGCACCAAATGGCGGCCCGCGGGTCACATACAGGCCGCGGACGAAATTTATACAGCCCACAGGCAAGTAGGCAAAAAGCGATATTAAAGATATTTTAGTATCGTATTTTTTTTATTACCGAACAAGATTTATCATTTTCTTTTTATCCCACTAAGCAATTTTCTATTTTTATTACATTTGGGTATAATTAATTTTTATTTTACATTGTTCCAAATATGTATAACATTCATTATGTTCTTAATGTTAATAAATAATTAGTAAATAAATAATAAAAAAAAAAAAATAATGTTCTCATTACTTTAAATTGTATAATAATACAATATAAGTCATTACTCATTATGTTAAAAATATGTACCGTGAATTTTGATGATCCGCGAAAAATATCTAGATTCCTAACATGGCCATTGGAAAATATTAATCGGTGATCCCTGCCCTATATTATGGGGCTCTAAGAATAGGATTATTGAAATTTTTTTTTTGTTTTATGCCAAAACTTCGGTTTTCCGGGTTTATTTGGAAAACATCCGTACACAGCGAAAGTAAACCATACCGGAGAATGTTTTGCGAAGTTCTCATACAAAATAAGGGGTGTTTCCATTTGTTCACTATGATTGTGGCTTATCGTGTATACGCTGTGATCAATATACCGTGAAACACTCGTTATCTCGGAAAGCATAAACTTTTTTCGGAATAAAATTTTCAGAACATTTAGGAAACAAGGTGTTCTACAATTTTGTATGTATGCCATTTTTTGTCACCCTTATTTTTGGGGGTCAAACCACTACCTACATTCGATTTTCAAATGGAAACCTATATTAAAAATTCCATAAATAGATGAAATATTAGTTGAAATAAATTTTGGTGTTGACATTTTTGGTTTATTTAAAAAATAAGGACGACAAATAATTACATACATACGAAATTGTAGAGCAGCTTGTATCCTAAATGTTCTGAACAATATATTCCGGAAAAAAGTCATTACTCTCCGAGATAACGAGTGTCTTGTGATAGATTGATCACCCCGCCACAAACGGATTTTCAAAATGAATAAATAAGTAATCATATTCACAATCCGTTATCAGATAGGTATATTATATTATCATGTAATATTATAAACAATTATTATTATAACAAAATAGAAACATTCATTAGAATCGTCGTTGAAAACCGTAGCAGTGTAGTAATAATAAAAACATTTTTGTAGGTATACAATATTTTTTTTTCGTCACATTTCGTTTGAATTAAATGTTTGGTCAATATAGTGAATCATACAATACAATAGGAATATTTTGTTGCAGTACGACTCGTGAGCAAGCTGGGCAATAATAATTCGGCCGTAATATGGGCGTAGACGTTTTTCTTAAACACTATAGTATAAATAAATAATATACACATCACAAAAAAAAAAGTTTAAAAAAATACGCGTACGAAATATTGTTTTTTTTTTTTAAAAATCGATTGTTTATTGTTCGATGCGGACGACACGGGAGGTTTCGTTTAGAATATTCGAGTCGATTAGAATAGAAAAAAAAATATAATAATAACACAAATTAAACGTTAATCGTTTGGGGGAGGGGGGCAGGGGGGCGGTTAGATGCAGGGTGATCGTATAACACCGGCCACTGCAGTTCGATCTTGCGTTGTCCAAAGATAATATCCGCAGTCGTCAAATTTGTTTCGATAGCATCGAAAACGACTTCGGATCGCGACGCATCGAAATACGAAAATACTTTTGATAATAAAAAAAAAAAAAAAAAAAAAAAAAAACAACAAAAAACAAAAATAATAATTACAATAAAATTATCAACGATATATTATTACATATTATAATAACCTGTATATATAACTGTATTATATTAATTATAGGTATCTTCAAAAAAAAAAATGTCCGTTTTCTCGTGCGCAATTCGGACCCGTAGATTTGCAATTGTGTATTATAATAATATCATATTGTAATAAAGACTAGATGCACGACAACGGATCTCATATCGTAACAGAACGTGTGCACGGCACAATAAACACGAGTACATAACGTAATATGTAAGATCTCGATAATTTTTTTTTTCCGGAAATCAAAAA
The DNA here is from genome assembly GCA_902439185.1 of Cinara cedri. Classification (NCBI taxonomy): domain Eukaryota; kingdom Metazoa; phylum Arthropoda; class Insecta; order Hemiptera; family Aphididae; genus Cinara; species Cinara cedri. The sequence continues at coordinate 10,002 of CABPRJ010001502.1, forward strand.
TAAAAGCCGTACCGGAAAATGATAAATATAATAATATGTACACGGTCCAATAACAATAATATTATACAGCGCGCACGGAAAACGGTCGCGCGATAAATAAATAAATGTACGAGTATGTTTAAAAATAAAAATGAAAACCGCAAGGCTGCGCGGCGGCAGTAGCGGCGGCGGTCAGAGGGCCGTTTCCAGAGCGGAACGCGTAGCCGACGCGGCCGCGGCGGCGGTCTGCAGGCCTTTGAGCGTGCGGTTGACGAGGGTCGCGGATTTGGGAACGCCGTCGCCGCCGCCGCCGCCGTCGCCGCCACCGCCGCCGCCGCCGCCGTCTCCGTCGTCGCCGGGTCCGAAATCGTAGTCCTCGTCTTCGCGACAATCTTCCTGTATTGTCGAAGAGAGAACGTTCGACTTCCACGACAATAGCGACGACGACGGCGACGATAAAATATGATGCCCTCTCCTCCCGGACGGCGAGTGATGGGCGACGGCCCGGACGGGCGGACCGGCCCTCGGGGGCGGTTGCTGCTGCAGCCTGGCGACGGCCGACTGTTGAGCTCGCCTCCCGCCGGCCATGTTGGTCTGCAAAAGGAGCCGTTTGAAGTCGTACCGCGCGGACCGGTCGTCGCGCGTCCGCGACCCGGTCGACGACGGCGCGAGCCGCTGCTGCTGCTGCTGCTGGTGCGGTTGGTGCCGCGGCGGCGACGTCGGTGCCGCGGCGGCGTTGTTGCGGGCGACGGCCGCCGCCGGCTGTTGGCCGAGCAACCGTTTTTTCGACTCGTGTATGGCCGCGTACAGGTCCATGGCCGACCGCCCGGACGCCGGCCTCGCGTCGCGTTCGGTCGCCGGACTGCGGTCCGAGACGACGCCGGCGGTCGGTGCCGCCGCCGTCGACGACCGATCTCGGTCGTTTGGCCGCGACGGCGACGACGTCGGCAACCGGACGTGTTGGCGGTCGGCGGCCGGCGGCGTCGGACTGCCGTACGCCGCCGCCGCCGCCGGCGTCCCGCGTCCCGGACGAAAACCGTGTATCGGCGATATGTTGTTGGCGCTCATGTCTATACGGCCGGCGCTCCGGTCGTTCTTCACCGGCGTCGACGCGGACACGTTTTGTTTGTCGTCGACGTTCGCGTGGCCGCCGACCTCGTGTTTGCGGGGTGACGTTGACGGCGGCGTACCTAATGGAAAAATCGTACGTTATTATAATATTACGCGTATGCGAACGTAACGCCGACATTAACATTAATGATGACAATACGCGGGGTTGCGAACGAAGAAAGAAAAAAAAACCAGTTTTCAGTTTGTTTTTTTAACAATTTTTTTTTGTTTATTTTCCGTATTTTATTGTATAGTGTCTGTAGGGACCGGATTGATATGTTCTTAAAACCCGCAAAAATGCAATCGAAAACGTCAAAAGGCCTCGAATAAAATTATGTAAAAACGCAAAAATAATAGAGGGATTTAATAGTCCCTCGCACCGTCTAACGGATTTAATTTATAAATAAAATTTTCCATTACCACAAAAACGAATAATAAAATGTAATTTTTTTTCTTTTTATAATACGTACGATTTTATTTTGTAATGTTGGAAAATTCAATTTTATAAGTTAGAGTCATTAGTGGGGGATGGGGGACATATGAATTCCTCTATCGTTTTTGCCATTCTTAAATGTTTGTAAATACTTTTTGCAGAGATTTGTTGATGTTTTAAAGCGCCTTTTTGTGGATTACAGGAGAGTATAAATCCGATCTACAATAATAACAGTTAATTGTAAATGGAATTTTATCATTAATATGGTTCGAGAACAAAACGACGATTAAAAAAACAAAAAAAAAAAAACGCTACTTTTTTTTTTATCCAAAAGTGAGTAAAGGAGTTGTGTTTATTTTCATTTATATTTTAAGAACTTATAGGGTCTGTGTAAAAAATATTTTATTGTCTTCCCTTAACCGGAACTTAGGTATTAGTTATTTCAATTTAACTTTTGAACGTTATTATAAACGCGTTTTAAACAATCTATAACAGCAAAACGTTTGATACGTCTAAAACGTTTTGAACACAGAGAATCGATTGAAACATTTCGCAACCCTGTTGAGATATGTACCCGCGAACAAAATATGTTCTTTTCGGGGGTATAATAACTTTATGTCGTGCGCCTGGGACGTTGATGGCCGATTTTTTTTTTATCGAAAATTGCGATCAGTTTCGTGTCGCCGTTTCAACGACAGCGGATTTATTGTCGGGAGGACGCTACACGTGCATTCGTCCGTTTCGTCTTGCGAACGCGTGGGCCAAAGTAGATTCGCGCCCGGCGGACACACGGAGCGCGAATAACATTACCGTTCGAAAACGCTAATGTCTCGTTGGAAAACTATTAAAGTGCCGAGAGAGAAAAATCCGGCGCGCGAACGCGGGTAACGATCTGTTCGCGTCGCGTTCGATGACAGTCGGCCGATTCGCTCCGCTATGAAAACCGTCGGCACAATATTGCGGCGGTGCTGCGAAAACCAGCGACGTTGCCGACGGAAAACGAAACGAAAACCGGGCGCACAATGCGATCGAAACCGGAGACGGGCGTTTATTAATAGGGCGTATGGTGTGGGGGCGGCCGTTCCGCACGCCGGTACGCGTTTCGGTGGTCCGGTGTCCGTCCCGGCACCGGGTCGATTCTGGCCGACCGATACGAATTCACGTTGTTTGATCGCGCGCCCGCGGAACGGTAATTATTTTATTGCGCGGCAAGAAGCGGATTTTTCAAAACGCCCGGTTCGGTGGACTCCGGCCACCACCGTTCGCTCGTTCACGCGGGAACGCAATCGGAAGCGCCGCGGAAATATCGAGAAAAATATTACTCCGCGACCGCCGGTGTCGAACCCGACAGGAACCGACGATTCGGAAAAAAATGCGGGTATAGACATTTGCGCCGGATTAACGAGGCTCGCTGAAGACTACCGGAGAGAGGAGAGAAATGGCGAATGAAGTTAAACGTTGCGAACCGATCCGATTACGGTTGAGAAAAAAAAAAAATGAAAAAAACAAATTTAAATAAAAAAAAACGTATTCTGAACATCCTGTTTGTTACGATAATACCCATATCGCTTTAGGAGCTAGGCGCGGGTTTGCATTATACACCGGCGCAGTTTATCGAATACGGGCGAGCGGCGGCGTACAGGTTCGCGAGGCGATCGCTATCAGGTTTGGTCCGACAAATTAGAAAGTGGATTTCGGTGGAATCAGTGATTATTTCGGAAAGTATTAGCTTTTTTTCAAAACCGTGCAAACAATCAACTCCAAAATGATATACACAACCGTTATTTTTGTCATCTGTTTTTTTCGGGGACAGCGGGAGGTGGAACGATTATACCGGTTTTTAATTTCCAATTGGCAACGTACAATTCCGTGACTACACGGAGTGTTAGACGGCATGCGGCGTTTCAATAACGTTCCACTACACTCTCCCATCACCCGAACTTAAAAATTGGATTACCTCGACGGCGGTTTGACGGTAATCAAAAGTGCCGACAGCGAAAATGCATTTAAATTTGTATTCCATCTCATATTTATGGAATTTTCAATAGAAGTTGACGTTTTAAAATAGAAATCGGATAGTGATCGTTTACTCGTTTCACCCTTAAAAATATAATGGTAATGTAATATTACAGAGCGGTTCGTTTTTCAAATAATTGTTAACAAAAAAAAAAAATGTCAAATAAAAAGTTAAAACTATCCGGGATAACAAGTTTATCTGTTTGGACGGATCACAATGAATAACCACCTTGCATGTATAGGAGCACGGCCGTGAAATACGTGTAATACGTAATTTAGACGCAAAACGAACGAATGTACCGATAATCGTACTGAAACGCAGAAACGTTCGTTATTCGCAATCACAATGTAAATATCATTTTTTTTTTTTTTTTTATCAATTTCTAAACCATCAGCATCCCAGTGTTATAATATTGTAATAATTATTAGTGTTAGTAGATATTGTAATGTAAATGTAATAATAATACGTGACTATGTCTTACCTGGTTTCGTTAGACTATATAATTTGTTAATAATCTTCAAATACCACTATCTAAGCTACCAATCAAAAGTGAAAATCAAAACTTTTGGTAACAAACATCGGCATAGATAAGATGACTAGTTTGTTTACGTAAACCCAAGCGATGTGTGATGAGTAATTTAAGCTAAAATAAGTGATACGGGCTAAACATTAAATGTATTAAAATGTGTGTGTGTGTGTGTGTGTGTGTGTGTGCGTGTATGTGTGTGTGTGCGTGTGTGTGTGTATGGATAAAAATTCACAATACACCGTATAGCTGTGAGAGACCCACAAGAGCATAAAAAGTCAACTCAACACGGTATACAATGTTTACAAGGTGAACAATAAATATTATAAAATTGCTAATTAAAAAAATAATAATAATAATAATAAATAATTAGCTCAAATATAACATAAATAAAATCCGTTTAATTAGTATAAAAAGTCCATGCAATTCTAAAAATAATAATATTAAAATATTTACAATTATTATTCTATACAGTCTATTCACAATGGGTGGTATTGCACTTGAGGTATCGTTCATATTCATAATTTATCATATTATTGTATAGCAAAATTAAATAAACAACTATTTAAACGTAATTAATAATTTCCACATAATATTCAAAACGTATCTACAATATATTATAATATTATTAAATTATTATTCTATACTTTCGTACGCGAACATTGGTATAAAAACCTGTCGCGTTCACAACGAGTACACGAAACGGTTGTTTTTTTTTAAATATTATAGTTCACTGTTGACGGTTAAAAAAAAAAAAATTATTGTTTTGCCAGAAATTCACGATTATCACATTGTTAGATTAGGCGGTACACGGGCGCCTATTATTATTGACAAACATACAGGATGCCTTGTTCGTCCATATTGTCCTTGACGAAACGATTTTTACAATTATTGGGCGTATCGCTATGGTACGGCTGCTGTTTGAATGATATTTTTCGGAAGGTTATCCACCGACATATAGATTTTGAAATGCAAGTTTCGGGACGTGTTGTGAAACACGAAGCAAAAAAAAAAAAAAATTCACAGAATTCGTCTGAAAAATACTCGCCAATCGACAGAAGGATTCGATACAATTCTCTAGGCGAGTCCATAATATGTGTACCGTGCCCGTCAAAAATGTACCGCTCTTTTTTCCGCCGAATGATAAAAAAATATTAATCCAATATATTAACGGAACGATTGTATCATAAATTATTATTATTATTATTATTATTGTATTGTTCATTCATTTATTTACCGTTAACAACGAGCCTAGAGAGCCCAGAGAACGGAATGGAAAGAAAAAAAAAAAAAAAATGATACAAACGAAAGTATTTTAATATTAGTTTTAATCGGCTAGCAGCGATTGAGTTAGGTCGGAGAGAGCGTTGGCTAGACGCGTCAAGAGGACGATTGCGGCAATAATTCGCGGTACGGTCGGGTATTGCACAGAGGGCGCGGGAACGAGTGGAGCGCTGGGGAACCCGGAAACGAATACAGGAAAGGACGGAGGGCGCATCAAATGGGCCGTTTAAAAGTTTAGCTGAAAAAACGTAGATTGACATCTGTACGTTTATCGGCGGCTAGGCCTGTACAAGCCCGACTCCGGGGGGGGGGACAGGGGGAGTATAGTCGTGAACGGGGCGGGGAACGTTCAAAGCAAGACCAGCGGAGGACGGAAAGCGTCTTTGAAGTCTCTCCGGAGCAGACGAGTCGGTGGCAGTGCACGGATCCCGGAGAACGGAACTGTACTTGATTATAAACTATAGAAAATATATTTCGCTGTTGACAACGCGGCTGTTCGGTTCAAACGTGTCGACTGGTGTAACAAGCAAGATTGGCAACATAATCCATAGCGTTGGGAAAACACGATAATCGGCGATGAATTTATCGTTGGGCGGAATTACGGTACGCTACACGGATATCTGACGACGGAAAAATAATTCTGAACTAAATGAAAAAAAAAAAAAAGCTATTATGTTTTCGATGGTTTTTGAGTAAAAAATTGCGATAAGAACAGTCGTTATGTGAGCACCGACAACAAATTTTCACCTGTTGTATTCAATAAATGATAAACGTCTATTTTTAGCATACACGATTGGGCAAAACTTACTAACGTTTAATTAATGATTATTGTAATGAGTACAATTATCGTCCATTAATATTCGAATATTAGATTAAATTTTTTCATTTGGCGGAAAAATGAATTGTCGGAACAGGAAAAGGTACATTTTTTTTTTTTTTTTTTTTTGGCGGAAATCGGTCATGCCCGTCTCTATATGGTGTTCGTTTTATTTGCCATTTTTTAACAAAACGATTTGAACCGACTAAACACTTTCGTTTTCAATCTAATTGCGCACAGCATTACATTGAAATATAAATAATAATTTAGCGAGTGATGTCACCGTTATTTTGTTCGTTCGAGACGCGAGCAAACGGGATACGGGGATACAACGGTTTAATATCGCGTATTTTATCGAGATTGGCAATAATGATACAATAATGTGCTTAACAAATGAATTGTATTTTTTTAAATCTCATCGAGTGAACTACAATACTTAAAATATTTTTTTAAAAATCATCTTCAGAAAAAAAATAAAAAAAAAAAATAGGATAATATTTTATTATAGACTTAAGCCTAAATCAGTAACGTGTTTAACAAAATAACAACAAGCATCAACCAAACGACAATAAATTAATGATTTCTGAAATAAAATGTTAACTTTAACGTTGCTCGAATAAATAATAATAATAATAGTATTCCCGGGCCGTCGACCACCACCACCGACCACGGGGTTAAAGGCATTATACGGGTTGGACGACGGGTACGGTGATGGTTGCTCCATTCGTGATCGACGAAACTGAATCGCCAAATCGGCTACTGTGGAACTGTAATCTCTGGCGCTCTCGGTGTGCATTTTATGAACTATTGTTATCAATCTATTTAGATCGTTATTATCTATCGCGATTTGGGACGTACGCGTGCAAGATAAATCGTGTTATCCACGGTTTGTGTACCAATTATACGCAGGCCGCTTTAGTATATATAATTTTCTCACACGGAGCTCCCCGCGACCACGATTCAGACAAACGGATTCAGTTTGACGGTCGCCTCATCGCATTTCGTCGTCCGACCGGTATAACGTCTTAAACCTCGAGCCACTGACCGAACGCGTTCGTGTTACCGTCCGCTAACCAGGTTAGATAACCACAACGGCGACACTTGGCTTTACGCACCGAACGTCCGGTCCTCCCGTCTTTTTCTCTTCCGTTCCCGATCCCGCATGACCGTAGCGTCCCCAGTGCCCCGCTCTTTGCGAACACGACCGTTATCCCTTCGGCGATCACCGATCACATTTTTTTTTTTCTCATCGGTCTTGAACCGATGCCAATATTTGTCCACGGGCATTAGAAGTTCAAGTTACGCCACTGCGTCGAGTCCTATAACACGATCATCGGAGTGGCGGCAGTCGTGTTCGCAGTCGTCCGCATGCGGTGGGATTTTAAGGGGGAAAATAGCGACGGGACGGGCCGTCGACTGTGTTCGAAACGAAAATTTCGGATCAACGGCAATGTGTCGCGCCAATTGCCCGCGTCTCGCCGTCGTAGTCGGCGAGCCTGTTTATCGAATTACGTGTACTTAAAAATGCGTTTTGGACAACGGCCGACGGAAATAGTTATTTCGACCCGAGCGAATACCACGGATAACGCGGAGAGTGAAATATTGAAATTTCTCATGCAATTTTTCATTTATAATAATAATAATAACCGTCGTAATAAGTTACTTAGATGATGGACGATATGACTTATTGTACGTCGTAGCCGAACACGATAACACGTAGTCGAGCATCGGGCGTTTTGGACATTGAGCGAAGGTATCGGGCAAACGGAGCGTGTATATGTGGCGAATCGTAAATCATATCGAGGCCGGAATGAAAACTATACTGGCGTTGGAAAGCGATTCGTTTTTTGTTTATTTTACTATTTTTTTTTTTTTTTTTTTTCCCATACATTTAGACCAACAATCTAGGGGTGAAACATATTTCCGGTAGTGTGAGCCTTTCTATTCCCGGTTTTAGAAACGAATCGACTTCTTTCCTGTACGTTTCGAAGTGGAAATATTTTCATTTTTTTTCCCAAACTAAATTAATCAAATAAAAACGAACAAACGTTTCCAACAACGTGCGCACAAGAAATCGGAGAATTCAAACGTAGTGTTTTCAAAATTAGAATTGGGGGGAACTGCAGTGGGCGTATTTTTTTGCTCCGGCTTATCGGTCTCAAACTCCATCCCCCCCCCGCCGAGTATTATCCCTGTTGTCTCCGTTTCATCTCTGTTTCGTGTCCCTTTCCTCTCGATCGGACTATAATAGACTAGCGGCCATGTCTATTCTCCATTAGGCAAACGAGTAACAATTTTCAATTTGCACGCGAACGGGGGGAAATTCGGACGACCGTTTCCGACCGCCGTAATCAGTAAATAAATTATGTCCGACTGTAGGGAAATTGACGCGATCTGGTCTGCTCGACACGGTTCGTTTCGCGCCGGCGGGGCCGAGACGTTTTCCGGCTGTTCCGCGCGTTCCCTGCCGATTCCCGGGCCGTCGGAAACCCGCAGCGAATCCGGCTCCGGAAAACGTTTCGGCGTCCGTTTTCACGCGGCCTGGTAAAACGTACAATAAGTCGCAGCGTCGCCGCGGAAACCGACGTTTCCGTCGTTGTCTTGCGTCCACATTCGTTCAGAAACCATCGCGCGCGGCCGAAAAACCGACCGCAACAACGCCGTAGCGCAGTCGGCTATTCGGCCGTGCCCGTTACGATAGGTGCGCGCGTACGCGCGTCGTGCTCATTGTAAACGTTTAACAAACATCAAATATTCTTATACACACATCGAAAACTTAAACTCTACGTGCAATATTATAGGTACATAAAAAAACAGAAAAAAAAACCCGAAACGTCATGCAATTCACACCAAAAAAAAAAAAAAAAAAAAAAAAGNGTTTTTTTAGGTTTTTTTTTTTTTTTTTTTTTTTTTTATATAAATATGTATAAACAATATCATAAACGATACGTTAAATTAGGAACATAATTCGTGGCTTTTCCGTTAGTTTTGGATGGATATTAATTCGGAACGTTTTGTCGTGATCCGTCCGTTGTTAATAATATGATATTAATTACGCCGGAGCCGAAGAAGAGAGAGAGAAAAATTATAAAAAAAAAAAAAAAACTGTACAAATAAACGAACGGGGACAAATAAACGAAATGGGGGAAAAAAAAAAAAATGATAATAATAATAATAATAAAAAAAAAAACTCGTCGTTTTCGTAACGGCGACCGATTTTGCGGGTGTGCGAAACGAAATGCTCGACTATACATTTAATAATAACTAGTAGTGTAAATGCACGGGGTGTCCCGCGAAGACGTACCAACCCGTTGCGTTTATTATTGTTTCCCGCGATAACGAAATTGCGTTTTTTTTTTTTTTTGGGATGGGGGGTCAAATTACGCGGGTAACGGCGCAGGTTCGTTATTCACGGGGGGGGGGGGTTGGGGGGTCGGCGGCAAAATGTCGAACCGTTCGCGTGTCCGTTATCACGGGAGAGACATTATCGCGACGCGGGTACGGCGGGCGCGTCTTCGCGGGACACGCCGCTGTTTTATACAGGCGCACAATTATATTATCTACAAAATACAATAGCCGTGACGGCGCCGAGCGACTACTGTCTAACATAGTATGTACACAGAAGGCTATACATTGTTATCAAATACGGTGCGGGACAGTACGTACATTCGTAACTATACACTAAACAATATGCGTGCGTTGCGCGCGCGGGCGCCTACCAAATATCCGTTCTGTCTGTAAAATGAACGTTACCTTGGGTGTTTTCGGTGCGGGCTTTTTGCAACGCCACTAACATGTTCGGCGACTTGGCGGTCAGCCGGGGGCTGGTGGCGTTCGCCTGCCTGTAGCTGTCGCTGCGCTTCACGACCGACTTGACGTCGTCGTCCAGGCTCGTTTCCAGGCACTCGGTGGGGTCTTGCATCCGGACGTACGCGCCCTTCACGACCTCCTTGGGCGACAGGCTGCGCCGGGTGGGCGATATCAACGGGGAAACGGGTTTCCCGGTGTTGGCGGGTGTCCGGCTGTTGTCCGGCAACACCACCCGGACGGGCTGCGGCCGGTTCAGCACCGTGCCGCTGCTCACGGCCACCGTCAACGGGAACGCGGTCTTGGCCCGCCTCTGGCCCGGCGAGCACGCCAGCGGTATGGGCACCAGCGGTTTCAGCGGCGGGCCGGCCGCGTTTTGTCGCACCGGGCCGAGTTTCCTGGCGGCGGCGGCGGCGGCGGCGGCGGATAACGGGGTCTGCTGTTTGGTGACCGGCCGGACGATCAGCGGAGAACGGGGTATGATCTGAAAAAAAAAAAAAAACAGAGTAATGATATCGTACCACTCTGACGCGCGCTCATCCGCGGCCGCGCGTTATAAACATTTCGACGCCTACTTGAGACAAAACGTTGGCCTTGTTGGCCACCACCTGGACGTTGGCGTTTACGCACGGGCCGGGCTCGAACGTGTTGGTCGTGTGGATTTTCTTCCTCCGTTTCAGACTGTCCGAAGTGTATATCACCCTGCCCTCGGCGTTCAACGTGACCCTGGCCCCGGTGACCTTTTTGCGCTCCAGCGACCCGGCCGGCAATTCGGTCAGGTGCACGTATCCTTTGGGCTCCGCGGGTTCCGCGACCGCCAGTTCGGGCATTATGTGCGCCAACGTCACGTACTCGCCGTAGTCTTCCGTCTCCATCGCGGGCGCTATCAGCGCCTTGAGGCTCACCTCGTCGTCACTGATCGGCGGCGTAATAACGCACATCGACGGTATGCGACTGGTGTTTATGGTCGTCTTCACTCTCAATCTCTCCACCCGGTCGATTCCCTCCAGATCGGAACACTCCGACATCTCCATGTCGACCGACGGATTCGTGATGGAGTCCACCGGAGAACTGCACGTGTTGTGCCCGCTGTCCGGCGAGTCCCCGCAGTGTTCCAGAGTCGGTCTGGGTTTGACGTCGATCATCAGCCCCTCTTCCTTATACCTCGTGACGTTCTCCTTGGTCAGTCTGGACGGGGCGGTTTTCGATTTGTCGTACATCGAGTCCTTCGGACTGCCGTGGTGCGCGGCGTTTCTGTCGGGCAGCGAGCCGCCGTATATGTCTGTTTTTTCGGAAAGTTTGCTACCGCTTCTTTCTGGCACGTTCGGCGGCGATACCATTAACGATGTGCACACCGTGCCCGCTGAGCTCGCAGTAGTCGAAGTGCTGCCCCTGCCGAAAATATCGTACTCGCTTTCGGCCGACGACGATTGGAAGCTCGGGGTTAGCGCCGAAGTCGAATGTAGGGCGGACATCGGTTGGAGGGGCTCTTCTTCCCGGAGCGTTTTCAAACCGCTATCGACGTGGAACGAAGTGTAATAACCCTCGGTGTCGCAAGAATACGTGGAACCGGTTTCACCTTCGTCGCTAGTGACAGAACTGCCTCCGTGATAAGTGGGCTTTGTACTCGTACTCCCACTACAACTACTAACGCTAGACCTGCAAAACACAGATAATGAGCGTCGTATTTTCATACCGTTCTTCAAAACTATTTCGCAATATATTGTCCAAAACGATCGGTTTTAAACCGCAACACGCTCGCTGACTATACTAACCCAACTCCCGAGTATCCTATGGGCAAATAATACAATCGTTTTAAAATTCTATAGACGATCGCCGTTGAGACTCCGAATTCACAGATTAAACGCGATATTAGTATTTAGTAGTTACGCACCTAGGAGTGGATGAGAAAACGCGGCTGTACATTGTTAGAGGATATACGAGGGCACGCGCAGGAGTAGAAATGGATGAAGAAACGGTGATCCGTCGGGAGATGTGGAAGGCGAGAATAAGTGCGGATATCTGCACGTGTGACGAAAGCGAATGAGTTACCCGACGTATTTGTTGTTTGCGTAATAGATTGGTAATTTATTACTCACTAATACAATCTAAGATTACATTTAACTGTACTAGCATTGTTATAATAATTAATTTGTCTACAATCATATTATAGTTCATAATTGCGGAGAGAATTCGAATTTTTTTCCAGATTAAAAACGCTGTGTCTATATTGTGTGTAAATAATCAAATATAACACATGCGATATTCGCGAGTCCCTTATTCCCCCCCCCCCCCGGTTAAACAAAAACCCCTTTAATATGTTATTTAGTTTAATTACTAATTTTACGGTGTATTTGTATTGCGTTTATAGACTTACAATTATTTTAGTTATAAAATTGTTACAGACTTGTTCTGTGAAATATACACAATTATTACTATAGGTAGGTACCTAGTTATAATTATTGGGTAATCGGGTAAATACATTCGAAACTCAAACGAATATTTCGTTATTTAATGATTTACTTATGATTCTCAACGTTTTTGTGTGTCGCGATGTTTTCTTTCTACATAGGTATGGATTTAAATTTTGTGTACTAAACATAATGAACGAAATAGGGTGTCTTATCTCCGTAGTGTGCATAATGTATACAGTATACATTAAACAAAAATGTCATTTTTAAGTATAATGATTTAATATGAACGTGGTTATGTTGGGTTGTTTATACATTTTAATCGGACATGTTTGATTTTCGTTTTATTTAAACGCGTACGCATAAATAACGAAACGTATTTCTTTTTTTAATTTTATTTGAACAATAATTGAAAAACAAATGTACGTACCTATATTTCTATTTAATATTCTAAATAATCCTGTAAGAATAAAAAAAAAAAAAAAAAAATCTAGTTTCTGAATTATTTTTAATGGTTTGAAAAGTATATTGAATTGGTTTATGGATTGGTATTTTTGACATAAAATCGTTTAGTTCCGAAAATACGTAAATTTAATCGCGCTAATTTGCGAACTTTATAGATGACACATAAATACAAAGAAATTAGACATAGTATTTAGTAAATAATTCGTTGGTCACCTTGGTATGTGACTAGTCGAAGTTGATTGCCCACTCTCTGAACTAGCTGACCAATTGCCAGACGAAGAATGCACGGGTTCGTCCTTATCCCATTTTCTTCTTGCCAACCCGACTTTTCCTTTTTCTCTCAGTTTAACGGCTGCCGCCGTGGACGATTCTATGTTTTTCAACTGTTTCAATCTCATCCGTCCCCAATCTCTCAACAAATCGAGATTAGATTTTTTCTCAGTTACCACTACGGTCGTGCTGCTGGACACAACGTCGTCAGAATCTTTATTACTATCTGACAAAGAGCTACGAAAAAATAAAATAAAAATACATATTAAACACACTGTTTGAATGATTAAAAATATAAAATGTGTTCGGCTTATAGCATACCCAATAACAGCTTCTAATTCTTTTTGATCGGTGCCAGCGATGGTGTTCCTTCTCATGCCTCTTGGCCTTCTGCTCTTTCGTCGTCTAACAGACGTTTCATATTCAACGTTCTGCAGAGATCTCCTAAGGGCGCTCATACGGTTGAAACTCCTGCCAGATACGTCAACTTCGACTATTTGTGGCGGGAATCTAAATCAAACAGTGGATTTAATAAAATGAAACCAAATATTTGACCGAAAATCTATTTGTGTTGCGATAAAAATATTATGACTTACTTCAGTGCGATCACCTGCTGCTGTTCTTCGGGCGACGGCAACTTGTGGTCAATTTGGTCTTCAGATATAGGACTTGGGTCTCTAGGTATTCTCGATGAACAATCAGGAGCCACGGTAATATCCCCAAGAACTTCTTCTGACGTCCAAGGACGGAGTTTGGTGATTGCTGCAGGCTGTAATAATTAAACATCAAAATTTAATAATATCCATTGTGATTATACCAAATGGGAATGGGTGTTTTCTCTACGATTCATAATAAATAGAACCTAGGGCTATTTGATTATTTTTTTTTTTTTTATTTATGATCCATTATTCTGACGGACATTAAATCGATACACCACAATAGGTTACAATGGTAATGAACAAAACAAAGAATAACCAACGGAAGTACAGACAGATTATAAACTTTGTTACTTGAACGCGTAGATAAGCTGTTGTACTGCAAGTTATTAAAATGACCATGTTTTTGTTTTTGTTTTTTTTTTCTAAAGATAAAAAACGGATTTCCATTTAATTGTTTTGACTATAATATAAATGTTATCGTTAATTATCATTTTAAAACAGTTAATGTAATCGATTAAACCGATTACTCGAGGCCAATGTCGATAATAATCGAAATAACTGTTAGGTACTTATGGAATATTGATGATATCTGTATATTATAGCTGAATTTTATCGTAGCGACATTTCGTGCACGTTTCAATGAAAATTGTGAGTCCGAAATCATCCGAGATATGGCAATTTAAATTTATTCGATATCCAATAATAATAAGTTAGACAAGTCGATTTCATAATATTTTTCACGACACCTATTAAAATATTGTAATAGAAACGTAAACAACTGGGGTATAATTATTCTCTGTCGCGTTTTAAAATCACCGTTATTAACGTCAATCAATCGTCGTCTTCTTCGTATCTGAAAAAAAAATATCAAAACCCAACTTTAAATTGCCGTATATCGGCTAATTTTGGACTTGGAACAGCGGGTTTGACCATTGAAATTCACGAAAAAGTCCGTGAAAAAATAATAAGCGGTCAAAACGGGGGGGAGGTGAGGGGTGAGGGCGGAGTTGCCGTTTAAGTTACGCACATTTGATAGGCGGTAAAAAATGTCGATTGCGTGTAAACGTCTAAGTACCGATATAGATGTAATAATTGATTAGAAAAAAAAACAAATTATAATCGCACGGCTCCGTACAAAGCATATAGAGCGTTTTAAATTAGCATTTTCACACGGTATACGAGGTCTGACCAATAAGTAATGAGACTGTTTTTTTTCCACGCTTGTGGTAATACTGCGAATCTGAAACTTCGTTCGGTTAATCTCTCATCCCTCCTCTATCGATACATGTGCTCGCGGTTTTCGTACAATAATTAGTTTTCCAGTTGTGTTATGTTTTCGACAACGTGTTTGTAAGGCGTGTCACAAATATGGAACAACGTAATATAAATTTTGCGTTAAACTCGGCGATTCCGNAAAGTGTTCGGTGATGAAGCCCTGAGTCGTGCTCAGGTGTTTCGATGGCATAAAAATTTTAAAAATGGTCGTGAAAGCGTCGGGGATGAACCGCGAAGTGGGAGACCGGTTGAAGCTCGAACTGACAACAATGTTCAGCGTGTGCGCACTCTCGTGCATCAAGATCGGCGTTTAACCGTTCGAATGTTGGCTGATGAACTTAATTTGAAACGAGAAACCGTCAGAAAAATTTTAACTGATGATTTGTCCATGAAAAAGCTGTGTGCAAAGATGGTACCGAAGAACCTTTCGGCGTGCCTTCAGTGTGTCGCGATTTTTGACCTCTAAGAACATCGCAGAGTTGCCACAAACGCCCTATTCGCCGGATATGTCACCCTGCGACTTCTTTTTGTTCCCTCAAAACAAAATTGGCCGTGAAAGGAACGCATTTTGAGTCCATAACTGATATCCAGAACGCCGTGACGAGGATTTCAGGACATTCCAGTCGAAGCCTTCCAGAAATGTTATGAGAGCTGGAAAAAACGTTGGAACCAGTGTATAGGGGTGGGAGGGGAGTACTTTGAAGGGGATCACATCGATGTATCTTAATATTTAAATATACGTATTTTATTGAACTAGTCTCATTACTTATTGGTCATACCTTGTATACTCGTATATGTGTGTGTGTATGTACGTACGTTTCGTTTATTTCTAATCGAATGAAATCCATCGGGTTTAATTTGATTTCCGTACATCATGTCGAATCGTCAACATAATGTGTACGGCATGTATCGTCCGTGATAACGATAGATAAAAATAACAATACTGTTTTTCTATACTTAAAGCACATCCGACACCGCCGCAGGCCGCATGTTCGGCGCGGTCCGAGTCGAATCTCCGTACGCATTGTTCTGTGCGGCTAACAAGACGAAAACGCGACCTTGACCGGCCACGATTGAGAATATCATTGTCCGCGTAGCATTTATTTCCCATCTAAACGCGGCGCGATAGTATTCGAAAGATCCAAGGGCAGATCCGAACGTGATAATAGGGAACTTTCTTATTGCGGCGGTATTAGGACATTCCGAAATAATAGTATAACGCGTTATTTTAAAAATATATACATCACAATAAATGTCGACGGCCACGCGTCTGATTCGGATTTCGTTTGGCGATGTGAAAGAAAAAGACAAAACAAAAAAACGTTCTAATGAAAATAACGACGGACAGAAAAAAAAAAAAACGAAACGATTATAGTATTTCGATTGTACGTATGATATTATTTTTCGACTCGAATCGTCGTGATTCTCTTTGACGTAAACAGTGTTCGATATCGACGCGTATCGAGCAGTGTTGAAAAAAAAATAATAATAAAAATAACAAAAAATGATTTATAAGTTGTAACTGTCGAAAAAACAACAACAACTTGGAAATTTAATAATTTACAATATTGTTTACGCGTCTCGGTTTTTTTTTCGTTTTTATACGTATAATTTGTTATTACGATAAATATTAAAGAATCAATAACCGTAATCTTGTTGATGACGCTCGAAATGATGTTTTATACTCGATTGTCGCGACGTTATTTTCTAATGATTAGGGCCCGGATGCATTTGCATCTTTTTTTCTAATGCGTTTATACGAGGCTTGTCTTTACAGAAACGTGACTTATGTCGTGTATAATTCAACGGAAAAATTTTTATTTTGCATTTTTTTTTTTTTTTTTGGTAATTTTTGGTTATACGGTCACTTTTTAGTAATTTCGGAGCATTCTTTGCAGTTTTATAGATATATTTGCATTTTTCACATTTTTCTTATATACTATTTTGACATAACTAAATATTTGAAAAAGCTAACGTATTGTACAACATATTGTGTTACTGACATTATTTCTTATCTCCGTTTTAAATTTAATTTAGGCCCTGTAGTCTGTACACACGTGCATTACTTTGATGTGCTGTTTCTTCTGCGTTATCGACAATGGAATGGATAACTTATCGATAAGTTATAATTTTATTTATTTAACAGTTTTACCGAGAATAGATTAATACACGGCACGGACGTAGCGGTGTGATTGACGGATGGTGAACTTTTCTATTTAAATATTCAATATGCCCAAGTACAAAGTTTCGGATAACACTCGATTAAATTGTAAATTTGTAAATCATTTTGGCAAAGAAGTGTTTTCATCCGATGGCACTGTGTTATTTTGCAAAATTTTCGAGGTAAAAGTGGCAGCTGACAAAAAATTTACCATCGAGCAGCATGTTTCGCGTAAAAAACATGTTCATGGAGTTTAACTGAAAAATAAAAACCAAAAACAAAGTACAAGCAAGGCACAACGTTTAATTACCGAATCATCTAAAAAAATCATCTTTCAATCATGATCTGTGTCAAATATCCCATTGCAAAAACTACAGAATGAAACATTTAAAAATTTTCTGGAGAAATATACGAATAAATTAATTCCCGTTGAATCAACTTTAAAGAAAAACTATGTTTTTCAGTGTTAATTATATATATTATATATTATTGTTAATAATATACTTGTATTACCCGTCGAAACAGTGGCGGATTTGATTCGTCTTTCAGGGGGAAGGGGGCAATATCCTTTTGGTTCAAAAACAATACTTTCAACTAATATGACCAGACGTCAGTCAGTCAATGTGACCGCTGACCGCTTAATGTGATAGCACAACATCAACAGAGTTGATTATAATTTATTAACACTGAATTTTTATACAGATGTCTGAAAGAAATTAGGTATTATTTTTCGGTTG
This sequence comes from Cinara cedri, assembly GCA_902439185.1. NCBI lineage: Eukaryota > Metazoa > Arthropoda > Insecta > Hemiptera > Aphididae > Cinara > Cinara cedri. Next base: position 27,953 of record CABPRJ010001502.1, read on the forward strand.
TTTGATGTCCTGGAGGGGGCCATGCGTGGTCCCTATGCCCCCCCCTCCATAAACGCCGTGCTTGCGTTGGAAACGAGTTACCGATGTTTCGTACAAATATACGAGAACGAGAGAAGAACAATGGACAAAAACGAATTATCGTGGTTCAAAACGTATTTTATTTCGTACCGTGTGTGACGATTCGATTGGATTATTATATTACGACCGTTCAGCGCACACCTGTTGCGTCCGGTTTTAATAATAATTAATCTCTTCCTATTTTTTTTTTTTTTTTTATTATTATTTCGTTTTTTAAATATACTTATATTTTTATTTTATTTTTTGCGCACTTCCGCGCGAAACCGGGCACGTTCAACAGGTATTACAATATTATCATTACTATTATAATCGTGTACGCCGAACGGTTAAATTCGCGGGCATAATATCGTTTTTATTGTACATACAAAAAGTCCGCCGGGTCCTTTATTGCTATAATACGATCGTAATATTATCGTTATAGTACGCGTGATCCGGCTGAATTTGAGAAAAAAACATTTTTTATTGAATTCGTGTGTATTGCATACAAAATAATATAAACGTTTGAAATGCTAACTAACGACTGTGCCAAAAACTCGCGTATAGAATTTAACGGACGCACATCGCGTGTTTTGAATATTTTAATCTCGATGTTAAGAGGACGCTATACCCACTTATGTATTGTCTCAGTCCAACTAACGGCGGTAACTCGCAAAAACCACGTTTATATTACACGGAAAATAAGCAAAACTAGCTTAATTTCGATTTATAAAAAACGACCGAAAATCGCAATTAATGTACTATAGCGAGATTGATATGAGATGTACTTCAACGCAATAAAAAAAAACGAAAACGTTTTCGTATGAAAACGAAATTTTCCTACACGTCTTTACTCTCAGATTATTTCGCTCTGAGGAACTACAATTTAAAATTTAGAATCTAAAATTACGATTTTACCATATTATTATCACACGGGTGTTTATTACAGTAAGTTTGTTCGACCGATATATTATGAGATGCGTAACGACAAACTGATTTCACCGTCCATAAATCGTATCGGAGGTTCGGTCTTTAGTTGTCGAGCTTCTAATTTCGTGTTGTCCAGATGACCTGCACTATATAATGTTGTATTGTCATTTTCAATAATACGCCGATTCATTATACGGGACATAATATTACGACCTTAATATTTTAGACTCTAAAAAATAATATAAAACCGCCTTATACCTGTAGTACTCGTAATCGCATAATAATACGTACACGGATAAAGTCAGGGCTCGGAAGTTGTAGAAGCTAAAAAAGACAAAATATGCACGAAAACATTCTAAAATATGCATGAAAAAAATTGAATAAATATGCAACAAATTCTTCAGTTTATCGTTCAAAAACATATAATTTCATTATTAATAATCGACTGAGACGGAAAGAAATAATAACAAATAACTGCGTCAGACAATATTGAGTGTTTTGAATTTAATATTATGTAAAATAAATTGGTTGAGAAAGAAAAAAAAAAAATCAATTTTTTTTAGAAAATATTAAATACGCATAAAAATATGCGAGAATCAATTATAACCGAGGAAATATACAATAACGCAATTTAAATGTTCGATTTTTAAACTCTACACCGTATAGAAAGTATTTCTAGCTTGGTCCGTTATAAACTCGGTGCACACGGACAAATACGCAACTCCTATGACTTCCGAGCCCTAGTCATAAATAATATTTTAATAGATTCGTTGGAACATTTTCGTGTTTGGACAAAAGTGGTGTCTACCGCAATTACCGGCAGAACAACAAAACCACCGTCATTGTGTTGGCGCGAGCATCACCGTCATCGTGCGTTTGTCGTAGTACACGGTTTCATAACGCGTGCGAAACTGTACGCACGTTTTAAACTTAACGCGAAACGTTTTTATCGGTAAAAGCCCATTGAACATATTGCCGAGCCCGAACAATCGGAATAATGACAATATTGTTATTGTATCGCGCGCGGCCGAATAATTATGCGAAAGAAAAAAAAAGGAAAAAAATAAACGAAAAACCGTACCTTTCTGAGTTCTATGTCGTCGGGTATACAACTGTCGTCTAGCGACCGTTTTCTCCTCGACAGCCTGTGGACGTGCGGTTTGTTTGCGTATACTTTGCTCGGCACGCCGGCCTGGTCGTAAAGTCGTTTGACCCAGGCCGGTCGGTTTTCCGCCGACAGTAGATTCTTGTCCAGTTCTTGTTTGCTCTTGTAATGATCGGTTTTCAAACTGAACGCCGTCAGGTCGCTTTCAGCTGCGAAACAACAAAACGTAATGTTATCATTATTACCGTTTCCAGAAACGTTAGACAAACCGCCGCCGCGTATAGTGCCGCGCTATATTGAATTACCGTAATAATGGAATCATCGTGTTACGCACGCGACACTCCCTGTATTAATTTAATATTTTCAGGTGACAACAATCGGACCACATTTTTTCTCTCTCTGTACAATCAAGGCCGCGTCGCGCGTTTATACGCTCCCGCGAAATCGAAATTCTCGCGAGAAAAAACAAAAAAAATCATACGAGCCGGTACGTAATATACAACCGTTATCGCCGTTTCCATTTCGCTCATCGCTGCACGTACGATACGCGCATTTGCATCGGGTATTTCGTTTTGAAATCTATCGGCCCCCCCCCCCGTTGATACGTGACGCGCACCACATCGTTTACCGATAACGTCCTACTTAAAACGCGAAAGTTTGTCCGCGTGTAAGTTTGTTACCGAGCTGCCGATGGAGACAGCTGCAGGTATATTGTTGTTAAATGGTTTCATCGGTTTTATTTCTCGACTTTGCTTTTGATTTATCGTGATAACCGAACCTCGCAAATCGCGGTTTTGAGGACGTTTTCGTTATTTTCCCCGTTTCTCGTTTACCATACTAATACCTACTTAAGTGCCTTGTAGTTTAACTACACTTGTCGGTGAAAGTATAACTGGTAAATAGGTACGTATTATAGTTTCGCGCATAAATTGCATATTTAAGTTTTTATTATTACTTTTTTTTTTTTTTTTTTAAAACCCGTAATTCTGTCGAAACACGCATATATGTAAAGTATATTTTAAAACGTATATGGATTAAATCGTAAACCTTTACTTATACAGTTTATATGTGTTACCGTATTAAATTATTCAATTGGACCGCATTAATTGGCGTGTATTTGATTTTAAATTATCTTTTTAGATTAAAAAAAAAAAAAAATCAATTTAGTAATGTATGATTATATTACAATAGCAGCTACCTACTAATTATCGAGTCTCCTTTTTTTTTTCATTGGTTCATGTCAGCGACTATAGGTTTATTATTATCTATGTTTAAATCTAGGACACGTCTTTTTTTAAATTTTTTTTATCTGCATTAAAAATGTGTCGGATAACCAATTATTATTTATTTTATAAACATTGTATTGGTACATGTATGTACGTTATATCATGCCGTTACATTACATAAATACAACGCGGGGAATCGGTAAAAAAAAAAAAAAAAAACCCGCGATCAAAGAGTTAACTTTTGTAACAATAATATTCGGCTAAAAGTGTACGTTACAGGTACAGGTAGGTATTTTAAATACTTAATTATTTCATTATTATTATACACTGTACGTACGTATACGTATAAATCACTGATTAACAGAACAATAAATTACACGAAAAAAAAAAAAAAAATCGACGGGTTAGACGTTTGATTCGCCTTAAGAGAATATTATTTTATAATCGCTATAAAAATCGGTAGACGAAAAGCGTAATAAATATTCTCGCTCGTTATGTAAGCATTATGTACGTATACCGTATAACGAAAAAACGATTATCACTATAATAGTATTGAGTGTGTTTTCTAAAACTAGTTTTGATCGACCGCGGCCGAGCTGATGACGATAGTTAATTAAACGTTAAACAACGATAGGTAGTAATTACAGGTTTTACGCGAAACGGTACGTCGATCCTCAAAAAATAAAAACCGATAATACAACAATTATTATTACATATTATAATATAATGCACGTATGACACGCAAGTTCGTTTTCGATTCGTAAACTGCGTCGCAGTTGATTACATTAACGTGTTTATTAATTTCTTGAATTTTTTATTTTCCGATTACATAATGGAACATCTATTACTATATAAGTGAATAGATAATACGTAATTTTACTCGCGAAAATTCTATATATCATTGATTAATATAGAGTGACTTTTTTTTTTTTTTATCAGGAACCAACAATTATCTCGGAGAATGTTAAGTGAATTTGATTTCGGGTTTTTTTTTTTTTTAATCATTGTGGAATCGTTTAAGTTTTATTTTAAATTTTTTATCTCTACTCCGTACATCTTAAATAATTATTTACTTTTGTTTTTCATCTAGGAATCCCCCTTTTTGGTCACAAATTCGAACAGAGAATATTTGTCTAAAAAATTTGATATGCGTAACATTAATATCAGATTTATCGTTTGTGAGTTTATAACCGTTTAATGTTTGGACCGGAGCAATAAGGAAGAATTTATCATTTAAATATATTAAATATATTTATGCCCTTAGTCATTATACCTTTACCTATCCCTCCGGTCTACGCATATCAAAATGTCTAAAAGAAAACAATATTCTCTATTCGAGTATGCGTTCAAAAGGGGAGGGGGAGTTCTTGCTTGAAAAACAAAAGTATGTACTTATTTAAGATATATGGAGTAGGAGTAAAAAATTATAAACGGTTTTGTAATATTCCACAATGATTGAAAAAACAGAAATCATATTCGTTTAAAATCCTCTAAGAAAATAATTACTGGTTCATGATAAAACAAATTACAACAAACAAGTATAATTTTATACCTAGTTACAAAATGTGTCGAAATATTTTGAACCAAACTTGCTTTAGAATCGTTTCCGATTGCACCGATGTACCGTTGCGCACAGCTATAAATTAAACTGTCCTATTGTGTTTCTTATATTTTCTACTCTTAACTTACGACCACGATCCAAAGTGCAAGGTACAATATGGGTACATCGGATTTTCGAATTTATTTCATAATAATTATTGCAATAGTTTTCTCCGATAATTGTGGATATTTGCCCTAAATCAATGTTTCCCAACCTTTTTTTACTCAACGCCCCTTTTAGACTTTCAAAAACTCACACCGCCCACCCACAACAAATTTTTAAAAAAAATGACCGTTTATTTTTTCAGCCATATATTTAAAGTGAAAAATAAATATTTTCTTCGCATTTTGTTCACGGACATTTTATCATGATTACGTATTAGTGTAACTAACATACACGCACACTAAATTATAATTTTATGTAATAAATGCAAGTATAGGTACAATTATCGGAAATATCCGGATGAAAATGGGACTAAACGAAGCTTATGGGCATCGACACGATAAGATAAAAGCTTGTTCATTACCATTTCGCTGTTATTGCAGTGTGTATAAAATATTAAATTATTAAATTATTTTTTGTTGTATGCAGGTATACATTTCATTGCAATAAGTTATGCGTTTGCTATTAATAATTTAATAATAGCGAATTATTTGTACAATGAAAGTCACAGTACAATCACCCCACCCCTTAGCGCCCCTTTAAGTAAAGAGCCCCTTTCAAAATTAAAAAAAGCCCACTAGCGGGCGGTACCGGCCACGTTGAGAATCACTGCCCTAAATTATGAACCGTCCTATACGTTCTTTTTTATCAGTCCTCGTCTGTAATGTGCGGGATAATAACGGACCTGTTCACATACGGAAACGTTGTAAAATAAAGATCAAAACTGTCCGCATTATACAAAAGGAAAATAAAAAAAAAATGTTTTATCATTATTTTAAAACGTACAATAATAATATAATACGTCATGTTTGAAATACGTTTTATGCGGGGTAAATAACTTTATACGAATACGGATATCCGGTGTACGGAAGATAAGTGTGCGACTTGCACAAGCACCCCGGTACGGTACGTGCTTAATCGACTTTGAAAATTCGTGGCCGTTGCATAATACGTTATAAACACGGCATTATCGCGAACGCCAAAAGGTTCTGTTCGCGATTACTTTTGATGCATACTGTAGGTAGAATATAATATTACACTATGTCGCACCGTACGACGTATTTTATCGTTCGAGATTATCCACGTACGGGAATACTCGCGGTTTGAGAATTCGTAAGTATTATTTTTGGATTCTGAACGGGTAATAATATGTCGTGCGGTATAATCGGAAACCCGCAGTAATATCATATGCGGTATAGGCAGAGTACATGCGAACATGCAGTACTTTTTTAACCGCGGCATTTGCTACTATTCGAATCAGTGGCGTATTTAAGAATTTGTCACTGGGGGGGGATTGAGATAATTTTTCGAAGGAAGAGACGTTGTGATGGGAAGGTTTTGCGTACTGTATACACTCATGACTGCTATATATTAAATACACACACACACACACACACACATACACAACAATTACAACAGGTATTCTACAAAAAATTATTATGACGATAGATTATTATCGTAGATATAACTAATATACATAATATTATAAATTATACTCGCATACACTAGAACACGAAATGGAATTGTTTTTTTTTTTTTTTTGGTTTTTTTTTTGCGGAACAAGTGCCTCATGAATATTGGTTTTAACAATGATGTTTATTATTATTATTTTTTATGCGAACAACTTTTTTGTCAGAAATTTCGCTCCGATTTTCAAGTATAGCACTATTTCTGAATGGAGATTGGTCTACAGGGATGGTTCTTGAAGGAGGTTATTTTTTGGTTTTCCCGGGGGTTTTCATAACAAATGAGAATAACCGGAATATTTGACTTAGGAAAAACGGGACAATTTACAAAATGTATTATTTTCAAATCTCAATTGTTACGGCCTTTCAAAACACGTGTAACCGAACTCCGCTCAGAATCGTTTTTCGTTAGCAATCGTTAATCATTACGCACAGATTTACATTGAATTTCCCCTCAGATAGCACGCGAGTATGTCCGTTTTTTCCTACTTTAAACTCGGCTCATCGACGACCGATGGAATTGTAATATTTCGACAACACATTAACAGAGAAAAACAATAAATAAAATTACGCATTGCAATAATATTTTAATGATATGTACAATATGGTGTGTATCGTAATTTTAATATTGGTCAACTAGTTACATCAAAATATAATATTATATAACATTAATATTGTCTACACTACATTTTATTATAGTGGACATCACTTTATTTTATCAGTTTATAAGTCAATTTAGATTAATACAAAATAGTATGTATAACAATTAAATATTTCAACATAATAATAACACATGATAATGAGAACCGAACAACAGTGCCCAGCTCTTTTCCTCTTTTTCTCTCATAAAAGACTCCTCGATTCATTCGGCCACCGAATCCTGCCTTGGCGACTCGTCATCTATTTCGTCTTCTCGCGAGTGCGTGTTGTTCCTCCGGCTTCTAACATTCCGACATCATCGTTTTTAAGTAAATCAAGTGTTTGTTTTATCATTCCTACTACCTATTCTCATCAACACAATAAATAAATATAATTATACCTGTATTCAAAATCAACATTGTTGCTGAGGATACTCCGTTCAGGATAGATAAGTATATTATTGTTACCCTTCATAGTTTATATTTTATATTAATCGTTTCCTATCGCCGTAGGCTGTAATAAGTAATCTAAGTGGTTAGTGGGTATACATTCAGTTGCTTTGCACCCAATTATTCGGAATATTACAATATCATCAGATATTATTGAATAACCGAACACCGTTTATTAGCTATAGCCACAGCCCATATGATAATTGGATTCGTAATAATAATTATTATTTGCTTTACTACGGCCCTGCGTGTAGGAATTGATCCTCTACAATCCCTATACACCCGTAAATAAGACACTAGTTCGAATGCATATTATGTAAATTGCGATAGTAAAATTAAAAGTTACGATATTCGAATATTCAGTATATGAAATCGTTTGGAATTTTTTTTTTTTTTTTTTTTTACGTCATTCGGATATCGGACGCTTCGCAGACATTTTATACTTGACCACGATATTATAATAATAATAATAATATTATTATTATTATACAGTCGTCAGTGGCCGTTCTTTATAGTGCGGTCGATAATCCACCGCACCCTGGTCGGCACGACTCATTGTTTGCGTTCATAAGGTTCAAAAAAAAAAAAAACTACAATAATTATTATTGTTGTATCGGTTCGCGCTGATCGAAAATCTTGACGACGCGGCCCGTACCCAGAGGCCGGCCGCCGCGACGACCACGTAGTCGTCATCGCCGCGTCTGCAGATCCTTTCACGTGACCATCCGCGAAGACAATCGCCGTAGGTAACCACTTACTCGGTACTAGGCATAGCGCAGGTATACCGAGACCACTATATTATTACTATGTATACGCTAGTGTGCGACTATTACGACCATCACCGCGTGTAGTATACCAATGCGAGTTCGGTGAACCCGCTGTGCCCCGTCGCCAACATCGCACACGGCGGACTTTATAAGTCCATAAAAGGCATGAACCACGTCTGCGTGTGTACATTATAGTCACGGGGACCAAACGGGACCGGTCTGTCTCGGGTTGACTAGTATGCACATACAATATATACGTATATATTGTATAAGACATACGTGCTGCGGCGCATGGACGGACGGCCGCAGAAGGATTTGGATTTGAAGAAAAAGAAAGAGAAAGACACGCCGAGCGATAGAGAGACAGAGAGAAAGTATTAGCGGTGAACGTGATGCGATTTCGAAAATATGTTTCGGTATACGCTACAGTAGTCCTGTTGTCGTGTTCCCGGCGCCCAAATCGTGGGAAAACGGTCAGATTTCGATATGCTCTGTCGTAAAACACCGTCATGGGTCCGACCGACGACGATAATATTGCCCGAATAAGATTCTGTTTTTTTTTTTTTTCACGCGGCCAGAGTTCGAATTTTTTTTACGGCGGCGGCGATTCCATAGCGATCCGCGAAATCGAAAAATATGCGCCAAGGTCAGTGGCGATCCGGTGTAACGCGACGATAGCGTACAAAACATAATACAGGGATCGCTTTCGGCAGCCCGGCCCGAGCCAAATCTATTTTTACCGCGGCTATCGACTGACCTCGCGCAAACTAAATAAACGAGAATATACGTCGGAAAAGAGAAAAAAAAGTTATTATTATTTATAGACCGTATTATCACGAGCTATAGTACAAAAAACTTCGGTCGAAAATGCGTGCGTTCCGCGGCGATTGGTTTACGAGGCGAAAGTTTTAAAACGTTATTTTCGCATTTCGGCGGAACGTACACAGATTACACGTCATCTTATATTATAATAAAAAAAGAAACACCGATATCTAACAAAGTACGTCTATTAATCTCTATCAAAATATCTACGGCGGCTTGAGTATACATCGCCGGTATAATGACGTTCGTGTAAATATTGTATAATAAGGTAACATTTTTTTTTTTTTTTTTTTTTTTTATTCCTTAAAACTGCGGCGTGCTTAAAGATATTATCTTCCGGCAATTATTTTATGCACGTTACATTAAAAAATTAATTGTATACCTAGTAATTAATAGCGCACTGATTGGTACAGGTATACACGCGCGTTGTGGGGTTCGAGAAAAAAAAAAAGTTGTCCGTTAAAAAAAAAAAACGCTATAGGTGCGTGTCCGTGAAAAAAATGTATATCGTAGTCGACACGGTTTATACGAAGCTATTTCGACAAGTACATCGTATTATTGTAGAAACGTTAAAATTTAGAATTATTTTTACTTTTGTCAAAAAAAAATCCTGATTTTGACCGATTCTGCAAACAATTTGTCCATGTCACCCGTGTTTATTAATGTGTAAACGGTCGGCAATAAATTAGCGTGTATAAACAAATGGTATTTATAAAATACCCGTTTAATACCTACGTATTAATATTTATAATAAACAGTTCGTAATATTATGCTAAATTATGTAAAATTATTACGTTTTTCAATAGGTGTACGCATTGAAAAATCTAAAAAAATAAAAATAATAATATTTAAAAATACATTAGAATGTAAAATAAAAAAAAAACGAATGTCATGCTCCAGAAACCACCCCAGACGGTTTTTTTTAAAAAATAAAACCTAAAATAACCTTAGAAAAAAAAATGTGTATTAATAATAGTGTACGATATTGCACAATCGTTTTAATGATATTCAAAATACTAACATCATAAAATATGCGGTTTGAATTTGAACATCTTAACCTAATTTTCCTCTTCTAGGAAAAAAAAAATAAAAATAAAAAGGCCGTGTAGGCCTTACGAAAAAAATACAACGAAAATAGAATTTCGTTAGTCATCGTCAAGTGTACATTATATTATTAACTCCCCGGAGAACAAAAAAAAAATCAAAACAAAACACCTACATAATACGTATGTAGGGCAGATTAAAATTGATAGGTATTGGAAATACCAAAGGGGGCATAAACTAAATGGGAATGGAAATGCGTGCGAAGTTTACGGATATTTATCCGTGACGAGAATGTCTACCCATATCACACGCTAAAAAAAAAAAAACTGTCGTAGACGTCTGCGAAGTTAAAACAAACCGTCGTCGGCATTAATCGCACGTCCGACAAAATTAAACACGTTATAATATTAATAAAAATAAAAATAAATAGAAATATTTAAAGGAACAGGAGATAAATGATTATTTAATCGTAGACGCGGAGAATCGAAGAATAAAGTGGCATAAAGTTTCGAAGTTTTAAAACAAATCGGGGAAAATAGAATATACCGAACGCGCGTCATCCCAAGTTATTTGTCGTTATCATTTCAGCGGCGCCAGTGTATAATTAGAGAAGTCTGTTCAGGAGTAAAAGATGAGAAACTCTTCGTGATTTTAATTCGAAAATATTTCGCATTAATATTAATTAATTATCGCTCTGAAGTTTATTTACGATGTTCTAACAACGCTGTCGTTCCCGTTTTCGTTTTTTTTCTCAATACGTTTAACGATTTCTACGTTTAATTATACTAAAAAAAAAAAAAGAAGAAAAAAAACAGATATCGTAATAATATCGTGTTATTAATGGTTAATAATAATAAAAACACGATTAATTGGCACTTCAAAGAGATTTTGTAATTAAATGCTATAATAATGTATAGTTTAAACCTAGGTCACGGTATAATGGTATATTATATACGTAGCGTATAAACTCCATAAAAACGATTACATTGTGTTTACTGTCGGTTCATTTTTTTATTTCTCTATACGTTCTAATCGTTTATAATATTTTTATAGTGTATTCTATAATATACAATATTTCATTCAATACTGCGGACGTTCAACAACCGTGTTAATGTTTTCAGCGAAATATCGATAACTATACGGACAATTAAAAGGAAAAAAAAACATCAAAACGAATTGGACTTTCGATGCGTAGGTGTGTGTGTGTGTTTAATGACTTGAAAACGACGACGTCATTTGGGGGGAGGGTAAGAATGTTCGGTCGCGCCCTGTATACTTTTAAAACAATCCCCCAATTGGCCTGCTGAAATAACGCACCCATTATTTATACAACCAAAATTAAACTGTATTTTTATAAATTATATAAATATAGTAAATAAATATATAATAATTTATACATTTATTTACGAGTATTAACCATTTTAATAATTTTGTTTTTACTTTAATATCGCGTTATGTATTATTATATTCGCAATATTGTTATTTCACTGACAATCGTGGTTAACTTGTACGGGTTCGTAAGCAAATATCGCGTGCCGTCAAACAATTGAGTAAACAATATTGTGCCCACAATCGTTGCTTATCATAAACTGAGCCGCAGGTTAAATTTTAGTTTATGATTTAGATGCGTTTGCTTAACACGAAAATCGCCGGTATCCGCTCGTTTAAAATACATTTTTTGTAGAGCGTTTTGCTTGTGCAAAAGTTCTAAGTATTACATATTACATAAACGATAATTTATAAATGCAAATATTAAGGGGTTGTTTTGTTCTGTTTTTTTTTTTTTTACTTCGTTTTTCTTCTTCTGTAGTCTATACGCGTTACTGCTTGGTTTTCACGGGAACAGTACTACCGAATCAATTATACTTATTATCTTTTATTTTTTAAATTGTATTTTACTATTTATGTTGATGCGGTTCGCCGTGATCTGTGAAAACAATGATAATGCAGAATAATGTAGACACATTTATTTTTATGTGACCTGGTGAAATTTCGAGATAATCGGTTTGAAACTACGCGCACCCAAAAAAAAAAAAAACCCCAAAATGACGCCCCCGTTTGAAATTTAAACTAATTAATTAAAAAGATAATCTATTAATAATTGGGATAGTATCAAAATAGATGTGCATTATGTTCAAGTGCAGTTTTTTGATACGCAGACCCCGTTCGAGTAGGTCTTCGCTTCAACTATTATCGAAACGTAGAAGAGCTGCGCATACTGAACGAAAACGCGACACACTTCGATCATATACCTATATATTTTTTCAGTTGGTTAATTTTGATGTTCGGAAGGTTTCGAGGGATCGTGGGAGATTCGAAAATGTTGATGAGGCCAAACGAAAGTAGTATTATTTTATCGGTCCCTTAGTTTGTTTCTGTAAAGTGTTCTAAGCTCTTATTGAGACGACGACGACGACGACAATGTACAAGTAAAAGATAAATGTAGATTAGTTTAACGCGTTGAACTGTACAAAGAAGAAAACTCGAATTCCTAACGAATATCGGCCAAAGTCAATCATTCGTTACTCCAGGTCAGTTCTCAGTATGGTGTTGTCGGTGGTCCGAAGAAATCTCACTCGTATTTGGTATGTGACCTGCTCATTCTGGCGCCGAGAGAAAAAAAAGGTGTCGTTCGAAAGGTCAGGGATTAATCGAAAAAAATACGTAACTCCAGAGGTGGTCGTGAAAAAGGCGCATGCCTCTCAGCTACAACTTACCCATGAAAATACTAGAAAGTATATTGTCAGGCGCCAGAGCTGTTGCTTAGAAACGGCCTTTTAAAATGATTATATTGTCCGATGGAGGGAATGCCCCGCGCCTCGGCTAATTCTTTAAAACTATTTTTCGTTACAGTATTATTTCCGATTTCTCCGAGGGATGCTCTCTTATTGTTATTGCGTTTGATTGTTGTAATCGTAAAATACGACGTGTACTCTCGAACAACGAATGTCCCGTTATTTATTGACTTCTCGTCTGAACTCTATACGTCAAGTATAGTATACCCGGCCGTGTTGTATTTTTATGTCACGATACTTTATGCGTTCAAGCAACTCAACTGCATATATAGAGAGAAAAAAACCTGTTATTTAATTATCTAACCTGACCTCTACGGCCGGACCGTTGACGGTATAGTTATTTTCGTAAATGCCATGGTCAGGTACATTATGGATTTCATTAAAACTCGATGTGATTTTTGGTACCGGAATAATACATATTGCGGGGAATAACTTCAATTAATGCAGCTATCGGGTGCATTATTAAAACTAAATAAAAATAACGATAAATATTCGATAATAAAACCGAATTTCAGATAAAACTCGCGATTTGTTATGGACCGCGACTGTGCGTATATAATACATTTTAAAATATTATATCCACTCATTTGCACTCTTGAAGGTTTTTTACAACTCACGGCATACATATGCTGTTTTTGAAAAACCCCTCTATACCTTCCCAGCTTCTCATCTACAACAGTGGCCCACCCATCGTGCGAAGTAGGTCCGTCTATATTTTTTTTTTTGTAAACACGTTTTCGACACACTATTATTGCATTATATTGTATAAAAGTTTAGTTTGAACACCGTATTATCTATCTAAATTGTATTGTTTTAAATTATTGACACTGAATAATAATATAGAGAATACAAAGTAGAAAAAAAAAAAAAAACTATTAACTTTACGAGAGCTCAATAGTCAATACTATATAATATTATATAGACTCTCACTAAAATACGCGAGAATATATTATCTACTGTATAGTATACAGTTTTCTAAGCTCATAAAAAAAAAAAATAATAATAATATAACGCAATAAACGGGCTCGTTCGCGGACGATAAACGTACGATATTTGATTTATATCGCGTACCGTTTATGTTTTCTACATTATTGTACCGAATCCGCGTAAAAAAACCGATTTTACAACAGTCCGTGTAGGCCGTCGTCACAATAATAATGCGATTATTATTACTGAAAATGGGTGCCTGCGATTTTATGTTGTTCACTCCGTCGTCCGCGCGTACATCAGAGACTATTCGAACCGGGGGTTCGAGTATTTATTATGCGCGCGGTATAGCGACGCGACGTAAAAGGAAAACTTAACCTCCGTGACATCGTTTCTCCCCTACAACTCCCGACCTTCTCCCCCCCCCCTCCCCGCTGTACGAGTGTATCGGCGCGGCGGTTGATGAAACCGCCGACGAAAAGCAATATCCATAAATTCCGATCTCCCCGCGGACACCGCGCAGTTATACAGACGTATTCGAGTGTTTTCGGGGCTAATTGAAGACGGTGGCGGCCGTAAAACCCGAAATGCGATATACGTACTCGGATGCGTGTAATAATACTTCGGGCGTAAAAAATATCGCCCTCACTCCGTCCCGGTAACCAGTCGTCGACATCGCGACGACGACGACGCGGCTTATAGGATGAAATCACGTGCGACGGGGAAACGACGCGTAGATTCCAAAAATAACGCCCCGAAAGAGAGGACGTTTCATGCCGCACGGTCGCACAGCGGTCTTTGCGGATATTTTCCGACTTCAAAACGCATTATAATAATATTTATCATAGCCCGGCGTGTATACGGCGACAATAACGATATACGTGACGTCAATATTCAAACCGGACGAATTATTCATAGTTTATTTTTGTTTATGACGGACGGATAAAACGTTCTATAATGTACAGTATAGGAGAATAATTGCATTTAATCCGAGCGCAATCGAACGGAAATCGAAAACGTGCGTTAGGTACGATCACGATGGAATTCGCGCGTTCAGCAGCAACAATTGCGGCGGGCCGTTAGTTTTAAACATCAGAGCGAGTTGACACGCAGTATCAAACTTGAAGGTAAGAATAACATTATCTGTGACCGCACGTTGATGATATTTTTCAGATATTTCGAGCGAGATATGAGTGCGTGAAGTATTCAAGTATCACATATTAACATAATCAGCATTTTTAAATTTTGATAGTTCAAACGCTCGGATTAAAATAACTAAACGGACCGACGACGCGAAAACAGAGACAATTCACATCGAACTAACAAAACTATAACAGCCCAAAATTGGTTTCGCTGAACTCAAATTTGCCGCGTCGCGCGTTTGGAAGACGGAGACGACGACAATAAAAAAACAAAACCTATACTATCACGGTTGTACTTATACAGAGCGACTATTTGGCTATCGATCGAGAGAACACACAAACAACTAACCGATAACCCAAACAATTAAGTCTGTTAAGAATGAATTTATGTGCGTCGTCTGGTTTCTGATTGAGTTTAAATTATAATTTTAATAACACCATATTAATATTATATTGCTGGATAAGGGCTATACCATGTAGGCTATATGAAAGGCTAAGGTTCTATGAAAACTTTCATTGACATTATAATTTTATAATTTTTTTTTTTTTATCACGGTCTAGTGATTATGAAGATGTTGATAAAATTTGTTTTTGACTTTTTCAATCATTATGCCCATTGCTTAACTTTTATAGTTTTAACAATATGATTAAATGTTCACCTCTACTTCTTGTACGTTGTACCACGGGCAATATTTTGTAAAAAAGCTGATACTGCTGATGGGTATGCTACTGTTTTAGGAAGGGGGTTTGAAAGGAGAAAATATAGAGTAATTTCTAATAAAAAATGATTCTGAGCAGAGTATCAACAGTCGTGTTCTTTCCTTGTTGTCGATGTAATCCAGAAATCAATAAAAATTGCCAGTTTTTCTTTTATTGAAAACTACAAAGAAAATTGAGCATTTCAATGTATGAACTAGTTCAAACATGTTACAAGAAAGCTTCTATAAAGTTTTTGATCGGAATAAGATTTCTGGTGTAAAAGTTGATTACAGAAACAAAGCGAAAAAACATACAAACACATCATAAATAGATAAACCGTTACAACTATTCCATTCCTCGTTTCGCTCTGAATCTAAAATCTAAAACGAACAAAACTATCTTTCTATCCAGAAATAAAATACACGTTACGGAACGTGTCGATGGTGGTACAATTGAAGACTACAACTTCGTTGGCATTTTACAATTATTCTCGAAATATTCAACTAAATATACGAGTACTATCGAAAGTACACAAAAAATCGTATTTTATAAATGTATTACCAACAATATTTTACCAACCGAACATTATTTAGTAATTAATATTAAAAAAACAAAATCCACACCCACCACAGTGTACAACGCCCATAACAATAATACAATGGTTGAAAACACTTGAAAATCTTCGTAGACTTCATTCGGTGGATGGTGATGGCAAAAAAATGAATAAATAAAAATCCTAAATCGTAATAATACCGAAAACTGTTGTCGACGAGCGATACACGAGCTCGTCTGTATATTGCATTACTATGTATTTATGTATCGGTCCGCGGATTTATTTCGAAATTTCTCATTTGTTTAAAGGTACGAGACAATGTCGATTTTCTGTAAATCGTATAGTATGTTGTCTAAAAGCGAACCGTTTCTTCACGCAATTAGTACCGCGCTGTCGTGCGTAGGTAGCTGTTGTTCACGTAATACACGCGCGTTTTATTTAATGCGCGACCGTATACGCGCGTATAAAAGATTTACATAAAAAAAAAAAATGTAAAAAAAAATATGTAAAAAAAAAAAAACGGTGGCGGCCCACACGTTGACCAATGACGGTGATGAATACGGCGATATTAAATAATATAATGAGGATAATTTTTACGACGCTGCCGTTACTTACTCGCGGTCCGTCCGAGCCAACGGTCACCGTAAAGTTATATTCGACGGTGTCCTATAATAATGCGGCGTGTAGGCAAAAAAAAAAACAATAATAATAACTCTCTTTAAACTCAAATAATTGGTTTTGACATCTCAAGGTCTTGGCATATATAATATATTGGTAAAAAAAAAAAAATCGTACTTACTATTATTATGTTATACTGTTCTAAAGAACGTCGGACGTAAAACGCGTCTCGTATATACAAAAGACGTACCAATATGGGCGGGTAAGTGTAACGCGGATACACGCGGGAAGAAGTTAAAAAATAGAGGGGATGCGGGAAATTCGTCAGGATAATATTATAATATATATAGAATAATTTAATTTATGTATCCGTACGCAACGATTCTGAGTGAAGTTCGATTAAATCGTTATAAAACGCCGGGATTTTCTTAAAAGTTTAAAACTCTTATAAAAAAAAAAATGACCACATCACACATTTTTTTTTTATTACTAAGTAAGACTTTTAAAGCGAACTTCGTGTTAAATTTCCGAGCATTTTTCCCGGGTCGAAACATTTTTTTTCTCTACATCAAACTACAAAAAAAAATTCAGCAATTTTAAATGACTAAAATAAATAGCTCAAAAGTGTTTTGTGTTTTGTCCGTTTCTAGAAAGAACCGTTATCGCGTACACATCAGTGTTTTCCATATTATTAAGAAAACCACAAGGAAAATAAAAAAACGATTACCTTAATGCGCCAACCGTTTAACGTAAAAACTGTGTGAAAAAAGGAAGAATTTTTTTTTGTTGAGGTTCCCAACCTCTTCAAAACTAATTTTGACCGCATAGAGAACTTTCTATAAAGGTCGCGGGTCACTTCGTTTTGCTTATGGTCTTTTTTGTGTTGTTTTTACATAATAACGATAAACAAAACCCGATTATCGGCCACCGTAACAGTAGATGTTGTTAGAGATGGACCTACACTCGATATCGGTAGTTTGACGCGTGCATCGGAATGTCAGATATCGGTAAACATTGTTATCAGCCCATCCCTAATATTTATTGTTTTATCATAACTGACAATCCGTTTTATTTGTTTTATTATGTATAGGATAAAACAGTTTTACGAACCACTTATATGACAGGTTCGTGGATCACCAGTTGGGAACCACTGTTATAGAGATTAATTTTACTGAGAATTACAGAATTTTGTAAAGTAAGTATAGGCCCCCTTCGTCCTCTTCCGCGATGCGTATATCCTTGAAAAACATCACCAAAATATCACTGTATCACTATAATAAATCGTTCCGATCATATAACCTACGATAATAACGATTACATACAAAGTGTTTTGTAATAGTTGTGTCATTCCAAGCATACCATACCCATCGACGGGGTGCCGCGATAATCATATTTTTAAAATGTTATTTTTCTATCTCAAAAACCAACGTTTTTAAATTCGTTCAAAGAATATTCGCGTGCGTTTGAAAATGAATATTCCATGGTATTTCCGGCTACGTCCTTTTGTCAATCGATATGCCGCATCAGTTTTGCACAATTATTGACGCTCAATGTCACCCGACGACACAAATATGGAAAAACGTATGTGACACATTTATTAGTATAATAGTTTCGCGAGAGATGAAAAAAGGTTTTTTTTTTTTTAAAATTAATTCGTATACGTATTGTTTAACATGACCACCGTTGTTCTATAATGTAAGAATTAACTTTCAAATAAATTATTCGAGTACGGTATGCATGGGATAATGCGTGGATTACAATCCACGCGTTTTAATCCGGATTAAAAAAAAACGTGTAATCCTTAATTATAATAACTATTCGGATTGAAATGATCAATCCGGGTTAATGATTCAATTTATTTCTGATAAAACGACAATAAAGATAACGGGATGACGGGTAACATTGCGATTCACGCATATAATTTCATACGTTAATTAATATAGGTGCGGTAAGTACTAATCGTTTTTTTTTTTTTCATGTATCAAAAAGAAAAATTGTATAATTTATATTATTTACTCTTGTTTCCTCTCGCGATTCGTTCGGATACCGGATTTGTATTTCGATCGCGTAATAATACCAAGTTCGGATGTAATCCGTCTATAACATCCGCGTTACGGAATTCGAATCCGTCGATTCGTCGGATTAAACGGATTAACATCCGGGGATAAGCGCCGGACATTTTTCCACGGCGGATTTCAGATTGATCGGCGGTATTTCCGTGTCCAGCTTTGTTACCGTCGGGACGGCACAACTACCGCGCGGAACACCCTGTATAAACTAATACGTCTATGTTATTATATTTTTATACACCACGAGTAACACAGTCTACGGCCTGGTATACGCACAATACGGCCCCGGTATAAAACCGAAACGTTACAATAATAATAATAATAATAATAATAATATTATCGTCGTGTATTATAGGTAGTTACGTTATTATTATTCCACGCGGTCGTCGTCAGCGGCTTGGCTCTTGTCGAGAATGAGTCTCCGGGACGGGCAGTGTTTGAGCGGGTCGTGGGGGAGGCCGAGGGAAACGTGATTGCCGTTCGATCGCGTGGGCTTCGACGACAACTATACATAGGTATATATATACACTACAAATAATACGACGTCTACCGATTTTTTTTTATACTTTTTTTTATTTTCTCCATAGGTACAACACTCGTATTATATACCGGTATACGTATACCGATCGAGGCCTATCCCCTATAATACAGGGTGTCTCACGAAGACCCTACCCACTGTAATATCTCCGCACATAATAAAGATAATCAAATTCTTCTGGTTTTTATTTGTATTACTCACGGGGATGACAAGATGATTACAAATATTGATATCGCAAATAATTTCTTATGTTTTGGTAAAAAATCAATAAAAAATAACTTTTTGGTTTTATTTTAAATTTTATTTTTCCGAAAATATTGAAGTATCAACTTTTTATTTTCATTAAATTCGCGAATTTCAATTATTTTCTCGAAGGCCAGATAAAAGTATAGCTATATAATTATATAATTATATTGCATATAATTATAAATATAATTAGCAGGCTATAATCGCATTCTTCAGTTGATTATTATTGTTACGATTAATTGATTTTTCTATGAACTTCAAAAACTATTAAAAAACACGAATATAATAAAACTAAAAAGTATTTGCTTTAATTTTTTTACTAAAACATAAAAATTGAATTGCAATATGAATATTTGTACTCCTTATCCCAGTGAGTAACACAAAAGTAACCAGAATTCGATTATCTCCGGAAATATTACAACGGGTATATCTTCGTGTGACACCCTGTATACATATAATAGGCTGCGAACTGCAGAGTTTCAACCGGTAAAATAACTCGTCGCGCGTCTTAAATAATATTCCATTCTGTACGCACAGAGGCAAATAAGACGCTCGTATACGTATACGCGGAACCAATTAAACGAGACGTCTCGCGATCGGTCTCCGATGGTCTCTGTCGACTCGTCCGAACCCGATCGACAATAATACATTTTTTAACAACGACCGCTTGACGACGAAAATAATACGCGGATAGTCATCGTGCCGACCATATAGATTTAATGGATAGGACACGGGTCGAAATGTTCGGTCCTCGAACCAAAGAGAAACATAAGAGAGGCATAGGCGATGTTTTCCCTTTCCGCGATGCAATTATTTTGTATTACGTGGTTCTTTTAGAATTCAAATTCTACCGCGGTGATTTGAAACGATACGAATTTGGCGGAAAACAGTCAAATCTATTGTGTGATTTTTACGGATGTATACGTATCGATCGCGGAAGCAATAGGCGCTTAAACGTGCAATTTTTAGACGTGGACGTTGGACGTGTCCATTCCATAATTATCTACGGACATACCGACAGACACACAATGTTTATCGCCGTGCATAACCATTGCAACAAATACAAATTGCAACGATACACCTATTAATCGATACCTCCTCCACCGATGTATCACAACCACTACTGACACAGCGCCATCTCACTCCGGTCTTTTTGCCGGACCCTAACTGTTTCCGTTTAAAACAAAATTCCATTATCAACTGAGCTCCGCTCAGAATCGTCTTTTCGTTAGCAATGGTTTATTTTTGCTTATAGATGCTGCCTTCTCAATTTCCAATCTACAACAGTGGCTGCACCCACGTGCGAAGTATGCCCGTCTTTTTTTAGCTATGCGTTTGAAACCAAAATCTAAAATACCCACCAACACGCTTTACAGTGTGACTTCTTCAATTATTATGAACATAAACCCAAAACGTTAGACTTGTGGTCTCTTACAATTATATAGGTGAATGCAAAACCGTCATAACTTTAAATATAACCGTTTTGCAATGAATACATATATATCACCAGAAAATTATTTTTTATGTAGTGCGAGAACACCACAAATCGAAATAAAGCATTTGACTTCAGTAATTAAACGGGAAAAATTTAAAAGTGTATACGGTCATAAAGCATAAACATTGCATTGAAAATCAGTTAAAAATCGAATAGTCCTATACTGACGCGTCTTTTTAGTGGCAAAATGAAAAGCGATATAGTAGAATGTGGCGTTCTAAATTATTCTGATAGTGCGCTACCAGAAATGATTCGGAATTAATGCATTTGGAGTTGCGGCAGTCTTGTTCTAGGAGCGAGGAGGGTGACGATTTGTAGTTTTTGTTAACCGAGGAAACCGGAGGTCGCGCGGCCCCCATACATAATACCCATAAATTATATTTGTTCGTCGGCGAAAAATGTACACGATGGCGGCGTCTGCCCCCGGCGATCGGACACAATAGTAATACACGAGAAGTACGCGAAGACGGATGGTTAATTAATTGGCCGAAATTAAAATACACCCACGGTCGAACACATCGACGACGGGGGCGCGCACATTAAACGAACCGTACGCGTATCGCACGTGTCACAGGTTAATTTGTGCGCGTCATCCATACCGGAATTTCGGTCACGACCGCGACGACGGACGGTTAACACGGTCGTTGTTGTATTATTATTATTGTTGTGTTATTGTCTTGACGGGTATTATAATATATATATATACGTACACCGCGATACTCGCCGTTTTCAAAATAAAAAAAAAAAACCAAAAATCCGTAGATGTCGGTTACGCTTTATTTACTACAAGGGATCGAAGGACGGGGAAGTCGAATTACGGATGGAGTTTTCGATTCGAAATTTCGTTGTTTTTTTTTTAAACCAGACGCTACGACAACTACACTAATATAGACGCAGATTATAATATATCGCTGTAAACGCGACTCGATGTTTTCTAATCAAAAAAAAAAATACTTTTGATTTTCAAAAGGCAACCTACATTAAAAGTCTCACAAACATATAGTAGTATTAGTTTAAATGCATTTCGGCGTTGACATGTTTGATTTCCGACGACCCGTTCGCGAGATATTCCACTTTTAAATTCAGATATTGGGGTGAGTGGCGGAGCACTGTACAAACGCCGAGCGTCACAGAAATCCGCCGCGTACCCGAACTTTAAAGCGGAATATCTCGCGAACGGATCGTCGGATATCGAATATTTCAACACCGAAACGTATTTAAACTAACACTCTGTCTATTCGAAACGCTTGATATGATTTACCGTGTGTAAATCGGTAAAGTCGGTAGTCGATTCAACCCTGAAAGTAAGAGGCGACAGAGAACAGCCGGTAACGTAACATTGTAGAGCTGCTTGTTTCTTAAATATTGACGAAACGTTTTTGTTTTCTGTCTATACTTTGCGAAACAATGCGTCTAAAGCGATAAAAGAATCGCTCTGTATAAAATACTACGACGGTATAGCTATAAAATATTATAATTACCATTTAGACGGGTAAATGAACTAAAAAAAAAAAAAAAAACCACATATTATATTTGAAAAAACATCCGACGTTATCGTGGAATACGGTGATGTAAAAACGCAAACACAATATACATCATAGACGCTAAAATACTAAATATACACTAATATACCATCGAGTATTGTTTATTTTCAAAAACCGCAGTCTTTTCTTTTCGAAAAATACGTTAAATACGATTGTCTTGTTCGACAATGTTTCAGTAATTTTACGTCCTGCGGCAATCCACCGGTATTGTTTTGCACAGCAAACTCCGAAAGTTTTTTATTTGTTGTTTTCACGCGACTATTTTCGTATTTACGAAAAAATAAACAAAACGAGTGAAAATTGAGAAATGCAAAAAACAACAACAAAAAAAAAAAAAAAAAAAAACGGCGAAGCGAATCGATCCGGGGTGTTGAATTCGAGTGCGTAGCTATTCGCAAGAAAAACCGAATGATTAATGAATGAGTACACATCCGGTGTACTTATGATGTTTTCTCGTTTAGTTGTGTGCCATTTATTATACCGTAAATTTCTAGTGAAAAAAAAAAAAAAAATGACAATGTATACACACAACAATAATCTATTGAAATAATATAATATCTGTGGTATGGTGCGAGATTGGCCAATGTTAGAAAAAATAAAAACGCAAATTGGAAATCGTAAGTTGAAAAAATTAATTTATGTCCCAAAATTCCAAAAATCCAACGTTAAGTATATAAGTGTTGTAAAACATTTTTTTTTTTTTAAAAAAAAATTGACATTCTTATCGTAAAAAACGAATGTTTCGGACACAATGCGCGGATATAAAACAGAAAATTCACATTTTTTTCAATCTAAGAAAATCACGTTTTAAAAAGTTCGAATTAAATTAAATGTTAAACTTTGAAATGTAGTAACCTGAACACAACAATGTCATATTGTATTATAAACTACGGCTACAAACGTGTATTAACGCACGTTACCTTTTTTTTTCCTGCAGGCCTAAATTTCTGACGCTCATTACTTTCGACTAATCTGGTTTTTACGCCGGTTCGATAGTATATAAGATACAGTATATCAATAAAAAATGGTTTGATATCGCCAAGCTTGGCAACCATAAAACCAAGCAGGCGAATTCGATTGGACACCACGCGAAATATATTTTGTTCAATATTAAATCCAGGTGTACCCCGTGAGGGGCATTTTTCCCAATGGAATTTCATTCGCCATACCCTCCCCGACAAATACAACTTTCAACAAATTGTATTTATTAAATGTGCAATATCCGTGGAATTTTACACGAAAATGACCAACGGAGGAATGTGAGCCCCCCACCAGGAAAATGTTCTGGATTCAACACTGATTTTGTTTACGCGCCACAGATTATTACGCGATGATATACGAACAATATTGGATATCGCTGCACAATTCACGGTATAATTGGAATATAATAATTCGCTGGTTAATCGATACGATTTCTCCTCTTAAGGAGATGTATGGTCGCTGACTTCATAACCCTCTTACGGGACTCGATCGTATATACGAGTGTAGGTAATAATCAATAATAATCGAAAACGGACGCGGTCTTGTCGGGACTATGTAATGGTCTGTATACCGAAACGACCACGAGAAAATATGGCAAGAGATAAAAATTAGACATTAAAACAAATGCATGCAACGTGAAACCTCTAAATACCGGGTACTCTCGGTCGCTGAAATTTTATCCGCTATTTAGAAGGAAAAATTGTATTTTTATTATTATTTTTTGAAATTAATTATACAAATTCTATTTTATTTTTATATTAATTAAATACATCTTAAAGTTACATTTCATCGACGCGATAATGTGTATGTCAACGACTGAACTGATAATATAAGATCCACGTCATGTACAGTATAAAAATGTACATTCATAGTAATAGAAGCAAACTAAATAGTGTAGACTTTTATTTAGTTATTCTACAATCATTCTTAATTTACGATAAAAATGATCGATATCAATGTTATAAAGTGTCCTGTATTTAGAGGTTTTCCTATATTTAAATAGTGAAAATGTCGCCGTTCCCGAAAAAACGTCCGCTATTTAGAAATGTCCATTAAAGGAGGTTTCGCTGTGTATTTAAAGTTGAATTATTTCATCTGGTCGCTTTTCTATATTATTCGACCGAGTTTTCCTATGGCCAATTTTATCAGAACGATTTGTCCACGGTCGACTAGGCGTCTCTCTATATTTGAGTTAACTACGCCCCGTGGCATAATAATAATATGTTACGAACGTTTTTCGAAATATTTTACTCGCATGACCACGAATTATACGCCTGTACATATATATACGTGGGTATTCTAAATCGCCTTTAAACAAACAAACACGTGTAGATATAAGTAACCCATAATAATAATAACAATAACAATCAATAACAATATTTGGACGGGACGCGCTTCTCACACGTTATAATAACAGGATTGTGATAGGAGATATAGGCGCCTAGAGTAAAATATATATATAAAAAAAAACAAAACCACTACGATCTATTATGTTCATTGCATACTACCTGTGGAATACAGAGCGATTTTTTTTTTTAACGCAAACCAGCAATTTTCTCGGATTATTCTAAGTGCATTTCATTTCAGTTTGTGTTTTATTTTAAACCGTTTACCCCGGCTCCTTGTACTCGAAATGAATGTTCGTTCGGGATTTTTAAAAATAGCAGTTTATGACGGTTTAACCGGGGGAGCAGGGAAGGGTAATTGCCTATTATATATCGATAACTCTTCCCTATTCCTCCAGTCTATAAACTATGAACTGCGTATCACGATTTTCAGACAAATATTCACTGTTCGAATCCGTGACTGAAAGTTTCCGGGTACAAAGACCGGTGTTGGTGGGGGGGGAGGTCATAAATTAAAAATATTGTTGAAATTAAGCTTCGTACAGAAAAAAAAAAAATGAAAATCGTACCAAATACGAGAGAAGAACCGCTCTGTATACGTTCATCTACGCGTGTTTGTTCATTACGCTCCGATATTTCATTATTTTACTGTGTATTACCGGGGGGCGTAATAATGTATTTCGCGTGTGGATAAAAAAAAAATAAAACAAAAAACGATGCGTATACATATTGCTTTATGTTTTATTATAACACGCATGATATACAAGCGTAATACAACAACGATAAAAAAAAAAAAAAAATAGTAATAATAATCTGATCAACACCACCGACATCGGCGGCGGCGGCGGCGGCAGTGTACCCGTAAGTATTGTATAGTACCTACTACGGCTGCTTCGGTGTGAACTTCACAATAGCTATTGTGCGGTTTTAATATTACAACAATAATATACGGTCTGCAGGAATGCTTTAAATGCAGAATTAAATCGTACGATACGCGAGCGGCCGTAAAACTCGGCAACCCGCCGCAAGTTTATAAATAATATACGCGTACGCGTGTATACACACACACACGCACACACACACACACACTCACACATATATATAATCACACGGTATCGTGGTGATAATACGAGTACGGTTAATTGTTATTATTATTCTTCTTGTATTTTACTCGTGTAAGTGTAGACGACGCGTAAAACAAATGCCCGTGTGCCGTAACCCGAGTAGGGGGAAAATCGTTGTTTGACGTATTTATTTTTTTCAGAAAAAAAAAAAAAAAACCCGAAACTTCAAGGGCGTTTTCACCGTCGTCGTCGTCGCGAAACCGCTTCTAATTTCGACGGCGGGCGGCGTGACGCCGCGTTATTGACAACAACGTTGGACGACAATTATTTTTGCTTTCCCGTCGCGGCGTTTTTTCAGTAATACGCAGCCGATCCTTGAGATGGAAATCGGTGCGGCGACAGCATCGGGACAAAGTCGATTCGTTCCCCGCGCGAAACGCAATAAGTCGCCGCACGTCATTTATATAATTAGCCGTAGTTTATTTGATGATATTCGTAATTGTTGACGAATTTCGGATTCGGATGTATGAAATATTTCAACAATACGAACACAATACGAGAAAACATTAAAGCAGTCCGTTAAAAATCGACGCATTCGCCGACCGAAAAGCCAAACAAACGAAATTGTACTTCAATATTCTAGAGCGTAAAGCGAAAAAGCCATAGAAGTTTTTCGTCTCGGAAACCGATTAATCGGTTCGTAAAAATGCCCCGATTCTTCCGTGAACTTTGTTCGTATCTACACTCGACCACATTTTATGAAACTCTCAACGGTTCGCCCAGGGAACCTTTCGGTTAATAAAAATGCCCGTCCGAATTGTTCGCGCCGAACGTTAAAAGACGCGGATAATTTTTTATAATTTTTTAAAATATAGTGAAAATATTTCATCGTACGCGTAGACGCGCAAAATTACGGATTTAGTCGGTCATCGTGTCGTGACGTCTCGCAAGTTAGATAATAGGTCGTATCTGCAGTTGTAAAACGATTTTATCCGAAAGATGTTTAACGTATAATATTTTCCTTGGAGTTTTTTTTTTTTTTTCGTTTTTGTTGTGCCGACTCGAACCTTCACAATCTACGAGTGTTATTATTCGGAATACGAAACGCGATACAGATTATTATAATAATGTGAATTCCACGGGCGATTGTGGTTTTGCCGCCGCACGGTATAATTCCGCGATACTTATGGAACTAATAGACTATACATATTATATTATAATGTTGTATAGAGACCACAAGACCGACTCGCATTTCGGCGACTATTCGAGAATTCGGCCGGAAAACCGTGTCCGCCGTGTACCTATAATAATGTTGTATTAATAACGCACGAATTTAGAAGAAGAAAAAAATCCGTTCCTATATGTTTTCGAGTTGTTCGGGCCAGAAGAAAGGAGGTTTTTTTTTTTTTTTTTTTTGACACACGGGCGGCATGTGATATAAAATATGAGACGGGACAGATGGCCGCCGCGCGGCAGCCAGCAGGAGTACGGGGCACGTGCGGCCGATCTAATGATTTAAATTCGAACATATTGTATCGCGTTGTTATTATAATGCGACGTTCTTTAAATGGCGTATGTCCGCTGATAAAATATATAATATGTTGATATTCTAAAATTTATAAAAAAAAAAAAAAAAAACAGAACGTATTTCGCACCGGATTGCAGGGCCGGATTTTCGCCAATCGCGCTCGACGTCCGACCGGGGCGAATTGACGGCGTTTTTTTTCCGAAAACCCGTCGCGTATAATTTGCATGTTTTTACCACTCTCAACGAAAAATCCGATCTAAATACGCGCCGCTATTATAGCAGACTGTTGCCGTTCACAATATTGTTCTCACCCGATCACGGCTTCACGATAAAAGCATTGAATTGAAATCCGGAAAGGAATGTCGCGATGTTCACCACAAGAATCTGGACGGTCAATAATAAACGCATTTTCTAACTTTTAATTTATTTTATTTTTATATCAATTTTTTTTTCAAATGGTTTTTATATCATTGATTACAAAATAATTGAAGATGTTTATTCGATATACATCAAAGTTTTCTTTTCAAATGTTGACAAAAACAAAACGAAACAAGAGAAATTCGATTATCTCCGACATTTGGGGTAATAATTTCTACAGTCGAATTACGCCCTTTTAAGAGGACGTCACACCGGCTTCGACTGTTTGCGTCTTGTAAACGCGTGGCATGGCAAATTTCCGTTCAGCGGGACAAACTTTGCGCCGTTAGTTTCGCAATATTAAAGCGGTTGACCAATTATCATACTTAACGGTAAGACGATTATCCTAGCGTCGATGTTTTACCCGGTATTTCGATTTTTAAGCGACCAAATGGGACGTGATCTAAAAATACGAACATATTGAAACGTTTTGTGTCGCCAGTCTAATAAGATGTGCTGCATAATTATCGCAGTTGTACCTACGCGCGCTCTATACGAATGGAAGCCCGAGCGAGAGTGCGACAAAAGTCCACAATGTGGGATTTCCCACGGGAGTCCGCGCGCGGCAGGTTCACATATACGTATAGGGCGCTCGGCGTTATTGAAGACGCGCGGGACTTCGTTCGGACAAAACCGGTAACGTCCCGCCCGAATCGGGACGAACGGCAGCTCGACGGTTACACGTGTTCCTTCCCGAGAATACGATGTATACCGGTGGCGAGGGGGGGGGGGGAGGGGGCGAAAGGCGGTGAAAAAAACGTAATAAAAACAAACTCTCGAGGATATTATTCGCGTCACGAATCATGCCGTCGCCGATCCGCCCATTCGGCGTCGCGCCCGTGTATAACCGTTACGCCGCGCGTGTAGCGCGTCGCGAGTGTCCGCGCCGCCGTTCCCCTAATAAAAAAAATCGTCCGTCGGATCATATTTTCGTTCTCTTTTATTTCATTTCCTCCCCATAACCCCACAGTGGCTCGTCCCCCGGATCGTTACGCGCTATTGTTCTCCGCGGCCGAAACGGTGCTACGTACGCGATGCCGTGCGGCTACAGGGGCTCTCTCGTATCCCTTCTCTCCCCCCCCCCATCGAAAACACCGCGAAAAGGTGCAGTACACATTACGGGCGTATTATCGATAATAACGGCGGTGTCGTTATAATGTTATTATCGTCGCCGGCGACCGTCACCTGGGCGCCGATTTTCGAACCGCGCCATGTGTTCGCGGGCGCGGGCGCGGGCAGGCGCGGCGGACGGGAGCGCGAGAAACGCCGCGGCGATCGGTCATCACGGCGGACGGCTATGCGGCGAGCGCGGCACCTCATCGGCCCCGCCGGGCACGCACGCGGCGACGACAATAACAATTCGATTAATTCGAATAATCCAATTGTTATTATTGTTATTAACGCTGTCGCGTATTTGTCCGGCGGCGTAGCCGGGATTTCGGACGGGGAGCCGGGGTTTAACCCCTCCGGGTTGAACATCCGCGTGTTTCGCACGAGACACGGGCGAATATAAGGAGGGGGGGGGTAACGGGAGGAAGTTACGACTCGCCGACAAACGACAAATTCGGAAAATGGGTTTTGTCGATATGTCGCGCGTACATGTCCCCAGCCCTCTCCCCCTCCACATTGAATTTTTCAACGTTTTTTTTGGCAAATATTAATTAACATGGATGTGCATGCGTTTTAATTAAGTTTGGTATCAAAAACTAGGTGAAGGGAGGGGGGCTGTAGACATGTGTCTCCGATTCCCCCACACATCAAAACGACTTATTTTCAAATTTTTTTCTAACAAGTAATGCTTTTTTAAACGGAAATAATGCGTAAAAAACTAAACACAACAATACTGAATTAAGAGCGTAATAATAATATGCGTCTCGGAACGATATGCTGCTACGTCTTTCTATGAGAGCATTTAAAGCGAAAACAGTAATCGTACTGTTTTCATTTGTGTCGTGTTTCGACTAACCGATTGAGTTTTATTTTGTGACGTGGTGCTCCTCCCTAAACCTTTTCAGCAAAGAAAACCTTCTTTCAATCCTCCAGCCCTCCCCCCGGCTGCGCCACTGTATTTTCCAGCGTCTCGCTCTATAGACGTCCGTCCCCTTAGTCACCAGGGCGGATTTTAAGCAAATATTACGAATGGATTTATCGCCACGACCCCCCTCCCCTTAAATTTAATCCGCGATGTTCTCGGCGAACGCGATATTGTATCTTTCCGAAAAAAGCGACCGTGTTTTAACATGGTTTTCTAGTTGAAAAAAAAAAGTCACATGTATGTTAATAGCAGCGAAAAACTGCTCACTCGCCGGACGCCGATTAGTGGGCCCGAAAATTACAGAAAATCTGGCTGAGATCAGACCACTAAAAGATTAGTTCTATTCCAAACGTTCATTTTCCGATTGTCAGTAAATAATCACACAATAAAACGTTATTATTTCACTTATTTGCGTTCAGTTTGTTTTATTTCATCACATAAAACCTATACGGTTTGTTCCATACGACGAAACCGTCAGAGCGGCGTGCCCGGATTTTTCGGGTTCGGACTTCCGGACGGACCCTGCCCGAAATTGCCGAATTTCGTCCGGAAACGGCGGGTCTCAATACACAATTATACTAATTATTATGATAATGTACCAAACTGTAATACAGTAGGTACGCGCCCATATGTAAACGCGTACGATTGTCGAAACGGTATAGATCGATTCGACAAAACCACGTAAATAGATTTAGAATCGAAAAACTGCGGTAGACTTAACGATTTAATTAAATTTAATCTTTTTACTTTTTACTACACATTTGAATATAATATTCATCTGTCCGATATAATTTTCAAACGGATACGTTTTCCGATATTTTGCTCTTTAGAAATCCGGCAGAATACGAGGTTTAAAACCCAAACGTACGACTCTTACGAGGATTTATAATTGTTTCATTGCGCTTACGAACCGTTCGATCGAAAACTTCGTAGGCGTGTCGGATAAAGTTTAAAAAGAAATACAATTTTAAAAATCGATTTTTCGAGTTCTAGTCGCGAAACCGTCGAATTCGGTTTATTCGCGAGAACCGTTTTTTTCCCCCGCGTTAATCATATTTTCGTCTCGGCCCCAACCGAAATTCGAACGAGTATAACGGTTGCGTATACGTAAAACCGGTTTCGCGCAATATTATTTAATTTGTCACCACGTGCTTGCCTCGTTTTTTTTT
This sequence comes from Cinara cedri, assembly GCA_902439185.1. Lineage (NCBI taxonomy): Eukaryota > Metazoa > Arthropoda > Insecta > Hemiptera > Aphididae > Cinara > Cinara cedri. Next base: position 59,383 of record CABPRJ010001502.1, read on the forward strand.
TTTTTTTTTTTTGTCTATAATTGTATAATAATCGTAAGAAAAAGTGACAGTATAATAACAGTAATAAATAATAATACGTGTTATCGCATCCTCCGCACACGTTTAACAATAATATTATTATGAGAACGACGCATACAAATAATAAAAACCGTCGGACGTTTTTTATTATTATTATTTTTTATGTTTTTTTTTTTTTTTTTTTTTTTTTTTTTTTATTTCGTTCTTTAATTTTTCCGTCATGAGAAATACTAGAGAAAGGACGCGTCTCGTCGCGTCGTATTTTTTCCCTTTTGTATGTTACGTGCTCTATATATACAGTATACACTATAACCTAATAGACTGCGGGAGAAAAAAAAATAAACATGACTTTACGAAACACGAAATAGACCGGCGCGTTTTACGTCTTTTCGCTCTCGTCACGAATAATTATTGTTCGTTCCCGGGGTGCGCGTTCGACAATATTCAGAATAGATAGAAGAGTACAGCTGTAGTGAGTCGATTCTCTATAGTTTTCAGTACGTGCAGGCGAGTACAGTTTTAAAAATTTATATACACTTGAACCGAAAATAAAAATAACAGGAAAAAAATCACACTGGACAAAATAATAAAAAATCTACTTAAACTCTTTTTCCCCGGAAATTATATTCGATCGTATTATATAATAATAATATATTCTGACTGATCGAACCGCGGTTAATATCGATAATAAATTATGAGAAATTCGGGTTTCGTACCCTCAAAGCCCCCGTGTCTGGCTGGCGAGAAATGAGATTTTCAAATACACCATATTTTTTACCAGTGCACGATAAGCACCACTATCTGTACAGAGTTAAAATAACCTATTCAGTCTGATTTTTTTCCGATTATTCCGATTGTTAATAGACTATTTCCGGGATTACGGGAATCAAATAATTCCAGGTTATCGAACGGTTGTTGCAATAGTAGGCTTCGTATATTTAACTCTGTATTGTCGGATCCATAAGCAATTTTATAGTCAAACGCCTCAGTGTCGTCCGAGAAAAGTCGAATGTCAACTCTACATGTTGCCTATAGGCTGTTTTGATTCCATATCGATAACGGTGCTTATCACGTAATGGCGATTGTAAACATTATACTCATTATCTTACGAGAGTGATAACATTATTAATTTATCAGTGTTCAAGTTTACCCGTTGAATAACACGCTGAACTTTGGCGGTTCGTCTCGAAATACGCATTCAATAATTGTGTCAACAAGCCAACAAATAACAATAACTATTTTGATTGTTATGAAAAATAACAAAAGCAAATTCTAAAAATGTAAAATGTCTAACACGGGTATTATAGGTATTAATATTACTATCAATAGTAGCGATTTCCACCGAACTGCAGTAGGTACTGCACTCGTGTACACCAGTGCGGTGTGCACTGTTTTTACCTGATATCACCTGCCATCGTAGATAACGCGCGAACATCATGCGGCGTAGATAACGCAAATTACGTACGGCCGTGACGCGGTGGAGAATAATTTGATCTACACTAACACAAAAAAAAAGGAGGATACCGTGGATTACGACGTGTTGCGTGCAAATGATATTTTATTGATAAGTACTTTTAAATTTTATCGAATTTGAATTGCGCTTTCCACTTCGTAATAATATTATAACGCCGCGGGAACTCGTGAAGTGTGGTGGTATCGTCGAGGTTAGGCCGCAGTGTACACCGAGTGTTGTAACACTGCCGGTTACGCGTTCAGTGAATTACTCTCCGGGTCGCCGTAAAATCAGTACTATTTATATAATTACGTATTAGTTTGTCGATCAGCAACGAGACCAATGGTTTGCATACGTCAAATTTTAGGCACGGTATCTTTTGCTGATGACATTTTTTTTTTCGTCGGCCCGTCTCCCGGGTCAACCATTCATTCGGAGGTGGAAATCCCGGCAACGGCAGTACGATTTCCGAAACAACGAATCCAAAAACGAACGCTATTCGATCGTATTCCCATAATGAAACGCGCCGGCGCACAGTATTTTCGTCCGTAATGCGGATAAACGCTGCAGGTGACGGTGCACAGGTATACGTATACATTTTGTATTGCGCTGTGTGTTCACAATGCGTTTCGGGTTGTTTTATAAATGCGACGCGGGTGTTGCAGTATTTCTCATTCTCCTCTCCGCCACGCCGGTTTCGTATTTTATTGTGCAGTCTCTCCTCGTCCGCCCCATTAACGAGTATACACACCCCTGTACACGGTATACTCTACACACACGCGCGCGCGCGCGCGCGAGGATTTTTCGTTATTTTCGTGCCGAATATTTTTCCCTTATTCACGGGCATATAAATTATTGTCGCGCGGTTTCCAAAGTGCTATTATTGCATTGTGTTTGCGCGCGCCGAAACGCAATATTATTACTATCGATGGCTTTGCGACGTCATACGAAATAAACGAAAATATTTAATATAGAACGCGCAGGTACGATAATGTGAACGCGTACGAAAAGAAAAAAAAATCAATCGTTTACCCCCATTATATTATTATACGGCGGGGGGTATTGTGTCGCAGCACCGCGCCGACATGGATGTATCCGAATCGGTTCACGAGCTCACGCTCACAAATAATGTTACGCATATTACGGCAAAACGCCGCGATGACTTCAATCCATCCGAATACCGGGACGGGCAATATTTACGGTACACAGTGTAACTGGATACTAGTTACATGTTACCCTAATTTCGGGTAACCGATTAAAAGTTACATTCACTGTAATCGAGTTACATTTTAAGTTACAAGTCGCACGTAATTTATTACATTTTTATAAAAAAAATAACAATAATATAGTTTTCAGTCTATAAAATAAATTCAATTTATTTGTACAATGGGTCAACAGTTACAAGTTAAAGCTAATGCGCTATAAGCACTTATAATTATCGATAACATAGATAGCAAGTAATAAATGATTTGGCACGATATATTAGCGTTGTACAAAATAACGATACAAGATAATTTTTGTAACTGATTACAAGTTACAAGTTACAAAGGTAACAGAGTTCCGTAACTTTGATACGCGTATGACTGATTACTGCCAATCCCTGTCCGGATGTACATATCGAATATAATAAAACAGAAATGTTTCTATAGCATAAGTAATATTCTAAGTTGACAGCCCGTGAGAACGGGAAGGGAAATGCGCGCATTCGACCAAGTTACTCTGCGAACACCGTCGTCACCGATCCGGCCAGCAGTGGACACGTCGCAAATTTAAACGGGAACCGATCCGGCTAGCCTTCATAAAATACGTTTTTTTTTTCCAAACGGCAACCAATTCGGACACACCCGATACAGTATTTTGTACACGGTTTGCACTGTACGGATCGAAGAAGACAAACGAATATCGTACGGCGCGGCCGCGCAGCTAGTGTCCCAACGTGGGTCGTTTACGTGACCAATTATTACGAGATCGTGAATATTATTATTATCGTACGAACGCTGTACGCTCGCGATCGCCTAGTTCCCTTTCCCCCCCTATTTATTCTCGAAAGACTACGGAAATAATACCGACGATAAAAGGAGGTATGATATTATACAGTGTGATACAGGAATTGTACGAAACGATAAATCGAGCTATTCTGAGCGGAGAGTACACATAGTATTATTTATTAATAGCAGTATTGGTCGTGGTTTTTTGTTCGCTTCGACGTCATTGACATTTTTGTTGCGTGTTTTTTTTTTTTTTTTTTGTTCAAATACAATATACACTACCGGACGAAAAATCCTTGTATCCTTTCAGATACGAAGCGAATTGTTTCGAGCCTACTCACGCACCGAAAAAAGTGTTTTCCGAGAAATCGTGGAACACCTGCCAAAATGGCGAACGGCTGTTGAAAATTTCGAATAAAGTATCGGGAACTCCGCGTCTTTTGAGGGTATTGCTTGTTAAAATCGAAACGGTTTTACTAACCGAAAAAGCGTTACCCGCACCCGGGAGAAAGAAGAGAAAACACATCGCTGCTGCGAAACGGACGGCTTCTTCGCCGTATAACAGTACACTCGGAATCTAAAAAGGAGCGCGCGCACGCAGACTCGACAATACTGTCGTCCGTTATACCAGCGGGAGGTGGGGTGGGGGGAAACGAATTTTTTTTTCTCCCCGATGTGACGTAATCTATTTAGGACGGAAAACTATAGGTGCCTATTATTATGTTATTATTACGCGGACAGGGACCCGAGAGAAAGTGTATGCGCCGCCGACCCATATTATAACACACGATAATAACAACAAGTGTCGTATTGAACATGTTTCGCGTGTATTATATTATCGGAGTAGATAATGCGTGAAAAAAAAAGAAAAAAAACTACGCGCAACAATAAAAAAAAAAAAAAACGATTTTCCTCAAACTTGTTGCGACACCAATGCGTTTTAAATGCGCGCGCGCAGACTCGTATACGACAGGCGTTATAGTATAAAAATTTTATTTGGCAAAATTGAATATTTTAAAACTATTGTCGGTTTTTTTTTTCGCCTTTACAATGTGCCCATAAACATTATACTGTTATTACGACGCGTCCGTATGGTGTCGGTCTGGGCGTATAGATTATTATTGTGTGTACACGGGCGCACAAACATATACTACGGTCCAGCGACGCGTCCCCCGCCGTACGATATTATCATCGCATTCCGTCCGTTTATTATTGTCATTATTTATGTTTTTCATAGATTATTATAAGAGGTGTTTTTTTTTTTTTCGTAAATTAAAACGTACGACAAGCGAACGTACAAACGCGGCGGGACGAGGCGGACGAGACGGTCGAAATCCGATCTGGTCATTGTACGCGCACGATTTCTCAGAAGCCGGCAAACTAACGAGTGCCGTACGTGTGCATACGGCGTGCGCATACGGTGCCGACGACTCACGGCGATTGTACAGGGCGAATTTTTTGCCGTTATCTATACACGCGATTTTTCGATAAGGGAATCGGTCTGAAACTCGGCGCGTATAATATTATGACGCGTATAGGCGCGTCCGCTAGGAATGGTTTTTTGAAAATTCGACCCCCCCGATGGATTGAGTAATGAAGGTTCTTTCCGCGATTTTCGATACGAATATCTACAATAATTGTCTACCGAGGTGGATTTACGATAATGTGAATAAATGATGTATCGAATAAAGTGTCGGCGGATGGAAAATTCGCATCGTTTACAATACGATTCAGTCGGAAAACAATCGGCACATTTGTAAAAAAAAAAAACTAATAGCTATACACTCGGAGTCTAAAAAAAAAAAACAAAAAATAAATAAAATAGAGGAAAAAAAAAGACCGAACATTGTGGCGATGTTCGTCTTGTTGCACGAGGCTATACAGCATCTCCCGGGTCCCCTCAAGCCGGCCCTGATGACACGTTGAAACTTTCAATAAAAATAGCGTATACGATCCGACACAAATTACGCCCGACGTATACGCCGTGACGTTTTAAATCGACTCCGGGGAAATTCGCGACCGGAAAACCGCCAATCGAAATCGGCGACGAACGTCGTATATAATATTATGAATAATGTAAAACGACAACGCGCGATTCCTATATAATATATACCAGTGGTTCCCAACCTCTTAGATTCTGCGCCCGATTTGTAGATTTCCGAAAATTTCACGGGCGCGAAACGACCCTCCCTCCGCCCTATAAATTGGAAAAAAAAATTCTACGACTTTTTTCCTTTATTTATCGACAATATTGTAAAAAATTGCTTGTGATTCCCCAGCCGCTACCCCACACATGGTCAATAACTCGTGTCCCCGAAATCTGGTGTAAACGCGAAAATCGCGACCGCCGTGAAAAACCCCCCCCCTTGAAAATCGCAGCAACCACCCGCGCTCATCAGACATCCATTGTCCGACCGGTCGGAGGAGAAATTTCACCGGAGTCGATAATAATTTAAGGCGACTGTATCGTTAAAAATCGCGTACTATTGTGTGGCATTTCGCTGTACAGAGAATACTGTTCAATAAAATGGCATGATCGTAGAGGTGGAGGCGCGTTCGAGGTTTTCCGTCAAAGTATATTGTTGTTTTTTTATTTCGTAAACATTACGCCATATAACGTCAAAAGACGCACGGAACTTCAATCCTATGCAGTAGGTATTTCAGAAGCATTTATAGCACGCAAGCAAGGGGCCTCTAACGATTATTGTCACTAAAACAAAATCTTGAAAAATTAATATGTTTTCGTTTTTTATTGTATTTTTTTTTTACACGCATTACGGGCGGCCATAAGGTGATTTTCAGGGGAGGGACTAATTGCAGGAATCCGATCTCCAAACATGCATTTAAAGACTATTATCTACGTGGATAAAAAATCACAAGACTTGTTAAAAGAAAAGTAACAACGGGTCTGTTATACGAGAGGGTGAGTTGATATTCGTCCAGACTGTGCGTCGTGCTCCTCGAGGCTCGACAAAAACAATTTGTTACCGGTTTTAACATTTTCCGAGATGAGGGAGGGGGCATGTTAATTACAAAGCAAACCGTTTTTTTGTATACATTTGTAATTCAAGATTAGCGGAGTTATCGTGTGCTAAACACGCATCGTTCAATGGGTCGCAAGTATTTTGGTTTTGTTTTACCGGACCGTAGAGGTAGTCGCAAATTTTCCCAAGGTAATCGGATGATCGAATAACGCGTGTTTCAATACATAACGGCATTTCGATCGTTTTAAATTTGTCAATTTTCAAACAAACGGCGTTTCGGGTCATTATTTCCGTCGATAATAATAAACGCAAAAACGCGTGTCGCCGTGCTTTCGGTTTGGGAATTTTAACAGCAGAAAAACCACGGGAGGGGGCCGTAGAAACGTTTCACCGCGCAACTCACCCTCTCACTGTTCGTTGTTCAAATTTGACTTTTCGTACAATTTCCGACGTCTGCAATAGTTGCACGAATGCTGCAGTTAGTATATGAAATTTACACACGACCGGTTCTGAAGTTTTCCCGCCGGTTAAAAAGCGGTTTTACGGAATCGCGCGTTTCACACGTCTAACTATCGTCTGACCTTTTGAGCATTTTTTTTTCCGTTTTTCGCGGAAATTATCGCGCGCGCGATTAGCACGAATTCGCACGTCTGTGTAGCCGCGATTCGCGTGTTCTTAACGTAAAAGTTATTAGATGAAAAAAAAAAAAATAATAAAAAAACAAAACGTAGGTATAATGATAATATTATACAGTATGCGACAGTATAGTATACAGTCCGGTATTTTTTGTCCCGTCCGTATACCTACGCGCGTCGTCGTCGGCCGTCTTCAAAAGAGAAACAATAACGCGGCGGCTCACAGGAAGTGCGATAAAACGTTTACGGGAATACGCCACGCGAGCCGCGCGTAGTCGTTCGCATCTCTCTCCCACGCTCTCTCTCTCTCTCTCTCTCTCTCCCGTTTCCCCCGACGAATAATTTTATAATAATAAATAATAACGATGATGATTTCCAGAGGACAATACGATCGCTCGAACTCTCGGGTACGTGTGACTCGCGAGCCGCGCGATTATCGACGCGTCTAATCTCCACGCGCGCACGCATTTCCTAGAGACGCGATGAACCGTTCGATTTCCGAACCGAGCCGAACCGAACTGTCATTGGGTATTTGGTTCGGTTCGAAAACCGTTCGACGCCGATTCTACGCGGCCGCCAATACGATGTTCTGTGATGGGACAGAGCGGCGATGTTACGAACAAGAAAAAATCATTATTTTTCGCATTAGAGGATCTCGCAGTCGTAAATCGCGGGCCGAGCACAATGAGAACCCGGGTTTTTCGACATAACCTAACCCAACATTTTTACTTTTTTAGCGTACGAGTTCGATAAAATATTATAAAGGTTCGGTTCGGTTCGGGTTCGTTAATCTTGAGGAAAGTTCGGTTCGACCTTAAAAAACAGGGTTCGTAACATCTCCAATATTTTCCATTGAAAATCGGCGACGGGAGAATAATCGTCCGACGGTGAACTTCTCGAAGCGGGTTCGATTATTCCGTCTCGCCCGAGCCGCTTCCCGGGCTTAATGCACTATAACCCGTCAGAACGGGAGTTTTTGGTTTTTGGAGAACAAGCCTCCGATATGGAGGCACACGTATGTTGCAACTGAAAAAGTTGCTATACACGTTGCTCTAGTGTGTGGCTATCCGGCTTTAAAACCGTGGTATAAAAAAAAAAAAAAAAAAAAAAAAAAAAAAAACCGCCGACGACAATAATTATATTATATTGCGCGAACCGTAAATCACATCAATGGCGGATTGTGCCACCGGGTGGCCGGGAAGCTTCCCGGCGGACCGGAGCCCGGACATGACTCTATGACCCTGTGGTCGTAAAACCGATTTTACCTTGGTATACATAAAAATCGTTCTTTTTTTTATTTTCAAAAATATTATTTTTCAATAAAAATCGTGTTTATTGCCTATATGACGTATTGCGCGCAGACGTATCTTTGCAGATCATGAGCAGAGAAACGATCACGATCTGAGATAATATTGTTATACGATTGCCCGGCAAACCATGATAAGGTCGTGGTTGAATGTGTAGCGCCCGCTGCAGATATTATGTAAAACGAATAATCGGTACTCAAAACGATACGAACGAAAAATACCGTACTCCGGGCCTCGGCCTGTTCCATTCAATAAAATAGAACAAATAAGTATAAAACGAAATTCTCCCGGGCCGGTTAGAATTCGGAATCGGCCGCCGCACAACACAAAGTACTGTACAATGCCGGCGAGTCGTCCGCTGGCGGAGATCGGTCGGCTGCGGGTCCGTCCGAAGAATTTCCGTCCGACGACGCCTACGCGCACAATGGCCCCGCCGCGCGCGAGTAGAAATTCTCAAGGTAAACAGACGCAGAGCCCGCCGCCGTCGCTCTTCGCCGCGGTCACCGCAGTCACCGACGCCGCCGCCGGATCTATCCGGACGCGGCGGCGGCGGCGGCTAAGCGGCCCGCGATCCGTGCGCGCGCGTAGTCCTCGCCGTCGCGTATTTCATTATTTTTATTTATAGCGTCGCCGCGCGCGCGGACAATACGGACGAGTCGCGCGCGCGGACAAACCAGTTCCTCTTTCTCTCACTCGTCGACAAAAGATTTTCCCCCGAAAAAAAAAAAACCCCCCGCTCGCGGACACCCGCGGGAGACGCTGCGACGTGCGTACGTTCGACAGTCTCGAAAAACGACCGTGTGAATAAAACGACGACGACGACGACGGCAACCGCGGTCTGCGTATACCCGCGCGCGGAGTAAAATAGTATACGAACGTACGGGTACTCGCTCCGGACGTTTATATCCGCTACGAAAAAATAAATAAAAAAAAAAAAAACTCCGCTCATCTTCCGATACCGATAACTGCCGCTGTCCCGCGCCCGTAATCTAAATCTCGAATCGTGTAGGATTTTCAAAGGCTTCGCGATACAAACGAACGTCGTATTCACGCAATTCACGCGGTTTTAGCGGGTTTTCCGAACTTTAAGAACCGGCCCGTTAACGACCGACTATGACGGTTATAATTATAATTTCATAGTTCTCTTATAATCCACAAAAAAGGCGTTTTAAAACGTCGAAAAGTCCCTGAAATGAGTAACTTAAATTACTTAAAAAACATTTTAAAACGATGAGGAGTTTTTCAAGGCTTTTTTGCCATTTTCGAGTATTTTTTTGCGGATTTTAAGCGAATATAAATCCGGTCTCCAGTAATCGGTTATAATATTATTCGTCGGCTTAATAAAAAATGTCGAACCTCAAAACGTCAATTCCGGAACTGTCGCTCGGGATAACTGACGTGAATTGGCTGAAAAACAAAAATATTCGACATGTATACGAAATGTTCGACTATGTTATTATTATATTCTGAAGATTGTATTGTTTGAAACTCGTTCGACTGCACGCGCGTGTTCTAAACGTTTTTTACCCCCCTAATTACTTCGAACAGGTATTCCGAAATTATTGAAAACAAAACAATTATTCCCTGCGCGAGAACGATTGTTATAATATTACACGGCCGCGTGCGGCGACGGTCGAAACTGTAGCCGGGTAGGGGCGGGCACGCGACAACCCCCGTCCACTTTGCGGTTTCGACGCGACACGCGACGAAACCGATCCGGAAAGTCCGCGAAATAACACCGGCATTACGGGCACGTACATTTTTTTTATTTACACCGAAACTTTGTGAAAAAAAAAACAATTAGTTTTAACAATTGATACTCAGACGACGGCGGATGGAAACTTGTACGATTTGGTAAAACGACAAAATACAAAATAACGGTCCTACGGTATCTGTTGTACGGGAGTTATATTTGTGAGCGGCGAGGATCTCCTCGCGAGGACATACCGTTCAGGCGTCTATTAAGAACAGAGGGCGAATCACAATATCACGTAAATCACGGTGCGTACAATGCGCGATACACGGAATCTAAAAAACAACGTGAAAAAATTAATGTATTTAGGTTTTTTTTTTTATATATATATGTACAATGTGAATTTCGAGACAATGTGATTTTTTTTTTTTTTATCACGAATCGTATACGATTTCGTGTCAAAAAAAACGCATTTAGGGCTAGGAATTCGTAACGTTTGCGTTTACGTTTTTTTTTTTTTTTTTATTCCCGCGTACGTACACACAATTATATAATAGCTTCTCGATTACGCCGTTCGATTGATACATCGCCCAGTTTAAACAACAATTAACGATAATTTGACGTCACGTTTTAGTTTTAGTTTTTTTTTTTTATATATTTGCTTACGGTTTCCGAGTAGAAACGTATTGTCGATACTTTAACCGTCGTCGGTTTCGTTATAGCTTTTCCAAATCCTATTTGCGACGTCGTATCGATCGCGAGTACATTTCGACGTAGATGAACAAATAAAAAAAGTATTCGTATTTATAGGTTTCTCCCTACCCCCCGCGAACGACTTGCCCGATACGCGCTTATACTCGGCGTAACAACAATATGATGAAGTTTGACGGTTACGATTTCGAATCTCCGTTCGGGCTGTGTTATGCCCGATATAGTATTCGGTTAGGTATACCACCTAGCCGCCATAACACCCGAACAATCGAGAGACATAACAAACACGATAACCAACCGCGTTCATTCCGTCGGCAAAGAACTGACAGTAATAATAACAATATATTTTCCCGTACGACGTAAACAAACCGCGTTCGATTTGCTTTATCGATACGGGATATTTTTTAAACGAGTACGTAAACAGCGGCGGCGGCGGCGGCTGTGTTTTCAATCGGAAACGTTTGCTTAACGATAACGCAAAAAAAAAAATAATAATAATAAATACGCCACTACCCTACACAAAAAAATAACACACGGAAAATGTCTACGAGCTTACGGTTTATACAATGTTTATAAATCGACATTACATTCGCGCGTGTCATACGGTCCGCGATCAGTGATTTACAATAAGTTCACTTCGAACGTCCGCGACTGAACGTTTTCGGTGCAATACGACCGGGACACGAGGGAGAGATATAAATTTATACATTCACCATTCACCCGCCAATTACACCGTTTTTCTAAAATATTTCTAAAAAAAAAAAAAAAATCACGTAAATAATAATTAGTTTTCACAAATTATCCTTATTCTCCTCCATCCCCCCATGACGAAACCGTTAATTGACCGCCACTGGATACGGTTGCGCACTCTTTTCGTTTTTACCAGCGAAAAACACGACGTGGTCGTGCACCGTTAAACATTTCCCCTGGAATTTCGGATAATTCGGTCAGTGGCGCAGTAGTATATAGCTGCAGCTACACGTCAAAGCGTCCGGAAGCAAAATATTCGTTTCGTCCCTGCAATAGAAAATCGAAATTATAACACCCTCCGTCACCGCCGAACACAGTGCTGCGACTGTATTTACAACCGGTAATAAAAGATTTTTTTTTTTGAAAAGACGACACCTTAAATTACGCAAAAAATTTGTTTTTTATTTTTAATTGAGTAAATTTACATTTACACCACAAATTATATTTGCACTTTTGTTAGTTATGTCCAACACATATGTTTATGAAAATACGAAATAATTCGTACGGTAATTGTTTGGTATGGCCATTGATTATGAAATATACCATTATATGTATATATTTTAATGGTTATCGACTTTATCAATATGTCACTGCGGGTGACGCATCACGAATCGCAGTCAATTGAATACAGTCGTAACGTTCTAGTCAAATCACTAAATTATCAATCGTATAGGCGCGTTGAAATTGTATTAAATTTTGTCAGTTATTTTTTTTTTTGTCAATATCGAAATATTCCAATAAGTTTTAATCGTTTTTTGAATACCTACAAATTTCTATAAACTGTGCGATCATCGATAAATATAATGTTTTTAAGCGTATATTGCAGTTTGAATGTCAAATATACATAGTAATTACTGAATATTATTTAAAAAAAAATAACCGTCCTGCGATTATCTATACGGAGCCTTCGCGAGTATACAACAATAAATCGATGTGGATTTTTCAATCGATATTTTTAACGCTGTTGTCAAATGTAATGCTCCGCGACTCTTACTTTTAATTTTCAAACGGTAACCCTGCAAACATTCGAAAGAAACGATAATTTTTCTAAAAAAAAATGTTGATGCTCATAAACACAGTTTAAATTTAGACCGGAGGAATCGAGAAGGGAATAATAAACTTGATTTCCATTTTTAGACGGTAACCCTTCCCCATATAATTCGTCCTGTCCAAATTTTAGACTACTAAATGTTGAAACTCGTAAAACGGCGAATCCATTTTTATAGAGTTATCGATATTTTTAGAAAAATATTCCTCTTACGTACAGGGCTGTGCGGGTTATGAAAATCGAGTGAATAACATCGCCGAAACGATTCTGTGTGTATACAACGACTGGATAAAGCCGAATTCGATTTTCCTATATAAAATCTCCGGAAATCGCTACGAAAATTAGAAAAATCACTATGTGTCCGTTCACGTTAATACTCAATTATAATATAACGCGATTTTAATCGACGAAATTATTAACATTCCATTCGATAATGTACGACTATAATTATAGACATTTTATGTTTGTATTGCGCATTGTTCTCGTATAGATTTAGAATTGTTATAACAATAATATTATAACATACTCGTATAAAAATATAGTCATGTTTCAAAGAAATCGAATTTCGCTGACACGACGATTACGGTTTGAAACAATAACGAGCTGCTCGATTGCATTATAAAACGCACATATACTAATATTATTATAACGTTTTGATGATCGAGTTTTGAATTACCGAGTGCCGGACGAATTTTACGTGTTGAACCGTGTGCGGAGAGAATTTATTATAATTATGTATATTATTAACATACTGTATAATATTATGCAGTATAGAAAAACACGAAACGGCCGACGGCTTCTGAGATGCAACAACAGTGCGAGACGCGAATCTTTAAAACCCACGTGTAATATTAACCAAAGGCCGTAATTCTTGAAAAAAATAAAATCAATAAAAACTAATTTCTAAAGATAAAATTCGCCGACCGTTTTGAACGAAATAAACCGTCGCGCGCACATTTTTCGGGACACTTTACTCGGCCGAACTCTTAGTCCGATTTCTCCTGGACAACGGCGTTAATTATGTAAGCCGAAAGTACTCGACAATAGAGTACACTCATCAAACGACCGAAATTGTTCGTTGAGGATATTTTTACGGCTAGATTCGCTATTTCCGTATCCGTAGAATATAGTCTCGCAAAATAATTAGACCGGTAAAAATTATATTTTTTTTACGTGTGTGTGTGTGGTTTTTTTCCGGTTGATGGGGCGCTTGAAAAATGAGGGTTGTTATTTTCCAGTCTCTTATATTGTAATAATAATTAAATTGCGGGTCTCACAATGAGTTTTGGTTTCTTTCTGGGGACGGCCCCGGCGCTGCAAACAGGAAGACACTACGGGTGTTTGGTTACAGCTGTTGTGGCTTGTGTTTGTCTCGCGGGGATCGTTTCGGAAACGGAAGCGGCGACGACGACTCCTTCAGACCCGATGAACGAAGAGCAGCAGATACTCGACAAATTATATAATACGACGAGTACAATAACGAAACGAAACCGGAAGCGGCGGAAAGACGATCGAAAACCTCGAGGTTCAAAAGCCGACAAACAAGCACGGACGACGGCCGCGACGTCATTTACGCGTATATAATACAGACAAAGAGTTTTTAGAGCGAGAAGACTCACCTGATCGGAAAAAAAAAACGAAAGACAAGCGAGTATCGTATTATAGTATACGATTCGTGCGGACAGAACATTATATTTTGGTGTAAAAAAAAAATACCGACGTCGTCACTGCAGCCAGTCACCGACGGCGGCGGTTGGCTATCGCGACAATTATACGGTTTTTAAACGATTATATTCTTAAGCAATAACTTCGTTCTCTGTACTAATATCAGTTAGCTTGTTCATTAAGAACTCTGGAAGTTGATTGTGCGCTCCCTATTCCGGCCACGAGTCGGGGACAATAAGATAGTATATAGGTACCTATCGAATAATTAACATATTTCGTGTTATGTTTAAAGAATCATAAATATTATTAATGAAATTGCATTTTCAATGTAAATAAAACGAATATTGTTTCGCGTTACTGTATACACTGAGTATGATAATAATAATAATTCCGAACGCATCTCGAAAAAAAACTGTTAAAATACCAAAGCGCTCGACGTCGCTATAGTAGAATCGCTAAAACACGAGCTCGACGTGCGCATTGCTCGTACCGTTTCGTGAAATAGGTACGTCGCGGGTTTTTTTTTTTTTTTAATGTTTGTTCGTTTTGTTTTGTTTTTTTTTCGACCGAGAATATGATTCACTGCGGCGTATAGACACACGTACACGCTTTTACGCGGTTTATATCCGTTCGTCTCTACGACGAGAGCTGTTATTGGCTGACGTACTGGTGTATAATATATTTCAGACCATAATTAAAAGTCCAAAACCCATCAGACATCATCACCGTACACGGATACTGAGCGAAAACGATTAACAATACGATACGATGCGCGTATTCCGGAAAAAAGTTAAAAAATAACGTATGTGCGTGCGCATGTACTTACACTATAATGTACTGCAATATCTAAATTTCGTACGTATAAGAATACGCGATAACCTATGCGTCTATAAATCACCATTTTTTAAAAAAAATTTTAAAATGTCTATGGTATCCGTAAACCGAACGTACGAACGATATTTCTTGTATGTTCGAAAAACTTATTTTTTATTCGTCTCGTTGCTTAACAGGCGACTTCAATAATTAATACACGAGTACAAATATACACAACACGACCTAATAAGGAAACAAAACAGCGCGCCGGCGCGGCAATAATATACAATCGAAGCGATGTTTGTTTTAGACCAAAAAAAAAATCAAATAAGATCAAGAATTATTCTCGATACGACCGAGGCGTGAGAAGTTTTATTTTTTTTTTATCACGAGTGTTTCCTTATCAGAATCGCCGTCGGATATTACAGATTCTCACTAATCGATTTGTATTGTTAAACAAAATTAAGAAGAAAAAAAAAACCAAAAAAACCGGACATACTAATGGGTAGGTCACTGTTGTATAGATCGGGATCAAACTGGTTGCGTTACAGTGTGTTAATTTTGTTTTTATCTCGCGTAGCCATAACTTGACCCACGGGACCATTCGGATCGAAAAATAAAGGGAAACAAAATTACATATAAGAAAAAATTATAGAAAAACAAAAAAACGTCGAAAAATGGACTCGAGCCGTTATTCTTCCCCGGCACCAGAGATGCGACACGGGCACACATGCACTGGGCAATAGTCTCTCTAAATTTTCTGCGGAAAATTCAACAAAAAACATCAACTGCGGTTTAATATTACAAATTACGGATCAAAAGAACCATACCGAACTAATTGTAACAATATAATATGAGGCCGGTATTTCTGGGTACCGTAGAGGGAGAAAACGTTAACAAATACGTATATCAACGTGGAGTGCACTTGAATGAAAAACATGTATAAAATACGCGTAAACTATTATAATACACGTTAATTTACACTATCCGTGTTCACGTGTTATCGAGTGTTATTCGCGCATTCGCGTGTTATACGTGAGAAATGACGTGAATTACGCGAACACCCGAATGTACGCACGTACATGGATTTTTTTAAACGCGCGGTTTTATAGATTCGACCGTTAATTTCACGCGAACACACTCCGGTATCGATACCGAAGTATAAACGGCTTTGCGAATAATCTGAACCTCTTGAGTAAATTAAAAAAAAAAAAAAAATTTAAAACCTTATTTATTTTTATTTTTTTTGGTTTTTTTTTTCATTTTAATGTCCTATCAAAGTACTGTGTTATAAAAAACTTGAAAAACACATTTTCAAAACTCAGAAATACTTAAAATATTGTGGTTTTTACATTAAACCACCACGACTCTATAGGAGTATGAAATTATTACAAGGCGCATCATTTAAAAGGCGGTTTTAATAAAATTCCACTGCGACTCGACGGGTTTTAAGGGATTACTGTTACACACGCCGTATAATTTATTTTTTTTTTACGAGATTCTCTCTTCTTTTTTTTTACGACACGGTAACGCGCGTGCGGTTTGATTCGCTGTACAAACTATAAAAACGCGTTAAAATTTATTCGTAAAAAATGGCCATTTCGTTTTTTTTTTTTTTTTTTACGATTATTGTTCTTGGAAACGCGACACACGCACAAAACAGAACGTCGCCGTTAATAACTATATAGAGGTGGTCTATCGCATAATAATATTGTAGTACAAGTGTGTACAGAGTCTTTCAAAACTCACGGATTTAACATATTTTATTTTTTCGTAAAAATGACTCGTATAAAAACGTTTTTAGAATCGTATTATATATTCTGAAATTGTCCCCACTTTTTGGGGGGCAAATCGATCGTCTACTTTTTCATTTAACGACACGAATCTAAAATTCCATAACGGAATGAAACGGTCTATATTACGTTTAAACTAGAGCTCGCTATTTCACGTGAAATTGACATTCGAATCTATTAAACCGTGTACTTGAAAAATGCACGTATTTCACGTCATTTTTTAACGCATATTCACAGAAACACGTGAACGCGGATAGTAAATTCACCTATGTGAGTACTCTGGTTTAAACACATGTTGGCGTAGAAATTGTTGGTTTCCGTCAACGGATAGACGGAAATCGAACGTTACAACGCTAAAACGTATTTAATAAAGAGTATTTAAAGAATATTTTACACTCTGTATTTTTGTAACTTCTGTTTTTGAGAGGAAGGGGAAAAAAGTTTTGACTGGCACGCAGTTAAACTGAAAAAAAACCACTCGCTAATTCATTCGTGGTTTGTTTGTAAACAAACCACTTGATAAAAAAACTGTAGCTAACAGTGGGCCGTAAACGCCATAAATCAGAAAACACAATGACACGACACGAATCATGTTTGCAGGATTGCGGCCAAAAACTATCCCAGCACCAACCTGCTGCAGATGACGAGGGGGCAAAATGCCTCCCTTGACGCTCGAAATGACGCCACTGGTTTAACATAATAAAGGCGGTGTCGTTTGAAAACCAAACGTAGGGTTTCACCCACAAAAATAATGGCGGGGAAAAAAAATACGGAAAGAACCGCTCGTTTCTTAATTTGTCAAAGAGGATTTTTATTATTTTTTTCGACGCTTTACGAAATAACGAGAGTTTTCACGTTAAACGAATCGCCCTGTATGTTATATTGTATTGTTTGTCCGTTCGTCCGCCGCGCAATGATATATCACCGCGCCAGAAAACCGGTCGCCCGTTTTATTTCCACGTTATTTTATTACGGAATACCGCAATAAACGGCCGACAATACTAACAACAATAATACCCCCCCCCCGGATGCCATTTGCCTCGCTTTTGGCCGTCGCCGGCCGCGTACACCTTTTCAACTGTTATATTTTCACGACGGCCGTTCAAGTCCACAGAGCCGCGCCGCGGTAAGCCGGGGGCGCGAAAGAGAATGCGGTCATCCTTGGAAGTCCGGCAACGCCGTCGCGGACGGACGACGGGGGAATACCCGGCGGGCGGACCGCGTCGTCGGGCGTCTCGGGTTTCGTCAAAGGGAAAAAATATGATTTTTCGCGGTGAAATATCGTCTGGTTGGGCGCGCGCGCGCACTCGCATCGCGCACGGCGGCCCCGAAGCGAATGCGGAATGTTTACGACCGCGTAACCGGTACGGTGGTAACCGGCGTCCGGCGGCGGCGCTACCCGGCGCGATCGCCCGCCCCCGCAGACGCGGTCGCGCATAGTATTATTATAGGCATAGTTGTCGAGCGCACAGATATACAGGGCGATTTCGTCGTCTTTTACGATATACCATATATCTTATAAACGGGCGTGTTACGGTTTGTTGTTAAGTGTTGCGAGCGTTGTTCCCATAGGAGCGATTCCTGGAATTGATTCGTTTTTAGAGAAACGAATGAAGGAAGGAATTCCATTATTTTTTAATGGATCGTGAACGCGAATCAATTCCTTATTTTTAGGAACGTAAATATTGCGCAATTCTTTTGTTCTCCTCCGGAATGTAGTTCTAAAACACATCCGGGAAGACAAATTTCGCTTATTAAGTTTTGAATCTAATAGACGAGACTCTTTCGGACATTTGATGACATTTTCAAATATTAAGAATATAAAAAATTATTTCGGACTGCGTTAGGTATTCATTATGAAACGTTTAAGTAAGGAATGAGTAACGGGAACGAATTTCTCTTTAAAAGAAACGTTAACAACACTGGCTTACTAACGATCGAAATAGAGAATGATTTTTTTTTTTTCACTCGAGTTCATAGTATTATTATGCCGTTCACGAGTTGTAAACGTTTGAAATTTAGACCGGACCATTATTATTGTAGAGGAGACGATAAACCCCGTGTTCGAGTGTACATTACCCGTCTTCGTAATGCGCTGTACTGCCGATAAAAATTTCGAATCTGCGTTTAAGGCATTTAAGGGAGGGGTCGAAATTAGTAAACCGAAAATTAACACGTTGCGTGATGGCTGCTGAATAAGCGAACGGTTTTGAGAATGTATTGCGTTTCCGTCAGAGAGACCCGAAATAGAATCCACTTGAAATCCATCGCTATGGATCGCGGCGGATTAAAGAATCGCCCTGTACAGCGTGTATACGACCGGGGGAGAGGCGGTCTCATGATACGCGCGAAGAGCCGAGATCGACCGCGAACACAATGAAAGAAAAAAAAAACGGTCGAATAATAATAATACTTACGCACGGGGGAGGCGGATCGGCGAGAAATATTCGAATTCACTATACGATATTATTATAATATTATTACGCATTTCGTATAGTACCAAGAATCGTGCGTGCGCACTCGCCAAAGGAGCCCATGCCCACAAGATTACATGCACCTGTTCGGCGCCGCTGCAGTTTACGCGCGCGTCCGGAGAAAATGGCCGCCGCGAAGGTCATCAGTCGACACGATGAATGGACAATGGTAATTGGCCGCCGGCGAGCGAAAAAAGAAAGGAAAAAAAAATAATAATAATAAAAAACGGTAAACGATAGTGTATAATGTATACTGTTGTACGGCCGTTATATTGTTGTTATCAGTGCCGGTAAAGCACCGGAATCGCACGCGTACTTGCTGTAGATATCCGGAGACGAGACGGGAGGAAATCGCTGTAAATCCAAACGGACCGACGACGACGACGACGGTTTTACAGCGTTGTCGTCCGTTTATTTCGGGGACTGAAATCGAGAACATGTGGCGCGGGGCGCAAGTGCTCGGCAGACGGTTTTCACGTCTAGATTTCGAATATTATTCAATATATTTACCCAGCTGCTAAACGGCAAAACACGAATAGGGGTTTTTTTTTTTCGTTACGATTTCATTATGTATTATAAATACGACGAAACAATATCACGTCAATTGAAAAAAAAAAAAACGAAATCGCGAGCGTTTCCAGCAAGTGTAGTCGTGTATTAGGTGTATTATAACTGCAGTGATGTTCTCGTCTTACACGGGATGTTTCGTATACTTCATTCGGTTTTTTTATACTGCTCATAGAGAAAAATATTATGTAAACAAAAAAAGTAAATTAAAATTTCCGAAATCCAACACTCAGAGTTGTTTTTAAAAAAGTGTAGTAAGAGTAGTATACTCAGGTTCCAGAATTAGACCGTTGCTATGTTATCTAAATCGTCAAAACCTAGGAATTATCTATAAACACAAACATAAATATTATAATCAAACTTTCAAAATATATCTCGTAATCGTATCTGGTTTCAAGTTATCATTGCGATAAAGCCGTACTATGAAAATTTAAATTCGATATGTTTTGAACATTACCTAATCGAGTTTCGGTATTCTATAGAATAAATAGACGATGTATTATATTTTACAATTTTTCTGTCCATTTTCGGTATTCTATTAAGTGCCTAGGCCTGGAATGTAATATATACACTTAGTCGAGACATATCGTATAATTCACAACAAATATTAGTTATCTAGGTACTCAAGTTACTTTATTTTTTTAATATTGTTCTTATAAATATTTATACTTTTATAGACTTACCGTAAACAAGACTCGCGCGGATATCCCCCGGTATAAGTATAGCACGCTCGTCTTGTCACGTGTGCATATTAATTTATAAAAATTCCGATAAAAACGATATTCGGATATAACTGAAATGTCAACAAAATAACCAAGTAGAGTTGAAACTATTCACCGAATGAAATAACTATGTAAACTGCACGATAGACTCTAAGTCATTCTCTAACGTTCTATTATCAAAAACAGTAGGTAAGTTATACTTTGACTTGACTTTTTAACTAATATATTATAGTTACCGCGTCCACTTTTGGATAACAGTACCTGTACAGTATAAGAAATATTACGACACTGCTATAATATTATATTATTATTGTTTGGATTAGGACTTATTAAAACGGCGTGATGCGAACGTTTTTTGTTTGATTAACTTCCGGTTGCCATAGTTACCGAACGTAACGGAAATAAATAATACGCCTTCTGTATTTGTTTTTTTACTTATACACACACACACACATAAAACGATGAACGTGCTTAACGGCAGTTTTTATAAACCCCTCGAAAAACGTATTAACGGTGCCCGTGGCCCGTCTCCCTATAAGTGTATATAACGCGCGTTCAAACAAATTTTTATAACCGCGTTTTTTTTAATTTTCGGTGAAAACCGTACACATAACATAATATATATGATATAAAAAAACTAAAAAAAACAATATTCATAAATAACCTCGAGGACGTGGCGGCGCGTTATTGGTACGCGGTATTAATTCCAAACGTATCGTCTGAAAACAATACGCGTCCTATCGATTCCGTAAAGTTCTCGAAAATATTACCTATAGGTGGGTCGTATAGGTGAAGTTCCCCTATAACGTTCGGAAACGTGCGTCAAATTTCAACCGTGCGTTTTTTCGTTTTTTAATCGTAATATTATTTTGACGTTCAAAAACGTTATACGGTTTCTTTTACACGCGTACTAAAAAATAAAAAAAATAATAATAAAAAATTACACCTTTTTATATATTCCGCGTATTGTACCTATAAACATGACTATATAAATACAATATTATTACGTATACAGTGGGTATACAATATCTTTTCGGAAAAAAACCCCCTCGACATTATACGGGTGTATAATACGAGTATAATAATATATGGGTACACTCGCAAAGGTTTCGTTCGCGATGCGTTATATATTCCCCTGTTTTTTCCCACTTTTAAGGGGTGACACGATATAGGCACGGACGTACGGAAAACAAAATTAAAAATTACCAACAATAATTTCATTGAAACCCGATCGTTTTCACCGTATTATTATGCGACGAGTAAACCGAACGGAGAGCGAAGAGCTGGAGCGTTCATTGTAATGAAATTCACCCCGTTCGCAGCTATGGTTTCTCCGCAGCATCGCCCAGTGCCCAGGGGCTTCTTCCGCTGTCTGGCCACCGAAATTTTAATTTGTTTTTTTTTTTTTCGGTCGACTAAAACGTTTTAGGCGATAAACGAACTAGACGGCAGTCGTACCCGGGTCGAGGTGTTAACGGACACTGCCGCATAGTATTCTGATACGTACATATAAACCGACGTTTTAATATAAGTAATAATTAAGGCCATTACTATCGCCGAAGACTGGCGATTAGTGTTGGAATTTACGTCCGAAGGCTAATGGACGACGCGGATAAAGAACACACAAGAAAAATATCAAAACCAAATGATACCTATAATACAACCACAGGCACTTCTGGCCTAATGGCGTTTACGATAGGTATATTAGACAACAATATATACACCGACAATATAATCTCGTGGAGATTTTTCAAGTCCAAAAAAAAAAAAAACACCGCCGTCGCACATTCTCTTTCCGCCTATACACTTATTATATCTTGACACTTATTCGACTTTTGTTTTACGTACATTGAAAACAAACTCGTGAGGCTTAAGAACGACTCGAAAAATAAAATAAGACAAGTGGGAAAAAGTGACAATAATTCTCGGTAAATCAACGTAAAACGTATATTTATTGTCTTTTTTAACCAATTAAAATAACGAATTGTTAAAAATCAACAACAATTGCGTATATTTTAATTCAGCATAATAAATCTATATAGACAAGGTCCAGTTTTATTCGTTCGAATTGTATATGTTTTCCCTTCGCCTTTTTTATGGAGGAGGGGACTTAGTTATGGTCGGAAAACGAAAAAACGTATAATATACACAGTATGATTTGAGCGCTAAAACAGATATTATATAGATACACATAGAATTTGACAATCGTAAAAACGTATTAAGTTTTTAAAACTTGAAAAAGAGAAAAAAGCATTTTAAGCTAAATATTTGGCGAGAAAAATTACCGTTTTGGAGAAAAATAATGACGAAAATCGACAATGTCTGAAAGAAGTGATAGCGGAGTTGCAAGCCCTGCGATCAGTTCGGAGCATGATGATGTATCACCTAATTCAGCCCCGTTGAGTAAACCACTGTCATGTGGTGATTCTGGCGAACCATAATGATTGTAAGATACATACGCGAGTATTTTAACGTGTACGGGAAGAAATTCGACAAACACTCTGGAAATATATGAATCGTTAAATGCTGAAGGGCACATGTTCAAATTATAGAATTCTTCAAGAAAGACAAAAAAAAACCTATAAGCGCCTAGAATTTTACAATATTTTGTATAAAACGACTGTGTACACACAAATAGACGATATCAAACAGCGGGTATAATGCGTCACTGAATTTTTTTTTTTTTTTTTTTTCCAAATATATTATAATTCCTATTTATCTATATTTGTATTTCTCGAACAATTTTAAAATTCGAACACGCGCGTTAAGCGATCCGTATTTTTTTAGCGGGCGTCGCCGTTACAAAACTGTCACAATACGAGATAACGAGCGGCAGTTTAAAACTAACAATAACCACGCGTGTTAAAGAATTATTGGCCGTTAATCAAATTAAAACAAATAGATTCGTGTGTTATCGAATATATAATATTATTAAAACTCTATTATTTTATATTAATGTGTTTGAAACTTTTCTAAACGAAAAAAAATTATACAGTGTGTTCCGTTCGAACGGTGACACGGAAAATATTTCAGACTTGGGTTTGGAACGGAGGGGGGGGAGGGAGCAGAGAGAGAATTAATAAAATCGGGGGTAGGTATGAAAATACGTATTTTCAGCATATTTTCAACATTATAATCCTTATGGAACGCGCATGCGTAATTAAACTTGTGTTAAACTTTGTTAAACGGAAACACCTATTGTATGTTTGATATCTGGTGCAGATTCGAATATTGCTAAGTTTTCCTTGCGACTTTCATCCGCTTTGACCTATAATACAATTTGTTTCGAAAATTCATGTTGATTTTTCGACGAAAAACCTAACCTTTTTGGGGGAAAACATTTAAATTAAATACAATTGTTAAATAACACATATATATGTACATTCATTATTTCTAAAAAAACACGAAAGAATCATATTTTTCAGTAAACTTTGTGTCGAGGAATTTTCAGGACGGAAACAAATTGTACAAGTCAAAGTTGCTTGGGGAGATTAGGTACTCACATGACTCCGAATCCGACGGTAAAAATAAGTTGTTTTTTTTTTCAAACATTTTCATTTAACCGTTTGAGCGAAACGCGATGTATATTATTATAATCAATCGTAAAACGATATTCTTATCAAATAACAATAAAGAAACGTATAATATATAATTACAATAAAAATAATGTAATCTGATTAGATATTATTACACTACATACAATCGAACGTATTGACGGATTGTCTTCAGTATAAATGCGATTATTCATTACAATATACGATGATGTATCAATATGTCAATTATAATATACGACGCGTCATTTTATTATAATATTTAAATATAATAAAAATAAAAATAGCTAGGAGCTATAGTGTATAATGCAAACCGTTTTGTATAATATAATCAATAATTATTATTGTATTGACGATGAATGTTAAAAATTTGAAAAAATTAAATCGCCGATTTTCATGTATAGCGTATAGAATTATTGATATATGTATAAGGCATACCTGCATGATATTATACATTATACGGAAACCGACGGTTGCTATTGAAATAATTATAAGAACGAAGAAACACGGTCGGAATTACTGCAGTCGGACAAAAAAAAAAAAACACTATACATTGTATTCGCGGGTAATTTATGCGCGTAAGAAGCGTGTAAACTTTACTTAAAACCACAAGAATGTGCAATAATTATTATATTGTAGGTCAGGTTCATTATAATATTATAATTGCGAACGGTCCGTAAAAGGCCGTCGTAATAATATTATACGCAGGTATCGACAAAAACCGAAGTCGGAACTCGAAGGCGAGTCCGAGACGGCTTTTCGGTAGTTCCGGGTGAAGCGAATAAACGCGAACGCTACACGGCGCAACAATATTAATGGCAAGTCCGTCAATTGAGTGCGTACACTATACTACGAGAAACTATAACATGGACTTGTCTGGTTCAAAACGAATTCCGGGCGAAAAACAAAACCACAACAGTCCCGTAGATCTTTCCTTTTTTCCCCCGAACGATTTCGAAATGTGAACATGCGTCTGGTGGGTGCGCCGAGTCCTTCAACAATAATTGTGATTGAAAATGTCCAGTGTTCCCGAAACGCGGTTTCGCGGCGGATTTCAATGCTATTATCGACTGCTGCAGCGTTTATATAATTATTATTATTAATTACTGTATTGGGCGTAAGACGTTAATACGTTAAAAAAAAAAATAAAAATATCGTTAAATACGAGTTAATAATGAATTGTTAACGTTTGAATTGTTTAACGAGATTTTAAATAGCCGTGTAGGTAGTGTTAACGAATTGTGTTCGCGTTTGAAACTATATAAATTAACGTACATAATATACAAATTGTAATTCGTACGCAAAACAAACGCTCGAAAACGGGCGAAACGCCGCAATACGCGCTCGTATGGGTGATAAAAAGTCGCGGATAATCGAATGCCGTTAACGCAGTTATTAGACGCGTATACGAAACGAATATAACTATTATATTTCCGCCCGAGAATGCTCGGGGAACAACATCAAAAAAAAAAACCACTCGAAATCGTAGACGCGCCGCGTATGCGTGCACTCTGACCGTACAGTATAATAATTGTTATTAAATACGGGAATCGGTCGTTTCAAACCTCGGGAAAAAATCCCGAGTCGCATGCAGTCGATACACTCGAAAGATTTTGTGTTTTTTTTTTTTTTTTTTTTTGTCCCGACCGTCGTATACGCCGCTGCAGGACAAAAGTCACGCCCGACGTGTACGCGCACGACGTACTTACAATGATAATAATAATAATGATGATAATAACGATGATGATAATATGTTACGCGTGGTTTACGCGAAACACAAATTACAATACACACACACACACATATATTTATACACACTCCGCACGACCTACTGCGGCAATTTGTGCGCGATGAATCGTTCGCGTAGAAAACGCGCGCGCGCATTTGTATTTTGAAATCGTTCCAGATTCGAACCGCCGTACACATCCGCGTCAGGCGCGTAGCCAGCGATTTTTTTCCGGTATTTTTTTTTTTTATTTCTTTTAAAACCGAGGGGTCGGGGGTGTTTTGCACGTTTGAATTCTACGCCGTGATGTGGTAGGGGACGTTCGCACGTCCTATACTACACGAACGCATACGATCGCGTTGATAAATCGCAACGCGAATTCTGTGCGATGGAAAATCAACAGGTCGAAAGTCGGTTTTATTTTCGGAGACATTTCAATATTTCCGGCGTTTGGACCGGTATACATTTACTTGGTGTACCTACGACACCTACGACGTGTACCTACGGTTATTTTTCATTGTTTCACTACAGCAGTCTGCGATAACCGACTTCAGTCTATATTTCTGTGGCTTGGTGCAAGAAGGGCCAATGTCAATTTTATTTTTGAATAAATCAGTTAGAAGTAAAAAAAGAAAAGGTGTACGATTTTTTAAGTTATTGTAAAAACTGAAAATCGCAAGAAAATGTAATATTAAAGCCCATTTCACAAAGTGTGACGTTAGCTCTTCTTGCACCAAACCACACATTTAATCTCTGCACAAAAAAACGGTCCGTAGTCGAATGAAGATATTTTATAAATCTCAAGCCTCGCCCCCCCCCCCATACACATTGCACACATATTATTGTGGGTCCCGGTCGATACTGAACGTGATCATTACAATATAGAATCACAAAGCAACTTACAAATTATCGCGACCCGTGCGAAAATTCAAAACCCGCCCTTGTATAATATGAACTCTGTAATTCACAATGAAAACTCGAATCCGAAACACCTTTGCGAACTATTGTATACAATCGTACGGGCGTTTTAATCGTCTCTCGTCGTAACGTCTCATTCACTGTCTGACGTCTTGAATTTAAAATTTTTTTTTATATCGTACGGTGTTTTTAAGGCCCGCCCATTATTCTCTTTGCCATAGGCATTTTGTTAGAACCCGTAACACGCGATTTATTTGCGGCTTGAACGCGACCGACAGTAAGTGAGAGGGGAGTGTTCCGAACACCCAAAACATCTCATCACACGGCTACCCGCACACACGTCTAATTATAAATTCGCAACAAACGGTCATCCGTCCGGTCCGTTACGATGTTATTGTAATATTATGTCCGTTAAACGCTGCAGCGTTTTTTCGCATTCGAATATAATAATGTAAAGGGTGTCTCGCGGTCGAAACCACTCCCCGTGTAGATCCGGTTGTTGTTTTTTGTGTTTTTTAAAACCGTGAGCCCCGTTTCGTATATAATGCGCGTCCCCGCTGTTTTTAACGTATTATAATAATCGACACCAGCTGCCGCGGCGGCGAGCTGTATACATAATACGCAGGGTGTACAGTCGAAAATACGAATAATAATACGAAAAAAAAAAATAATAATAAGATCGAAATATAACCGTCAGTCCGTAAGCTCGCGAGTTTATAGCTATAGGTATATGCATATAAAAGAATAAAAACCGAGAAACATTCTGAAATTTCCACTGTACGCGACGATGTCCGTCCGAAACCAGTTTGGGTTTTTTTTTTTTCTACCTATACCCGTAAGAAGAGATTAAATCGCGTTGCACAACAATTACAGACGACGACAGCGGCGGCGTCGGTGTCGTCAATCGACCGACCGTTAAAGTTGCCATAGGTCATTTCCGTTACACTCTGCCGGAGGTATGGAAACGTACGTATATATTTTTTTATAAACAGATCGCGTGTTCAAAAAAACAAAACAATAAAAAAGCCGAACGTTCTGCACTAATTAAACGGAGGGAAATGCACGTGCAGTATAGTAGAGGTATACGTGTTTCACTCGAACGGTTAACGCGGAATGCTTCGGCCGGGCGAACTCTTGAGATTGAAATTGAGATTTTTTTTTTTCGGAGAGGGTTCCGAAATACACGTTTCGCGCGTATATTCACGACATTTTACCCTCCGTGGCGCGCGTATAATTATAAGTTTTTTTCTCAGGCGCAAACACCAGATTCGAAAACAGCGGTATGTTTTACAGACGACTTAGAATAATACAAGAATAATCATCGTATATATGGATATCCGTTTTTTTTCCCATCCCAGAACCGCCCGGGATACTACGGCCAGAGCACGGCAAATGTTTTCCTTTTATTTCACACGGATTGCATCTAGATTATTTTTTCGAGCCATACTGTGGTCGGGTCCTATAAATCACAAAAGCTAACCGACATTTCTAAATGGAATCGACATCATTCATCAAGTGTCGTAGAAGGCTATAAATGACGGATAAATGGCTAAATACAATAATCGCCTTTTTGAAATCGGCACTTTTCGAATAAGAGAATGTGACCATTGATTTGGTTATATATACGTTCGGAAAAAATGTGTAAAAATGTCAATCGAAATTCGCATCCATCTCAAATCGCACTGATTTTTTTTTTTTTGGCTGTACATACGGTTTCCGTTTCACTCGCCGTAATCGAAATTGCGTATTGTTATAAAACTTGAGAGTAACACGCGTTGGATGGCGAAATCGTGAAACCGATAGCCGTAGCCGTCAACACCGGGCAATGATATCGTAGCGTACAAGAAAATATCAAAGTTAAAAGTTGCGTTAGCTTGTAAATTCAATTTATTGCACCGAGTCGATCAGGGACATCATTTCAAATTTTTTCATGATATGCAAAACGAATGTTGAAAACTCAATGGTAAAGCAGCTTACTTGATCGCTTATCATATAAAGGACAAAATATGAATAAATTTCCGTAGGTATATAATTTTAATTTTCAATTATAACATATATTTGTATTGGTTATTGATAATACCTAAACATTATTCAAAAACCTATTTCAGTATATGTATTTTAAATAAAAATAAATGAAGAAAGGTATAGGTATTGATTAATACTGTTAATAAATTGCACAAACTAGACTCGACACGATTTGATAGATAATAAAAAAAAATTCACTATTCCATAATATATTACCAATAAATATTCTAAAACAATGAAAAAATGGGCAATAATCGGTGCTAATTCATATAAAAACGTTAAACTTTAAAATTCATATCTATCTATACGCAATTGTCGCTAAATTATTGCGATAAAAGCACGAAAAAAACATGTTTGTATAATTTATTAGAACAAAACGATTGTATTATTTTATTGAAAATTCCGTGAAATTATTCGGATCTACTGCACATTCTAAATGAGGTAAAAAAAACTCGCGGGATGCATTTTCGTACTACCTTTGCATGCTGCAAATGACGTCACTTGAGAGCCGATAAGTATATCGCTAGCGCAATAACCAAGACGAACGCGCTAACGAGAAAAACCCGGGACGCGGTCGGTACGTGTTCACGTAGGTTTTTTACCGGCATTTCGACGTAAAAAGTCCGTCCGGTCGAAATATTCCGAAACCCTCCGATCGGCCTTTTAACGAAATTCCAGGTTTTATCAGGTTAGTAAATAATATATAGTGTCGACGGACGACGAAACAAAAATAAAATATTAATAATGCGTACGCGTTTTACCGAGGCGGCCTCGTCGACTTTTATCGCAAACGTCTCAATCGGGTAATAATTCATTATTATTCCGCCGCCGCCGCCGGGTATAATTTATACGGTTTGATAATATTTATTTATTATATTATTACTGTCGAGTGTTTATTCCGAATCGACGGTTATAATACCGACGCGTTTGACGCGCCTACCCCATGCATAATAACCGCCGATTCGGTTAAAAATAATATTATCGATATGATACTCGGGACATGCGCATCGCGTCAAACGGACGCCAAGTCGGACAGATCTTTCGCGGATACGTAAAATATAGGCGGAAATTGGCTTTTCTTTCATTTTTTTTTTTTTTAGGAACCGTCTTTTAAATTAATAACTCTCATCATAGTCGAATTGGGTGGAGAGGACGGTTTTTCGATTTATTCACGGCCTTACGATTGCTACATACATCCCCTCCCGTCGAAAATGTCTGGATACGCCACTGACTGTAAGGTTTACACTTATACATTTTTTTTCCCATGAGTACGCTGTTGTTACATCCCGTGCCTTACACGTGACGTATTTTAAGTCTTGCTCGCGGTTCATTCTGCAGTTTGCCGAGAAAACAGACACTGCGGTTGTACAAAAATTAAAATTAAAACGACCAAAATACTCGCGAAAAAATGAAAAAAAATGTATTTGTACATCGTATACAAGAAGACCGCGAAGTTTCTAATAATAAAAATAATTAGGTACCGAAACAAACACAATAATACGAAAATTTGTATCGCTACACGAACGGGCAGTGATTACAAACGTATCGTGACGAATTTTTTTTTATTTTTGAAAAACTTTTCGACAATACGGCCGCGATTTTTCACGCGGAAATATCCGAAGCGTAATATTAAAATTACCACAGGAACACCGCCCGGAAATCACCCCCCTCCCCCGGATCAAATACGGACGAGTTACACGTGAATAAGGGGCGGGCACGCGCTGATTATACGCGCCGACTCTGGCCGCGGATTTACGATTCGCGACAATATCCGCGTTCTCTTTCGGACTCTGGTCATCGGTAAATCCCCTCGTTGAATATATCCTATTCGAACTCCGCGAGTCGATACGGAAAACATTTTCCCGGAAATTATCGAAACACGTTGTAATAATTATGGGCACGCGTCAAGTGAACTCGATAAACGGAAGGGGCGGCTTAACGCGATACGATACGAACAAACAGCAAAGGACCACGCTGCGGTGGCGTAATTGAGAATGTTTTTAGAGTGGGGAGGGGGCGGGATATCAAAATAAATCTTCACGGCAATCTCGCGGGCGAGTTTGTACGGAAAAATATGCGAAATAAAAACAGTATTATTCGATTCAGTAGAACGTACGAATCAAATTCGTATCCAGATCGGCATTGATCTGGATAAACGGCGGCAAAAAATACGCGATTTCATAGATATCCGAACCGTAAATATAGTGTTGTACATTTCGACCATCACGAACCGCCATAACCTAACCTAACCGTCGGCGGCCGCGTGTGAACCCCGAGATCCGCTGTCGGAGGGATCGGCAACGCGCGCGCATCCCGAGACACATGGGACAGCCAGTATACACGCGTATCCCGAGACATATGGGGACCGCCGGGGAACACCGGTTTACGGCGGGACGGATAGAGACCTGCACGCCACACAGCGACCCGAGAAATCCGAATGGTACGGCACACCCGGACGCGCCCTTACGAACTCTATGTACCGCGAAAACCGAACGCCGAACGTGGCGTCTGAACAACCGTCTCGCGTGCTAACCACTAGGTTATCCGGCGCCATCGGATATCCGAAATTTTTTAACGTAATTTCACGGGTTTTCGGGGATAATTTTAAAGCACCGCCATCCCAACACCACTCCTCTTCATAGAGAACATTCAACGGGCGTCGGAACACGTAAATTTACCAATACGAATTTTCGTCTCGTAACTCGACGACATCTCTCTGCAGGACATCACTCGTCTACTTTGACGATCAAATAGGATTTAGAACTTGTACTTCGGATACGCATCGGTTCTAAACCATTTCGATTTCCGACGATTTCTGAGAAATCGGGACCTTATAATTTGTGAAGTCGGACGGTCCCGTCAACTGCGCTACGTAGCTATACGTTAAATAACGTTTTCAATTTCACAGGCACGCGGCTGCTATCTATTAGACTGCAGTGGTTTTCGATCTTTTACGGATCACAATACCCTTATAGTTTGTTTTTTTTTTTCACGAAAATACGACCCGTCGAAATTCTTTTCAATAGAACTCGAATACTACGGTACCTATACAATTTACACGATACTTACAATATTTGGCGACTCTCCGGCATCGCTCCCCATACGACCCATACGTGGGTTACGACCCCCCGGTTGAAAATCGCCGATCAAGAGGAACGGCCGCGGACAAACGCGCGTCGGGTGCAGTCGTGTTCCCGCCAAAACCGCGTCGCGCCATATTTCTCTCGGACGTTCTTCGGCCCGATTTGTGCGGTTCACAATGACCGAACGTGTACCTGTAATACGCGCAGTACTCAGTGGAGGCGCGAAGTATTATTACCTCGAGTCCTCGATTCGATTTCTCACCCGCCCCCGTCGAAAATATCTCGAAATCTACAAACCGGGGATAAAAACCGTGTTTCCCTACGGCGCGGGATCTTGGGTGAAATTTATCCAATTTTCGCGGTCAAAAATTCTTTTAACGACTTTTGTTCCGTACAAACATTACAATGTTATTCGTTGATATTTCTGAACGACTGTGAAATCGAAAAAAACTACGGACAGGTCGACAAGAAACATATAGCAATATCGAATTGTATAGCTCGCTTTGCCGTTATTATAAAATATTCATTAGGTACCCATCCCGTGACAATAATATTAGCGGACGCTATAAAATCCGATCCCCGTTCGTTAGACACGGTTCGGCAGCCGTATTATTCTTATCGTTTCGGGACGATCAACTACTCGTTTCGAAATTATTCGTCCAAACGGCCCAAGGGGCCCAATAGTGGCCCAACGGGGGGAGGGGTGGGGGAAACAGTCACCTCGAGTACGTTTGTTCGTTGCCGTGGTGCAGCTGCGAGCAGTAATAATCGAGTGCGTGTGTTATCGGCTCCCTTAACCGATCGTACCCCCGGCCCGGCACAGCGGGTTTAGCCGTTGATTTTTCTCTTTCTCTCTCTCTGTCTCTCTCTCTTTCCGGACGCGGCGTTACTGACACCGCGTCGAGTACAATACGATGCACTTAAGTGGCGACCGACGATATGATGCCCACTTGTGCCCCGTTTGTTATAATATTACGTTATGCGTATGCGAAGGCAAACGGAACATATTTTATTCCGTTCGCTCCCCCCCCCCGAAAAAAACAAAATCTGAGTAGTCAGTCGGGTTTATAACACGTTTGTTTTTTGTTCTACTCGTATCGTTCGCTCATGAACTTTTTAGTTTTTTTTTGTTACCGTTTCCAGGTGCCACCGAGTTTCGTGCGTTAATGGTATTAAGTCCGTTTTAATTCGTTATTTTTTATAATGCCGATTAATCGTTTCGGTTACAATCTTACGCGGGTGTTCGAAAAAAACGGACGAACAAAACAATGCTAATTATTTTACTACCACCCACCCCCGTCAAATCCAATTTACCAACGGCCGTTGTTTACATAAGATAAAAAAAAAATTACGACCGAATAAACGCAATTCGAAAAGTACTCACGGACTGTGACGGCTTTCGGGTCGGCCAGCTCGACCAAGTGGCCGAGGGCCTGGACGCGGTGCTTGAGATTGGCCGATCTGGTGGCCACGTCGGTCAGCTGATCGCGGAGCACGCGGAACACCTCGTCGGCGAGCGCGGCCACGGAGGCCATTTGCCGCAGCGCGTTGCTTAGAGCGCAATTGGTGACGGCGTCCAGCTCGCGGTCCCGGACGGTCGGCGTGCCGTTTTCGTCGTGCAGCTTGACCCGGCTCAGGTGGAC
Source organism: Cinara cedri (assembly GCA_902439185.1). Classification (NCBI taxonomy): domain Eukaryota; kingdom Metazoa; phylum Arthropoda; class Insecta; order Hemiptera; family Aphididae; genus Cinara; species Cinara cedri. The sequence goes on from CABPRJ010001502.1 coordinate 92,950, forward strand.
CGGCGCGACCACACGTTGGACGAACGGCATGGCGAGGAGACGCGCTGCTGTCGGAGAGAAGATCCCGCGAGTAAACGCGAGAAGTTCGTTACAAATTTGAAAAACACAACAAAAACACCAAACGGGTTCGACGGTCACCGCGGCCGGTCCGCGACGATTGTGGACGTCGCGTACGATTTCATGGCGCGGCCGGTAGACGATCTCACGCGGGCCCACAAACGCACAGAAACGACCACACACACACACACAGAAACAAGAACACGCGTAAAAGTAGACAACTGGACAGAACGGACAGACGTACGCACGTCCGCAACGGTCGGCGGCCGGCTGATAACTGAACGCGTACCGTCGTCGTCGTCGTCGTCGTCGACGCCGCCGCCGCCGCCGCCGTCGTGTTTCTCTCGTTTTGAAAACCGGCGGCGGCGACGAGACGCGGTTCAAACGGATCGGCAGGTTGGCCAACACGCCGCCGCCTCGGGCAACTGCGGGCGGTTATAGTGTTGTACCTATACAGGTATGCGGTTCGTGTTTTAGGTGAGATATCCGGTAACGCCGTGACAATCGGTCCGAAACGTATTATATTTTCGTTTTATATCGTATATACTCGCTATTATATTATATTGTCCTGTATGCATGTATGTTATAAAATGTTTTATAGTGTAGGTACGGGAGGTACAGAAAGAGAGAAAAAATACCGACGAATTATTTACGTAATATATCTATAAATACAGTGGCGTAGCCGGTGATGGAGGGTTTCGGGTGTTGTATCGCCCGCATATTATGATTTTAGTTTCAACTGAAGATACACCTAGGTACAAATGTTGTAAAACCCTAAACGCTTGAATATTTTTCCGGGGCGCCCTGTTAACTGAGAGGGGTAAATCGGTGAACTCCTACTACTCCCTCCTCATTGAAAAAATCTCGAACGAACGTCCGAAATGTCATATATCCTCAAAGCGAAACTATCGCGTGCGAAAATAGGCCAATCATTCGGAAACTGCGCATTGTTTTCACCGTCGCTACTTTAATCGAATAAACAATTACGCCAGTGGCGTCATTTCAGTTTTTGAGAGGAGGGGGCAAAAGATTTGACCGGCCCATAACAAAACTGAAAAAAACTGCTCGCTAATTCATCCGTCACAATACTATATTTTTATCTCAATACATATATCCTTATTACGTAATTTTATATTTACTATCATAGGCATGAATAACACGTTTTTTTGACGGACGACAGTGACTTAATAATAAATATATATGTAAAGGGATAAATACCTAAATATATTACCTATAATAGCCACTATATGCAGATGTAGTTCGAGGTGAATTATACCCCAATTTATATTCTATTTGTGCCAATATGTATATGAGAGTGTACATATATTTACAAAAAATATAATCGTGTGACTATGGACATCAGTGTAATCAAACCTAGGTTAGATTAGGTTAGGTTAGGTTAGGTTAGGTTTTGTCTAACCATAGAATAAATAAAATAAGAATAGACACTCTCCAAAAATTTACATAAACTCTTATGAGAACCCGGTAATTTCAGCTAAAGTGCAATCAATGTTAACAAAAAGTACGATAAAAAAATATTGTATTCAATTATCACACGTATTACAATCATTATCATAAACAAATCTTGAAGAATTGTAGCTGAGAGAGGCAGTATGCAACATAAATCATGAATTATGTTTGCAAGCTTGTGGCCCAAAACTGACCCATACCCGACCCAATAGAAGCTCGCTAATGACAAAGGAGAGGTGGGGGGTAAATGTCTTCCCTGACCCTCCCCAAATGATGGCATTGAATTATGCGGTCATCCCATATGATTTTTACGATTTTTATACTACATGTTCGATTAAACGCGATAATTTTATCGACGGCGTTTTCGATATTTATACAGTCGGATTATTTCTTGTTTCTTCGTGTTTGAACCGACAACCGTGAGGTATTCGTTTTCATAATACTTCCCCATTGCCGCTATTGTTTTTTGAATAATTACAGCTAATGTACTTATTTTAGTTCCTGTTTCCCATAAGCGGGACAGGCTAACATATATATGTAACTAACAAACTATATATAACGAAGTAAAAGTAATCCAATGTCTAACTAACTTAACACTACTGTATAGTCGCTCACACTCCCCGAGTCTTCCCGATCCGTTAATCAAGAACTCGATAGCCTAAAGGCTCATATTATCCTTCCCCTTTGCAACCCGGTTCGAAGAACCCGCCAGTCTGGGTCGTTTTCTGATATTTCTTCGAAGCACGAAGTGCGAACACCCCAAACCCGACCGGCGGTGGAGGGTCACACTGCAGTTAATCGGTTGGTCCCGGCTTCGGCCTCCCTGATCCTCTCATTCTGCTCTTTGCGACACAGGATGTCCTCCGCCTTTGAAAAGAAGATACAGTCGGACTTGGTTAACTCGAAGTTGAATGGACCGGCAATAAAGTTCACGAGTTTTCGAATTTTCATTTTATTCGTTTTAATACCACAATTTATTTAACAATAATATTATCATAAAATCGTAAACGTTGAACGTACAACGGAGCATTAAAGTGTATATACGTATATGAGTGGATAACGTTTTGTACCTATTATCGAGCGGTAAACCAATTATTGTATAAACTGTATAGGTAACCATGTAATCATTAATAAACTTTAGTGTCGATAGTGAATGTACATACATAATATGAGAATAACCCGTGTATCACCGATCCTTATAAAATTGGAACTTCGAGTTTTCCATCGCGAAATATTCTAAGGACCGAGGAAAAAGTTCGAAGTATCTACGTATTCGAGTTAATAGAGTTCGAGTTAAACAAGTTTGACTTTACAAATATTTTGAACAGGCCGCATTTTCCGCATTAGAAATGCTCCGCACGTTCTTATACGTTTTAATAATAAACGCTCGGGCTATAATATCGCGGATACGTTGACGTCCGTGAAATTGCCCCCCCCCCCACCAAGGCCGAATCGCTTCGGGCGAATGGTAAGTTAAAGCCCTTTTATTGTCAGAGTAAATGCCAGTTCATTACTGGAATTTGCTTGTTATCCTCAACCGAATTATTGGACGAATTATATTTTGAGCGGCAGACTTTAGGTTAGTTTCCGGGAAAACTTATAAATCCAGGAAATGATCTCAAAACGCAAGGACATTATTGGCTATTTGTCCGGGGCCCATGCGGGTCAGAGTCCCATCTATTGGATACGTGTATACTGTATATTTATACAGAAGTTAGTAGATGTTGGCCCAGGGTCTAATTTACGCATTGTTTACAGTGCAACCCCCCTTTCCTATTCTATGAAAAAAAGCTGTCCTAAGATGATGGTGATAGGTGCAGCCACTATTATAGGTAATTAGGTATACCTGTAAGCAACGGTAAACTATTGCTAACGAAAAAACTATTCTGAACGGAGTTCGTTTGATAGTGTTGCTTTGTCAACAATATATAACATGTAATATTATGATAAAATAATTACATATGCGTTATATATTTTCTTTAATATTTGTTTGATATTGATACCTATTTTCCCGTTTTTCCTACGTTCTTCCCATTTATTAGAAAAACTTTTTGGAGAAAACAAAAAATTTCCTCCCTAAAGTACCTCCTCAGTCACAATTCCATTTATAAAAAAGTGCTATCATTGCAGTAAATCAGAGCAAAATTTCCGGTAGAAAAGTTGTCCTCAGAGGGAAAAAAGGCCGTAAAATAGTTTTACTAATATGGGTACTTATATTTCGTATATATTTTTCCGTTTTTCCGGGTTTTCCTATATTTTTTCAAATTCATTGGGAAAATCAAAAAATGACCAAAGTACCTTCCCAGACCGATTTCCATTTAGAATAAGTACTATCATTAAAAATCGCAGGAAAATTTATCATAGAAAAATAAAAAAAAATAATAAACATTATTGTAAAACCAATACATTCCTCACTCCGCTCAAAATCTAAAAAAAATAATCTTGTATTGAATAAGTTTTTGTCACGACCGTGCGAATTAAAAAAACCACACGGAAAAAGGCCGATAAGCAGAAAAAAAAATTGTCGTAGTACCTAAATTATACAATGAGCCTCTGTTTCTTTAAATCACAGTCGGCTTGGAATTTAAAAGGGCTATAACCTACAATTTGAAGAGGGGGAGCAAATCCACAGATTGTCGGCGTTGCGTGCATTGTGATTAATTAATAATCTTATAGCCGCGGCCGATTCTATTTTCGTTATTATCCGCGCGGACTATAAAACAATATCATACATAATACGGTACAAAATATTATAGAAAACGGGTTTTTAGTTTATATAGGCTGCTATATATTAAAATATAAGACAAAAAAAAAAAATCACATATTATCAGATGGGTACCTGCCCACCTACCTATTGTTGTGCACGGACACATCACAAAACAATAGGCACTTCGAAACCTCGTATAATTTGTATTACGAGGATTTTCGTTTTACAATATAGTGTAGCGAGAAACTATACGTTTCACTAAGATGGTTTTTTTTTTTTTTATAAATACTTTTTCAATGCCAAAATTCCCGGTAAATTTTTAAGCCGAATATACTTTGCAATTATTTTCCATAGTTCACCGCCTAGATCGATTCTTGTTTTGTCACGAAAAACATAATTTTGGTCAGCAAAATCATATTGTACTTACCTTAGAAAACACGAATTTTCCACCCGGCGCGGCGGTATACTTTATTCGAAAAACGTGTCTAGATTCTTGATTTTCTAAAAAGTTTTTTTTTTAAAAAAAAAAACTCTACAGCAATATTGACGAGACATCGGTTTTATATTTTTCGGTATTACAACTATGGCTACAAAAAAAAAAAAAACATGATTTGTAATATAAATCGTATATTAACCAGTTTACCGAAGTTCCGCTCATAAGCGTTTTTTGATCGCAACGATTTATCGCTGTTTCCTGACACTGAAAGTTTCCGTAAATACAAATTAAACCGTCCGGCATTGCCTGTATATTAGTTTCCCACCTACAACAGCGGCCTATAAAACTCGGTGACCATACAAAGAAAAAAAAAACACGGGACATTTAAAAAAAACAAATTAACCATAATGTATAATAAGTAATACCTAACTAAAATAAATATTGTGTAAAAAACAGAATAATTAACGTGTGCTGCGTACAAGGGTTTTTAAATATAAGTAAAATTTGTACATACGCAAAAATTAAAGAGGCCTGGTATATGAACCGATAAAGCAAAATAATAAGTGTTTACAGAAATTTGAGAAATCTGGGCTCCTATAAGCATCCCGTAAAACCCTAGTGTAAAATAATTGTAATATTTGGATTTTCGAACAAAAAAACATTTCGGCCTGTTTTCTTACGTCACGTTCATAGTACACTGGTCGCTTCAAATAAAATATAATATAAAGTAGGTACCCATGAGTTTTATAACACATGCGACAGTATCCGTAGTACGTTAAACAAATTGATAAAATAGATAATAATACGATAAAAAACGTCGGTGGACGGAGCTTTACATTTGATATATTTTATATTTTGTTTGTATTTAGCACTTTTGATAGCGCTTTTTTAAATGGAAATTCGACTGCGGAGGTACTTTACAAAGGTTATTTTTCGATTTTCCCACGAGTTCACCGGATAAATGAGAAAAACCGAGAAAAACGTAGGAAAATACCGGAAAATAGGTGCGATATTGAATAGATATTATAATGCCCGTGGAATTGTTTTGTGCCACAATACGATATACGACGTACCGTTGTTGACAAAGCGACACTGTCAAACCGATGAACTCCGCTCAGAATCGTTTTTTCGTTAACGACGGTTGGCCGTCGCTTGCGTGTATGAATTGTGCACGGCACGGCGGAATAGTGTTTTGTCAAAAAGTGCCGGCGGAAAAACCCGCCGGACGGACCTCGGACGTTTAAGTGCCCGCACCGCATACGCCGTGCGCCGTATACGGCGGGCCCCGCGCGTCGCGCGAATAATTCATTGCGCCCGGCACGAGTTTTATTAACACGGCGGCTCGGAAAAATTAATTTCGCGCAATGCGTATGGCGGCGACCTCGTTGAACCCCGCCGCGGTCGTCGATAATAGCGAATGGTAATTACGCCGCGCCGCAGCGAGAACGCGAACCCGTTCAATCCGTAATAATATATCAATGCCGATTACACTGGGGGGGGACCACGGGAAGGTACAGCATCTTCCCCCTCCCCCCCCCCCCCNGGGAGGGGGAAGATGCTGTACCTTCCCGTGGTCCCCGCCGTAAGTACTGTTGTTTTTAGATCCTCTCGATATTTCTGCGTTTCGCCACATGAGATTATCTGATACGAAAACAACACGAAACCAAACAGCATCAATCAAACCGGCGGCCGAACGTTGTAAAACCTCCCGGCCTAGTTGGTGAAAACTGCCCTTTTCAGGGCAACCCCTCTGACAGACGTGCTCTGCCATATGAATTAAAAAAAAAAAATTAAAAAAAAATACCGATTATCGAAAACGCACGGGACGGCGGGACGCGCGAACGCATTGCGCGGGAAACATCCGAAAACGGACGAGCCGCCCGCAATGCGCCTATGCGTGTAAAACGACAGCGCGCCGCGGTCATTTCGCCGGCCGTGCCGTGCGGTCGCGAGCCATCCGACGGCTGCGCGAATTAATTATTTATAACGGGACATTTAATTGTCATATATTATCGTGCGGCCCACATATTACACCCGCCGGATTGGTTTACGCGAATTGCGTTTTTACGTTGTACCTACAGTGACGTGAATGAAGTTTCCCCCCCCCCACCCATGTCCAATCGACTTCGAACCTTCGCCAATACTTTGCGACCTATTCGGAACAATTTATGGAACCCGGTTTTCAGAATTTTGGAACACGGCGAGTCTATTACGATTTTAATCGTTCGTAAACGGGACTCCGTCGATTTCGGACTCTTGTCGCTGCCGTGTGCGTGTTATAAGATTCTGAGCGGAGCGAAAAATTTATTGGTTTTACAATAGTTTTTTTTTTTTTGTGAACAACTTTTCTACCGGAAATTTCGCTCGATTTTCAGTTATTGGCTTATTGCACTTTTTCAGAAAGGAAGTCTGACTGGGTTGGTGCTTTAGAGAAGTAATTGTTTGGTTTTCCAGGGGTTTTCATAACAAATGGAGAAAAAAACGGGAAAACATACGAAATGTATTATTTTCAAATTGTGAATATTATAGTCTTTTTAAACATGTCTAACCGAACTACGCTCTGATTCGTTTTTTGTTAGCAAAAAAAATCGTTGCGTACATTAAATTCCCCTCTATATCCTACCTTCTAAACTTCACACCTATCACAATGACCAACCCATCTTGCGAAGTATGTTTTTTTTTTTTACCAGTTTACAACCGGTTCTATCGTTAGCAGGTTTTTTGATTTTTAGTGTTTGCAAACACGTCTTTTTCTACCAGAAATCTTGCTAAAAATTGTATAGGGACTTTATTCTATCATGTTTTATCTAGTTTATACCTATAGGTCTATTTCACCGTGAAGACTTTTTTTTGATTTCCCTTGTAGTTTTCTCAATAAATATGAAAAACTGGAATTTGTTTCGATGATTTTCGTTGATTTCTACGTTTGTAACAAGCGTAAAAAACACCACTATAATTAATATTCTGCTATAAGAATCATTTTTCGTTGGCATTGGTTTATCGTTGCGGACAGATATAAATGGAATTACTCTATAAATCCTGCCTTTAACAGCTCTCCTAAAACATCGGCGCACCCATCAGCAGTATTGGCCTTTTAATAACAGATTGTATATTTCTCCTTTTTATGGATACACGAAAGTAAATATAATTTTTCGAATTTGCGTTCGCGAATATGATAAGAATAATAATAACATAATAACAGCACTATAATAATTTATCTCGCACATAAATTGCAAATTACATTCCCAAAAATTATTAAATTATAATATTATTTTAATGGTTTCTAAAAGTGCATCATAATGAATTTAATATCGTAATCCTAATAGATATTAATATAATTTAATTACACCTATTATTAGCCATGTTAAACTCGACAATCGTTAATTTGTATTATTCATGTATAAGAAATCGTTAAAATTAATTTGTACAAATACACAAATTGCGCCGCAGGACTCGAGTCTTGAATGATGTCATTCGAGTTAAACGAGATAAGGTTGCCATTTTTTTTTTCTCGATACATAAATTTCATACAGAAATCGTTTAGCGTGGTTTAAACTAACTTGACTTAGTGCAAATATAAAATGATTTTATTATTCTATTTGTATTTGGACACCGCTACTGTTGATGGTGGAAAGACTGAATACTGAAACCACATCAACCACCCTCCTGGAAACACCATTAACTATATTGTTCATATTGAATGTATTATAATTTTGAATTCGATAATATGTTCAAGCAAACGTGTAGTAAGTATACTTACTTAGGTATTGTGCATATAGGTAAATTATATTATTTTTTCGAATTTAAATGTTGATATATTTTATGGTGATTTCCGAAGCATTTCCGAATAGTTTATACAACATATTATACGATATAATATTGAATAATTGTTTTTATTATTCTTTTGTGATCGACGTTCAATCTGACCATTGGATACTCGCTGCATTTTGCGTTCAACATTTAAACATTTTTATTAGACTTTTAAAAATTATCGTGGACTAAACAGTTAAATAATGGTGAGTTTAAGGTTAATAGTAAAAATGGTGATCCCTCGACTACCCCCCTATCAAAACTCGACCAACCAAAACCCAATGTGATGACCGGATGAAATGTTGCAGATATTTGAGTTGTTGAGGTCGACGAAGTAAGTGATATCTCCTGGAGAACGAGCAGGCGCAGTCAACAAATTGTTAAAGGACAAATATTTGTATTAAATAATTTGTATGAATTGCAAAAAAGCCGGACATACTTCCAGTGGCACAACTAAGATCTTGGGGCTCTGATGATAAGGTAAGTCTGGAGCTCTATAATAGTACATAAATATTCGTAGTAAATTAATTTTTTTTTAATATTGACTACTTATCATTACTACTTATCAACGCGCTACTCAATTTTTATTTATTTATTATTTAATATTTATATATTATATAATAATATGTGCATATTACATGGTTAAGTAATAACAATATAACTATTATTATATTTGATTATAAGTGGATATAATGGATTATATTTAAAACCGGTATAAATTTTAAATTATTAGGTGTTTTACCATAAGAGATTGTATACAAAAACGCGACTATTTTATATATAATACAATATTATGATTAATTTTTGGAAATAGAAAATTTAAGGATAAAAAGGAAAGTAAGATAATTTGACGTCAAAATAAATTATTACAAAAAGTATTTTGGTCGAAAATGCTTAGATTATTTAGATGCAAAATATTACGATTCAATGACATTAAATAGAAAAAAAAAAAACTAATTTTCTCTTCACTTGGAAATTTTGGAATTATAATTCTAAAAAAAAAGTTTAATCTATGGTTATTTTCATTAATAATTTAAATTTCATGTAATAATATGTGAATATATTAAATGAAACTTTGACTATGACTTGCTAATTGTTTTTATTTATTTATTTTGTATTACATTGTTTTGTTGTTCAATAATATTCTAGAAATTTTATTTGTAATATTTAATTTTTTTTTCTTTGTTTATTATTGCTCTTTGTTTAGTATGTATTCTTATTTTATTATATACTGTAACTCTCTACCACCATCTCAAGCATTGTGCTTAAATGTATCATACGTGTAATGCGTGTATAACTCATTGTATCACCATGGGGGCGGGATTACAGTGGCATTTTCAATCTATAGCCTAAAGGCGAGTGAAGGAGGTAGTAATGAAAATAATTAATTTGTTCATAATAAAAAGGAAAACCGGCACATGATAATTACTAGAAACCGGATTTATATTCTCTTCTAATCCAAAAAAAATTCATTAAAAACGTCAAAAAAGCACTTTAAATCATTCAAAAGAAAAAAAATTATAGAGGTCCCCCTCTAATGGCTCTAACTTATTAAATTTAATTCTCTACCACCACAGAAATGATTAAGATAAAACAAGTTCTTTTAAATAATGGATCGACGTATGAAAAAAAAAATAACTTTTTACTAATCGTTTTTGTAGTATTAGAAAAATGTATTTATAAAACAGGCTTTTGAATAATAATATATTAAATACGATTTTTATTTTATAAAACTTGAATTCCCGATAATTCTTCCAAATGCTGTCGCCTAAATATTGAAAAATAAATAAATATTTTCGAATGTGTACAGTACCCAATGCCCATTACCGAAGTTTCAATTTGCATATTAATACAATTACGGGTTTCGAACATTTTATCAGAATAATTATTTTTCCCGGGCATTTACATAATATAATAATAATAATATAGCAGTGGCGTCAGAACGAGCTATAGGTAAGCGGCTCATGCCTGGCCAAAAAGGAAGACAAAGTTTAACATATTTTATTATGTTAAATGACAATGCGACGTATGTGTTAAAATTACAACTATTTATTAATACTTTATCAAATGTATAAAATTAATAATTTATTAATTCTATTTAAAACGATTTATTCGGAAATGATGACCGCCCTATTACACGGGTGCATTAGTTATTAAAGTATTAATATTATTTTGTAAAATTTTTTTTAATATTAATACATTTATAAAACAAGAAAGACGAATAGATTTCATCCGTAAAAAAATTTAAAATTGTATTTTTCATCAATACAATATCTTTTTTTAAGATTTAGTGTGAAGTTTTATATTTCAGCACTTACCCGATATTATATAACACGGCACGCCATTGTATACCGGGTAATAAATTTAAGTGATTACACTCATTATCTCGAAAAGAATTAACTTTTTTCGGAATTTGTTTTCCAGAACATTTTTAAAACAAGCAGCTCTAAAATTTTATATTTATATTATTTTTTCACCCTAATTTTTTGGGGTAAAACCACTACCTACTTTTGATTTACAAATAACAACCTGTATTAAAAAGTCCATAAATAGATGCAATATTGGTTAAAATAAATTTTAGTGTTGACAATTTTTATTTCTGTCAAACCGTTGACGAGATATTCCACTTTTAAGTATGGATTGGAGGACAATAGTGGTGCACTAATAGCACGTCGCGCACCGTACCACCACACAAATGACACTCCACAACGCTCCACCAACCAATACCAATACTCCATCTATTTATGAACTTTTTAATATAGGTTGCCGTTTAAAAATCAAAAGTGGGTAGTGGTTTTACTCCAAAAAATTAGGGTGACAAAAAACAAAAAAATATAAAACGTAAAATTGTAGAGCAGCTTGTTTATTAAATGTTCTAGAAAACAATTTCCGGAAAAAGTTTATACTTTCCGAGATAATAAGTGTACCCATTTAAATGAATCACCTGGTATTATATATACTATATAGTGATTCGTAAATACTTTTATGTCGTGTCTTAAAAACATAATTTTGTCGATTCGGCCATTTTATTTGATTTCGAAATTAGTTTTAATATCACCAAGATTAATACAAGTACGACAACGTTTTTATATATTTTTCTGAGGAAATGATATTATTTGGTATAAAAAATAATAATTATAACATTATCGATATCAATCTGATAGTATACTCGTACAATCGTTTTTTTTTTTCTAAATAAAAACACTCTACACTTATACACAGTTTAAAAAAATTAGCAAAATAAAAAGTCATCACATCGATTATTATTCACTATAGACATTCATTATAGACAGAGAACTGAATATTAAAATGATATTCGACGATATCTGTCGCTTTTTTGTCATTATAAAAATAATTAAATTGATGATTAATAAACAATAATAAAACTGTCTCTTCAATGTATCTTTAACGGCGAATGATTTATTCACATGTATATATAGGTACGATGGAAATTTTATGTAACATATAATTGGAAAAAAAAAAAAATCACTTTAATTTATAACATTTAAACTCAACTGGGTCAGCAGGCTGTTATATATAACGTAGTTCAGTAACTGGCGAATGTTTATTTTATGTAATTTTTTTTTTCGGCTATACATATTATATATAAACTATGATATCACGCATTGCAATATTATTAAAACGTATTTAACGAAATAAACATTTACATATTTTAGGTCGTTTATCTACGGTTGTTTAAAATAATTTACGTATACTTGTTTAGAACTTTAAAATAACGTTGCGGAGAAAGAACTTAGGTATATAACTACAAGCTATAATAAGGATATAATATCTATTCGAAAATATAGATTAATACGTTTATTTTATTTTTATTTGATATTTCCGATTGAAAACTTCCGTTTTTATTGTACCTATAATAACAATAATATAGAAAATAACCCGATGTCGTACAGCATATTATTATATATTTACCGCATACTCGAACGTAAATATAAATTTAATATTTAAGGGAATTAATATCAATTGAAAAAAAACACCCTAATATGATGTAATTCCCGATTCGGCGCATACAACAAAACTACAATAGTGTTTATTGAAATATTCTACGATTATTGTTATACGTGTTCCGTATTGTCAATCAAACTATAACAGCTGCAGCTCCTAATGTACAATTAACACCAATAATTCTGTGTTATTGATGACAATGATTAAATTTTAAAATAGAGACTGTATCGATGCTGTAATATATTTATGATTCGTATAACTTTTGGGTAAGGGCACCCGAAGAAATATAAACCGAGCAAAGTCAAAAGTATGACATTTTTTTTACAATTTACAAGTTATCATGACTTAAATATATCAGCCATGAAAATAATAAAACAATTAATATTTAATATTTAATAAAATAACAGGGGTATGGCCCCCACCGGCACCCTCAGCGAGTGCACTTGCTTTAGGGTAATTTTAGCGGCTCCCATTAGACCAAGTCGAGTCAACTCTGCGTTCGTTATTTATTTTCATATAGCTAGATTGACAAGTTAAAATTTCGGTTAATTTTAGATTGAACTTAAGGTTGTTCGAGAGAAATTTTACCTTTTGCCAAAAAAAAACACAACATCATCGCCGGGAGACGAAATTTTGTGTATGCATAGTTAAATTATGAAGGATGTGATGGTTTTAACATTCCACCCCTTTCCCAGCCAATTTTATGCTCAGATTTCATATTTTAAATACCTTTACTGACTTGTGAAAGTAAGTATAACTTGGTTGAAATTTATTATTTATAACAATAAAATTGTTGTTGAGGATTCGACGGGGTTATGTTAAAATATATAATTTTATAAAAACCTAACCGTAGAAATCTGTAGGAGGAAAGAATGTAATTAAAATCTTTAACTTTTTCTTAGTATAGGTAA
>CABPRJ010001503.1:0-99881 GCA_902439185.1 Cinara cedri
TAATCCTAAATATAGATGTATTAATGATATTCTAAAAAAATTGATACTTCACTTCACTTTTACTTTCTAAAAGCATACAGCTATGTTCAGTAAGAATCAATTAAAATTTTTTTTTTAAGTTGTGTTTTAGGTTAACTACTTTAGTTTTAAATTATATTAAGGTCTATACTTTATTTACCAAACTTAAGTTTTCTAATTGATTGAACATCAAATATTGATGTAAACACTGGTTTTTTGTTAAAGGATCCACGATTAAAATAAGTAAATTCTTAACTGAAGATAAATACTGGTGTCTTATAGCTAAAAATTTACTCGATGATTATCAAAAAATCAATTCAATGGAACAGTGTCAACCGTAAGTAAAAATATAAAATATTTACAAAATAATTTTTAAATATTTATATATTATATTATTATCATTTACGCTTGGTTATTGTGATTATAATTTATGATTAGGAAATTATTGTAGAGAATTGTAAAACACCTTCATCCAAAGTAATAGTATTAATGTTGTCCAGTATTAACACAATTTGAAAATGACAAATTGTATATTGGTTTGTACATACAAACATATCAACAGTTCAGTGACAACTTAAAAATTAGTTAAAATTAATTGACTTAACCTTAGTAAAAGTTTTTGACGCCAACGTTTATCTAAAAATTGAATTTACAAAATGGCTATCACGATTTTATTTAAAAAATTTTAAATACAATTTTGAATGTTTCATTTCAAATACCACACACAATATACCAAAATTCATGTTCGTATATCACCAAAACACTGACTATTTCATGGACAAATACGCGTTCAGTGTGCGCTCTAGAATCGTAGAGACTCAGTATACCTATGTTTTTGTAGGATACAAAACCGTATACAATGTGCGCGCGGCCTACGAATACGACGTAATGACGTACAAACGTTTTACTAAAGGTACATCAATGTACCAGGAGCGCAGGACTCGGACGTTATTGCCGCAACCGGCCGTACCGGTCGGCGCGCCGAACGATATTGCCGCGAAGAGTCGCAGCTGTCGGCGGCTGACCATTATTCCCGCGACGATTCACCGACGACGGTAGTCGCCGTCGCACCGCACACCAAACCTCATGTTCTCCTGGTACTGTGTGGACCTTAATACAATTCTCGTTTCGATGCCGACCCCAGCGGAAATATCCGCCCTAGGAAAAAGTTGTATGACGTCGTTAAAATATGATGCCGTTTATCCGTGTTTTAATTTTCAACCTATACGAACAACATTTTAAAATACGGTTGCATACATACGTAACGCTCTTATTTAAAAATATTGTGTTGTTGACACGTACATTTTTCAATAATTATCATGTCTATCACATAGGTACATGTTAAATTGTTAAATAATATGTTTAAATATTTCTCTTAAAGGGACAGTGAAAATATTTAGTACATAGTACTCATTATAGTTGAATTTTAAAATTATAATTTCATATAAGATTCAAAAATTGTGTAATTATATTATCGAGATGGATTATACTATATTTATAAATAGCTTTAATTTACGATAAAACAGAGACGCCAGAGACGTTTAAAGTGTGTATTGATAATTAATATTATATTGTAATGGTTACCTATTACCCGTATATTCAAGTTATTCTCGTGGTGTGTGTGATTATTGACCAGCTAGTTTTTATTTGCCTTTAAAAAACCAAAATGTCATTAGAGAAAAATGAAATCTGGCTCTGTAACCGGCGACCAAAGAAAACCATTATAGATTTTATGGAGTTGCATTGACTTCACTTCGACAAAGGTAAATGTGTGCTTTATTTACCAGTGACTGAGATAATATTTATTACTATTAGTAATAATAACAAAACAACTGTAATAAGTACCTAAATAACCTGATTTGATCAATTTACGATATATTTAATGCTACATTTTTAACATTTATGGTCAGTTAAAAGAAAAATTTAAACATATAGATACAATCAATTATAAAAGTATATAATTACTAATTACTAATTATACGTACACTTTACACTTCCAAAAAAAATGTATTGTAGTACAAACTATTAGTATTAACTTTAATACTCAAATACTTTAAAAAAATACTTATAGATTCTTATAATTATAATTCTTACTTATAATTACTATATAATACTTAAAATTCTAAATATAAATTATTTATTAAATGTTTGTTTTACCACATTTAATAAATCAACCTAACCGATTTATATTTTTTGTTAATTTTTTATAGTATTCTAAACTGTATCATTTAGGGAAACTTAAAAATACCAAATCATGTCCGTGTACCGTATACGANCAAATACTTTAAAATAATACTTCTAGATAATTCTTATTGTAAATTATTTATTAAACGTTTTGTTTTACCACATATTATAAATCAACCTAATCGATTTATATTTTACGTTAATTTTTTAGAGTGTTCTAAACTGTATTATTTAGGGAAACTTAAAAATACCATATCATGTTCGTGTACCGTATACGAATATGATGTGTACGACAATCCTCAACGTATTCGTACGAGGTACAAAAAAGACCTCCATGTACCAGGAGCGCAGGACTCGAATGTTATTGCCGCGACTATTCGTAACGGTCCGCACCCGAACGATATTGCCGCGACGAGTCTTAGCAGTTGGCGGCGGCCGAACAATATTCCCGCGACGAGTCGTCGGCGGTAGCCGTCGCCGCCGCAGCGCACACAAACCTCATGATCTCCTGGTCCATAATAAAATTCTCGTTTCGATGCCGACCCCAGCAAAAAAATCCGCCCTAGAAAAAAGTTGTATGACGTCGTTATAATATGATGCCTTTTATCCGTGTTTCAATTTTTAACCTATACGAACAACATTTTAAAATACGTAACCTACCTCTCTAACATACTATAGGCAGTGGCGTATTTACGGGGGGGGTCCATGGGGTCCGGACCCCCCCCCCCTTTTGCTCCATAAATACGTATCTAAACGTCTTACATTTGGAATATATTATTTTATTATGTGCAAATATAAGTTGTAACTTGTAACCACATGAAATGTTATTTTTTTACGTAATCGGGAAATAAATAATAATCATAAATTGTTATGCATGTCTTATCAAGTCTTATCAGTTGGAAATCGATAAGAGTATATTATCCTCGGCTGTTAACTTACTAGGCCACTTGGGGGAACAACTACAGAGTAGTTAAAATTGACCTATTCTATTTTGTAGAAAAACCTGCATAAATATGAGTCATCAAACGATTTTGTTGAGTTATTACCATTTGTAGTAAAAACACTGGAAGCAATTTATTCTACGTGGGGTGTACCATCTTCTATTGATGCTAATGTTTTATTAAAAAGTGTATTGGATTCTGAGTTTCTGGTTTCTTTATATGATACAAAGGTAAATTTTTAATTGGAAATTTATACAAATATATAATTATATAGTATAAATATATATTTAAATATTTTAGATATTTTTTGCCTTTGGAATGCCTGTGTGTAAACAACTACAGAAAGAACGGACAGATTTAAAAAACAATTTAAGTACTATTGAATTATTAGTTAATACTTTAAAAGAAATGAGACAAGATGCAGAAAAAGAATTTCACATTTTAACATTTCATACATTTTTTAATTAAAATATTTTGCATATAACCGGTGTGAATCCGGAAAGGTCTTTTTCAACCTTGAAAAGGTTGAAAACATATCTAAGATCAGCAATGAACGAAGTAATATTTTAATTATTTTGGAAAATATTTAATATCTACTATTTAACAATTTAACATAGTTGTACTGTATTTTTAATTTTATTATTATGCAGACAAGGCTAAATGAACTAGCTATTATGTCTATTCATCCGACATACATCTAAAATATTAAGTCCTAAAAAATTAGATTTTGTAATATAAATGTTATTTGATAATGTTATATAATTAAAAATAAATAATTAACATTAAAATGAATTTATGTTAATTCATTAAAATAAATTTAAATTCTATATAAAAGAGTAATTGAAAGGCGAAGCACCCCCCC
Source organism: Cinara cedri (assembly GCA_902439185.1). Classification (NCBI taxonomy): domain Eukaryota; kingdom Metazoa; phylum Arthropoda; class Insecta; order Hemiptera; family Aphididae; genus Cinara; species Cinara cedri. The sequence continues at coordinate 4,006 of CABPRJ010001503.1, forward strand.
GAATCTGTGTAATGGGAATTTTCTGGACCATCCCCATGACAAATTCCTAATACGCCACTGACTATAGGAACACTCATTTAATATCATATTATATTGTATAAAAATATTTTAATGTTTACATTTAAATTTCTAAATTTAAAATGTTTATTACATAATTATAAAATAAATAGGTACCTACATCAAATTGTTAAATAAAATATTTAAATTTTTATCTGAAAGCGATAGTGAAAATATATACATATAGTACTCATTGTTATAGTTGAATTTTGAAATTATAATTTCATATGGGATTCAAAAATTGTGTAATTATCATATTATTGGGATTGATTACTATAGTATAACTGCTTTGACTTATGATAAAACGCGTGATTCCACTAGTGGTTAAAATATAACAAGTTTCGTTTATGTAATCGCCTATAATTTAGTATTTATACTTTAATTTTGAACGATACCTCAACTATTTCGAGATTATAAATGAATGAAAATCATATATATTTATATTTATCTCGATGCATTTTCCGTGTTTTAACGTTAAAAATAAATCTATAATCACTTAGATTCCTACATGAATCGAGATTAATTATTTTATAATAGCTTTAATTTACGATAAAAAGGAGATTTCGCTTATGATTATAATATAATAAGTTAAAAGCGTGTTGATAATTATAATATATTATAATGGTTACCTATTATCTTTACACTCGGGTTATTATTGTGATATGTGTAAATAACTCATATTAAAAAATATAAAGAGTTAAGTTTACTTTAAATATATGATCAGCTTGTTAATTGATTTTGAAAAATAAAAAAATTCTTATTGTAAATTATTTATTAAACGTTTTGTTTTACCACATATTATAAATCAACCTAATCGATTTATATTTTTTGTTAATTTTTTAGAGTGTTCTAAACTGTATTATTTAGGGAAACTTAAAAATACCAAATCATGTCCGTGTACCAATACGAATATGATGTGTACGACAATCCTCAACGTATTCGTACGAGGTACAAAAGATACATCTATTTACTAGGAGCACAGAACTCGGACGTTATCGCCGCGACTATTGATAACGGTCTGCACCCGAACGATATTGCCGCGAAGAGTCGCAGTTGTCGGCGGCCGAACAATATTCCCGCGACGAGTCGTCGGCGGTAGCCGTCGCCGCCGCAGCGCACACTAATCTCATGATCTCCTGGTCCATAATAAAATTCTCGTTTCGATGCCGACCCCAGCAAAAAAATCCGCCCTAGAAAAAAGTTGTATGACGTCGTTATAATATGATGCCTTTTATCCGTGTTTTAATTTTTAACCTATACGAACATTTTAAAATACGTATACGTAACCCCTTTATCGAACCTCCCTACCATACCATAAGAAAACTAATTTAATATTATAATATATAAAAATAATGCATTGTTTACATTTAAATTTCTAAATTTAATATGTTTATTAATACATAATAATACAATAAATAGGTACCTACATGAAATTATTAAATAATATATTAAAATTGTTATCTGAAAGCTATAGTGAAAATTTATACACAATACTCATTGTTATAGTTGAATTTTGAAATTATAATTTCATATGGGATTCAAAAATTGTGTAATTATCATATTATTGTGATTGATACTATATAATATAGTTTTAATATAATAGTTTTAGCTTATGATAAAACATAATGGTTAAGTTTTGTTTATTTAATCACCTACAATTTAGTATGTATACTTTATTTTTGAACGATACCTCAACTATTTTGAGATTATTAATCAATGGAAATTACATATATATATATATATTTATGTCGATGCATTTTCCGTGTCTTAACGTTAACAATAAATCCATAATCACTTCGATTCCAACATGAATAACACATTTTTTTAAAAATTCCTAAAAAGCCATCCGTTGAAAGACCATCATCATAATAAACNTTCGATGCCGACCCCAGCAAAAAAATCCGCCCTAGAAAAAAGTTGTATGACGTCGTTATAATATGATGCCTTTTATCCGTGTTTTAATTTTTAACCTATACGAACATTTTAAAATACGTATACGTAACCCCTTTATCGAACCTCCCTACCATACCATAAGAAAACTAATTTAATATTATAATATATAAAAATAATGCATTGTTTACATTTAAATTTCAAAATTTAATATGTTTATTTATTACATAATAATAAATAGGTCCTACATCAAATTATTTAATAATATATTAAAATTATTATCTGAACGCTATAGTGAAAATTTATACACAATACTCATTGTTATAATTGAATTTTGAAATTATAATTTCATATGGGATTCAAAAATGTGTGTAATTATATTATCGAGATTGATACTATATAATAGTTTTAACTAATGGTAAAACAGAATGGTTAAGTTTTGTTTATTTAATCACCTACAATTTAGTATGTATACTTTATTTTTGAACGATACCTCAACTATTTCGAGATTATAAATCAATTGAAATCACATATATATATATTTATCTCGATGCATTTTCCGTGATTTAACGTTAACAATATCCATAATCACTTCNAAAGCCATCCGTTGAAAGACCATCATCATAATAAACGTGTCTCAGATTTGTTTACGTTTTATGAGAAAGTCGGTAGAATCTCTTACGAGTTCTTTAGGTATTTTCGAAAATTATATTTGTACTAAATAAAATATTTAGTTACTATCCTAATGCATCCTTTCCATACAGAAATAATTTTACACATGCTTTTGATTAAATTGCAACACACAAATCATAATCTGGCGCCGTGTATTATTATTGTCGTGATTGTTTTTTTAAATATTAAGTTATAGTTGTTAAGTAATCAATTTTGTGCTAAGGCCGTCGCCGTTGCCTCATTATAATATAATCTGTTATCTACGTCCGGTCGCCGTACACGCGATGACATTGTATCGATATTGCGCTTCCGTAATATTTTATTTTCGTTTTTTTTTTTGTTCACGTTGTCGATATTGTTCCGTTGTTGTTAATCAGTTTGTAAATCAGTTAATTTATTAATATTAGTTTATACTGTAATGTTAGATAGTGATGTTGGAGTATGTATAATAAAAACACATTCAGTGTGCACTCTCAGTCGTACGACCGGTATTCTTATTTTTTTGTACGTAACAATTTCGTATCCAATGTGCGCGCGGCCTACGAATACAACGAATACGGATGACGTACAANGTCGCCGTACGCGCGATGACATTGTATCGATATTGCGCTTCCGTAATATTTTATTTTCCTTTTTTTTTTGTTCTTCGTCGTCAATATTGTTCCGCTGTTGTAAATCAATTAAAATCGTATTATTTTTACCGAGACAACCAACCGTTCGCGTTGTTCGTTTTATTCCGCTACAAATCGGTAACCTTTATTTCTAACTCGTCAGCACTACTACCAACGCGTTCGTTGTGTCATTCGACCTGTCGTTGCTGTCGAGACTAGCTTGTTGCGTTGCATACTCGGGATTATTCCAGCGCGTGACCAACTAGTTGCCTATCCTTATCGGGATCGGCGAAAAGGCCGGTAGACACATCAATAAATTATAGCAATATAAACAATATAACACTACGTTTTCAAACGTCATGAATATTAAATTAAATTTGTATCTTTCCGTGTTACCCATTATACATGAAAATTGTATACATAATGCAAATTATATTTGATTCGGAGCGTAGCGAGGGATCTATTAGTTTTATTATGATGTGTGTTTTTGTATTTTTTTTTTTTTTTTTTTTTTTGGGGGGGTCTGTTGACTACTTTCTTATCAGAAATCTTGCTTCGAAGTATACAGTGTAGCATCTTTCCTGAAAGATAATTTTGTCTAGTATGTGCGTTGCAGAGATCATTTTTTGATTTTCCATGAGTTTTTCGAAAAAATTGGAAAAAAACCAGAAATAAAATTATCTGTAAAATACTATTTTTACGGCGCGCCGCGGCGTTACCGATAACAATGGTTTTAACTTCTTCAAACGATATTTTCTACAAACAAATTTTTTCCAATTGAAAAATTACAATAGACATTTCTTGTTGAGTTTTAAATTTAGTTGTTGAATTAGTAGGTTTTTGATTTTCCATGCAGTTTTCATAATAATTTGGAAAAACCATAAAAAGCTTTCATTATTTTCAATTTTGTTATTTTGTTGTCATTAAGTTAAAAATATTCGTAGAGACCTGAGTTTAGACAAAAAACTTATATTTTCCTTTCCTAGATCTGGTAAAATGTTCATACCATCTGACCTCTTTTTGAGCTATTTATAAACATTTTAATTTTGATATTTTATGTATTTTTGTTCGTTAGGTACTCTGTGAATAAAATTATTTGACCAAACACAAGTATTTGACGATTTAACAGAAGATTTATTATTAGTTGTACTTATTTTTTTTACATGAAATGTTGACAAGAATTGTGAATATTACAGTCTTTTAAAGCACGTATAATCGAACTCCACTCATAATCGTTTTTTGTTAATGATGGTTAACCGTTGCGTACTGATGTACATTAAATTCTTCTTATAACGTGCCAACGTAGGAAACACGACTTAGTAGAAAACTATGAAATAATTAAAACTCCAACTCGAGTTAAAATAATAGATTAAAATGTCCCCAAAAAATAAAAGTTCAATAATAATAAATCTTTACAAATAAGTCCAATACAATTTAAAAAAAACATAAAAAATAACCAAAAAAAGTTCAAATAGCAAATAGAGTAACGCGAAGTTGCTCGCAATAGATCGTGGTGAACTCGTCTGATTAGACGTTGTTTCGGGCGGCGTTATGTATGCTAATGCTGTGCCCCCATAACCCGTTGTTCATAATCACGTCGCTATCAATAGTTCGATATCGTCGATGGAATTAAAATCCAAGAGCCTACAATAAATCAACTAATTTGGCGATGACCAAAATCGTAAAGTATACATGCTATTGTTAAATACAAAATATCTTGATATCGTCGGTTAAAAGGTTATTTGCTGTAAGTGACACATTTCATACAATTCAGGAGAACCCAAAAACGATTGTGTCTTTATTTTTACTTTTAAAATGGTATAACTTTTGTAGTTTTATAGATAGTCCTTCAATTTTTTTTCCACATATAAGTATTATATTAATCTTTAAGAAAAATCTAACTTTATAGTGTAATATAATTTATTGATTTTTTAGTAAATATCTAAATTTTTTTCTTGGTGTTTACCGCATTTAAATTTGCTTACTTATACTTTTGTCATTCACGTCATTTACTAATAAAATGATTCAAGTGCTATTAAAAAATGTATTTAATGATACTTACCTACGTCATTATAAATAATTCGTCAATTTAAACAAGTTTTTTCTTAATATTATTAAATAATGAATAATATAATTTGAATAAACTACCACCAAACTTTACAGCTGTCACAATTATAATGATTAAATTAAATTAACCTAAATATCTGTATCACTTAACGCATTTTTTTCCTTATTTATTAGATACTACTCATTTGTTTCCATAACAAATACACCGTAAGCGACAAATTAAGCTGTTATAAGTGACAGTATGATCTAACGTTATTATTTAAAAAAATTGGACGCTTAACAACAAATTATTACGTCGCTAACTACTCACTTAATCAATAAGAATGTCACCTACATCAAATTTTGTCACTTACACAGCCCATTTTTCATACTTGTCATTTACAGCATTAAATTTGATTATTGATGAATCGTTATAAAATAATGATATTACTATGGAAAACTATCTATGAATCCGATAAGGTGTCATCTATAATGATAGATAGCAGGTGTCGTTTACACCAAAAGAGCTGCTTACAGCAAATAGCCTTTTAACCGACGATATTATAAACATAAACAAGAAATCTTCTCACAATAGTATTGTTCATTCGTATTAAATTTGGTAATTTGAACACGATCGGCGTGATTCCGTAACCGAAACTAAGGGGTCTCAGCATATTTCGATACAGCATCTTATTACAGGCCCATCTGTAATGGGTAGGTATTTGATTTCATGCGATCCGACTACTACCTTGTATGGCTCGTACGTGTCCCTTTACGCGAGGCGCATGTGGACACGTAACACCTTCTAATTTCTACTATCCCAACTTTTCACCTACAACAGTGGTCCACCAGTATGTCCGTCATTTTTTTTTTTTTTTTATGCGTTTATTGTTCAAATTCTAGTTAAAGTATGTTTTAACGAAAACGCTCATATGTATACGTATGTAACTTTAAACAAATAGTACAAGTAGGCTAAAATTTCCAAAAAAATTAGCTGAGATACACCTAAACTAATCCCTGCATCCCCCACTCTTAGGTAGAATAAATAGAATATTTTGTTTATAGAGTGTTTGTACTGGCTTATACTGATAAATCGTTGTAAACGAAAAATGATTCTGAACGGAATTGCCAAGGGAACCCAGAAATCAACGAAAATTAAAAATCAAAAAAAAGTCATAGCTATTAACTGTTGAAAATGTCGATAAATGTTTGATCTACTAATCCATTATAAAATTGTTTAGTTGTAAATATGGTAGATACTTGGAAGGGCCCTGTTTTTTTTTTCAAAATTACAACTCACCTGTCTGAATATTTTTATTTGACCCACTATGCCATAATCAAATAATAAACATTTTAGATTCTGAGCGGAGCAAAGAATGTATTGGTTTTACAATAATGTTTATATTTTTTTTCTGCGGACAACTTTTCTACCAGCAATTTTTCTTGTGTGGTACTTTAGCGAAGTAAATTTTTAATTTTCCCAGGAGTTTTCCCAATAAATGGAAAAAACCGGTAAAAGTTGTATGATCTATTATCTGTTCCCTATATAATGCTATAAGTAGGTATATTAGTTGATTAGTTATAAGCGACGAGTAAGTTAATAAATTAATCTTTTACTGACGAGTAAATTAATAATTTAATATTTCATACTTATGAGTTATGTTATTAATGAAAAAAAATGCTTGTTTAAAAATCAGCTCGTATCCTTCTCCCTCTCCCCTACGACAAAATCATTTGACCATCACTGCTAGAAGTTACCAACTAGGTATAATAATGTTCTGCTCAAATTACGATTGGAATAAAATACTCGGTATCCGGTATCCGTCTTTATATCTCTCTCACTGCAACAAGTGACCCACACTTTTTTACTGACTTCTCTGATCCGACAATAGGTATGAATCTGCAAACAAAATATACTAGATGAGCTAAAAAAAATCCGTAATTTTTCATTGACATGTTGTGTATGACAGATAAATAAGTAATAACAGGTTCTTACTCGCAGACTTGACCCGAATACGGTATCGCAATAACAAAGCATTGTTTGTTGTTATGCCTATTCAATACAATAATGATATATCGATATGTGCAAAAATAATAATAATATCAACTACAGTTGTAAATAAATCGTCAATATTTTCTATTTACGTGATAACTCTCCACGGTCGTTTGTTAAACTCGAAATAGCTAGTGTCCATCTGTTCTATGCATGTGTACCAAGTACCTGTTTATAAAAGAAAAACAAAATTGAATGTACTACTGAGAAAAGACGTGAGGATAAATTAATTTTTCATATTTTGTATTTTTATGTTTCTTTTTATTTACGATAAATGTGAAAAGACTACAATAATTATTATATCCCGTGATGTATTACATTATAAGTAGATACTGTTGCAATGGAAACGTTCTCACATACCAAAATTTAAAGCACCGGCGTTTTTTTCCAATTCTAATATGAATTTAGAAAACCAAAAAAAAAAAAAACATAATAATAATTTATAAAGGATCTCAGATAGGTACTTTTAATCAAATTATGAATAAATAAAATTGTATCAACTCGATAATATTTAATAATAGTAAACTTTTAAACAAATATTTTATAGTATTATCAATATTAATATCAATACACAATAAGTATTTTAAAGTATCATATTATACATTATAATATTATTTTATTTATACATTTATCGTATACCTATTTATAATATTTGAATAAAACATAAAATATAAAATACACAAACTACAAAGATCATATACTCATTTAAATTTAATTTTATGCTTAGGAGAAAATTATCAAGAAATTCAGAATGTATAACTATTGAACATTAATTACACTCAAGTATGATTATAAATTTGGACAAATTATATGCCAAATTTTGATACTAGTTTTCCAACCTGCGAATGCTAACGTAATGCACCTCTCAAAATTATTATAATCGATGAAGATAAGATACATTTTGCGTGATAAACAGCTTATGCGAGTAGACTATGTCTCATTATCTCCTACATGTCTCATCACTCTATATTTATCCATACGATATAAATATATAATTGTAATACTTACCAGGCACCAGCCCACAAACCAACTAAAGACAGAGGCCCACTGTCCTCTAGGACATCGGGGACCATTGGGTCAGTTTGCTGTAGCTGACGTCAAATCGTTTTCAATCTACTTATGTATAATACTCAATATAGGTAGTTGCAAAATTACAGGAACTTTTATTATAATATTAATACGTCTCATATTAAATTATTACTTAAATCTGGTAAATACCATATATTTATAAACTCTATGTCTTAGTACATATAATGTCGGCCTGGCCAGGGTTGTGAGGTACTGAGTTATTTTAAAAAAAAATATTTGTTTTGTTAAGTATATTATAAACAAAGTTCCACAAAGCGGGGTATGCTTCTATTAAAATAATTAGGTATCTATATTAATAAATAGGTATATTTTAATCAAATACCTTGGTGCCCATGCAGGGCTGGAAATTTGGGATCTAAGAAGAATGCCTAAAATAAAATTTAGAATAAGCTCGTGTTCAAGTATAATTTGTGTTGTCATTTCACTCCAACGAATCCCATTTTGACATTTGGAAAATTGGGTTTTTACGGATGAAAATAATGAACTCATTATCCAAATTCCCATTTATACAATTTTGGAGGTATGACCACCACAATTTATATAAACAATTTTTTTGTTTCATTGAACATTTTTAAATTAAAAATTATAGTATATTATATTATAAAAGGTTAATTAATGATAATTTTACAAATTAAAACTTATAAATTATTTTGGTAGTAAGTTTCATCATGCATAAAGTATGTAAATTGAATTATTCTATTATTAAATTTTAAAAAAATCATCACTCATCGATAATCTCAATATTGATACTAACGCTAAATTATGTAGCCGTCTCATAGATGTCCGTACATGTTTTAATTATTTTCATCGTAGAAAATTATTTACTAAATGGAGATAGGGGAAAAAATTTTGCCTTGTTAGGTATTACTTACGTATGAATCAAAAGAATCAAGGTATACCTGTGCCTACCAGATCTACTCGTTTGACACACCACTGCATGCAAGACCGAAACTTGGTAGATACTTATTATACTCGAGTATTTACGCTTTAATGAAACGTCCAAATGACAATCTGGTTAAAATGGTCAAATACATTAAACGATTGATAGTACTTACAACAATATTATGGTGCCTATCTATCATATTTTATACACATTAGGTACCTTGTACATTCAACTTTACCTATTTCGAGAATTTATGGGATATATATGATATATATATATATATTATATATATCATATATATATAGATATATATGTAGGTGCCTGTATATTATATTGTTTTACTTTGTTACTTCCAATGTATAGATGTTTACAGCAGAAATATATATAACCTACCTATATTATAGAATAGAAAAGAAAACGTTGAGTCATTCACAATGAATAACCAATATAGCGAAAACATTCCAGCTGGAATACCATAATAATCTAATATAATAATGCCTGTATATATTGACGATTCGTCAACGAAATAAAAATAAAAAAGGACGGACTTCGCATTTTGCACCATCAGCAGGCCACTGTTGTTGGTGGGAAGTTGAAAAAGTATAGGATATAATTCCGATATATAGCGTAATTCAATTTTTATGCTTAAAGCAATGATGGAACCTCACAATAATTACAATTAAAAAAATATTCAAAGCAGAGCTCGGTTAATTGATAAGATTACAATACTGAAATCATGTTTTTTTCCTTTCGAAGTTAATGTAAGAACCAGAAAATAGTGTGTAATTGGGTGACTTTTAATGGGGTGAGATTTGTGTAACATCTATTTATACATATATTGATTATGTTTGTCTTAGTTAATAAAAGATGAATACTAGCGGATAATCACTGTATCTGATGACTATATCAATTTTATGTACTGTTGTTATTTTGTTTCAAATTGTTAAAGAAAAGACAAAGATATTATTCATATTTTTATTTTACTAGAGGCTTCACCTCTAGCCAGGAGCAAATATATTTTTCTAGGCGTTTGATTTGAAGAAGTTCACTCCTCGTCCATGAGACAAGAGACCGGAGTATAGTTTGGGATATTTATAGTTTACATATTCACGTACTTAGTGTTATAATAGTAGTCTAAGTTCTGCAAAGATCTAAGTTCTAAGTTCTATCTCGTTGGCTAACGGGTAGCATATAAGAGTAGGTAAAATTGAGGAGTAAATAAGATACATGGATTTGGGGAATGATTATATGTCAGTTTTGTTTGAAGTGGATACAGTGGGGCGTGCATGTAGTGTAACGGATAAGGTACAGTGGAAGAAGATGAGACACAGAAGGGAAGATACAGAAGAAGCTATTGAAATTGAATAATAATGCATATTAATCAATAAATAATAAATAAACAAATCAATTAATTTTATTAAAAAATAAAATGATACAAACGGGAGTGGCCGATGTCACGCTCCACCCCAACCGATTAAACCAAGCCTGTCCAGGAATAGTGAATACATTGGAAAAAACTGTGGTAGAAACTGGGATATAAAAAAAAATAATAATAACGTAAATTCAAAATGAATATTGATGAGTATATTATATTAAAACAAAATTATTAAATCAAATTATTTAATTAATTAAAAATAATACATACCTAGTAATAATAAGATAATTATTAAGATTAACAAATATGATTAAAAAAAAAAAACATAAATATAAAAACAATTGTAATTCAGGTACAAATGGAATTAGGACAAAGACAATCAATAACAAAAATAGAAAAATGTTTTACAAATCTAAATGTTGTGATTAAAAAATCAGAACGCTGTGTGAAAGTAAAAGGTACATTTTGAAAGTACAATACTACTGGAGGCATATTTTAAAGGCAAACATTCGCTTGAACCTACATTTGAACATATTTAAAAGGGATTACGAGGAGTAATAGTGAATACGTTAATAAAAAATGAACAACGCACCGATAAAAAGCACAAACTTCTGTCTTGAAATAGCTAACCGCATGGAACAATTTGTAGAGTTCCACAAATTATAAATTTATTAGAAAAAAAAAGGACTATGGCAAGAACAAAGGCACTGATGGAAAAATGAAAAGATAATGTAAGAGAAGGACCTTACAGGGACCAGATAGGAAATGATAATAGGATAATTATAGCAGAATAACTAGAGGACTACAATATAGGAAACTAAAAGGACATCAAATCCTTATACGAAAGAAGAATTACGAAGAGTAGTTGTCCCATATTGTGTTTTATAAGCGAAATAATAACAGTGAGTGAGGAAGCCTATTTTTAGGATTTGGTTTGTGAACATTTAGCAAGGGACCTCTTAGTAAGAATTAGTAGATGGGGGGAGTATTTTCAAAATCCGATTAATATCACCTCATTATCAATAAAATCACTGTCATTCATAGATTGATTTAACAACAAAAGAGTATATGAAAAAAAAAATGTGGATTTTAAAATTGTTTAAATTATACTAACAAATATTCATTATAATTCTAATTTTTAGTCCAGTCTTGTCCAGCCTTTATATATATTTCTACTATTTATTATTTTTTTTAAATTCTTGACAGTCATTTAGAATTGAAACTTACTTTAATCGATTAAATTAAGTTCGTTCATTAAAATCAGATTTTTTTATTGGTTTTAATTAAATTCTATATCCAATTTGTTATCGATAAAAATAGAAAATTTCTATTTTCTATTTTAATATACTATTATTTAATAAAAGTACTTATTCCATATTATTCTGGTATTTTAGTTTTTGCTTATGAACACTAATGACAACAATAGGTAGGTATAGTGAACTGAAGTTTTACGATTGTTACAGACTTCTATACTTCTATAGTATATTTTATATCTTATCACATATAGTTTAGTCAATAACTAATTAACACACTATGACCACGTATAGCCAATTCATTTGAAACATTTCTTGGTAGGTTCTGAACGTTAACAGTAACCGATATCTGTAGTGTTGAAGCCGTACAGTAATAATAATATTTCAACACTCATTTTAGATTCAAAGCCCGCGGTAAAGAGAAAATAATTTTCATTATTTTTTTTATATTTTTGATAGGTGATTGATTTAATTTAGAAACTAACAAGTTTTAAATTTATTTAAAGTATAAATATCACAGTTCAGAAAATAAAATTATTGAAATGTTAAGTTTACATATTAATGTTAGCATTGTTATAAAAATTTAATTTTAAATAATACACCTGTCTCATACGAATTTTTCCCTCATTGGGATTCTGGTCAAAGTAAACTCTGTGTAGATAGTTATAATTTAGTTAATAATATTAAATTATATTTCAATCTAATAATCTAAAAGCATGAATCAATTAATTAAACTACACATCCGTTATTTTAATTCTTGATTCCAATGTTGAGACACACCTATAATCAAAGGTACCCGCAATAATTTTCACCGAGAGGGGGCGGTAATGTAAATATATATATATATATATATATATACATAACTATTAACTTTAACATATTATAATATATTGTACACTGTTATAAATTGCGTATTGAGTTCATAATATGTTACAAATTTGGTTAAAAATCAACGATATTATGTAGGTAATATTTATTGTATTTTCATCATACGACTATTTAATGAGACATTTATCAAAAGAAAAGAACTACTTCATGAGATTTTATCAAAGACCTGCTAATAAGACTATTAGGAGGTTCCTACCACACAACCACAGAATATTGACTACATATTTCTCCCGAGATAATAAATACCTACGACTATCATCTATTCATCAATGAGGATATTTAAACCACAAACCATAACGTATGCTTTGAACTCAAATACAATATGTTTACTTTTTTTTAATTATCGTTATCACGTTAATAAAATTGAAATTTTTCAATGAAAGTTTGATTATACATGTTTTTTAAAGTTAATAATATTCTTGATTTTCGCAAAAATTTGATTTTAAAACTCCTTAAAAAAAAAAATTACTACAAAACACTAAATTTTTTTCACAACTTAGTACGACTTATAATGAATTTCCTGTCAAATTTCCAAGCATTTCTTTTTAGTATAACAATTTTATTATAAAATATTTACTTCATAATAATTACGTAAACAAATTGCAAAAATAAAATATAGTCTATAAGCTCAAAAATGGTTTAAATGTTAACAAAATTTTACCATGTTAAAAAACCAAATAAAAGTTTTTTTTTAAAAATTTAAAGTCTACGAATATTTTTAACTGAATTTTTGTTGTAAAAAATTGTCACGTTCTTTTTACGTTTTTTTTTCAGTTTTGCTCAATTATTAAAATAACTAAAAAGAAAATCAAAAAAACGACTGTTCTACTGACCAACTAGATTAAAAATACTATTTGAAAAATTTCTTGTTGGTTTTCTATTCGAATAATATTTTTGTTAGAAAACATAAGCTGTAATAATTTAAATTGTGAAAATTGCACTGTAATTTGAAAAAAATCGTATTATTTTTTTTTGTTGGTTTTTCTAAATTATTTTGAAAAATACTTTAGACTTATAAAAACGACTCTCTCAATAATCAATAATGAAACATTAATAGGAATAAAGTCGATTTTTAATTACTTTTCGATTGGAGCAATATTTCCGATAGAAATCATCGTGTAACAAATTAAAAACAATGAAAATGATAATGTCGCGGCCCACCGTAAATATTTGCCGTTTTACCCATAATTTTCTTTCTTGTTTTTCATTATTATTTTGGAAACTTCTTGGAAAATCAAAAAATTTTCTTTAGATGCACTAAGAAGATAAAATTTCCTTTCAGAAAAGGTACTATACACAATAAACTCTTTACTTTGGAGGAAGATTTCTTTTCAAAAAATGGTTAACAGACCAAAAAAAACACCCATCATAGTAAAACCAATCTCGTTACGTTTCGAATCTAAAAGAACACATCGTGATGAAACCAATACATTCCTTGTTCCGGTTAGAAACCAAAAAAAGTATTGGTAGATACTATTTTCGTATAGGTGTATGCTTTATTTAATATTATGTACGTGATATTAATCATTTAGTTTTATTCTTATTCTATAATCTACACTTATAACTATGTGTTGAAAAAAAAACCAATGCTAATAAGTTACATAAAATCCAATTTGTAACAAAACTATATACTATGCTCCCGAACTCCGTTCACGATTTTGTTACCGACTTTTACATTAGGTATAGAATACCACACTATATTATTATATAATCAATTAAAGTTTGTATTGCGTAATGTTATGGGGTTGTATAAGAATACTCGTACATAATTATAATTAGTCAATATCAGATGTCGTAAACTGGAGAACTTTTAAGGATTCCATATTGTTTGCTTATACTTTGTAACTGTAATATGTTCATACTTACTAGTTTTTCTTGCCAAAATCTTGAGCTATACATTAATAGACATTTTTTTATTATCCCTTTAACGGCCTAGCTAAAACTTGAAAATATATGTTACTTTTTTATATACGTATAATATGTATATATTGTAATTTGATAAATGATAAATTAGTGCTAGTGAAAAACGATTATGATCTCTTTTCGATTCGAACAAACATGTTTTGAAATGGCAAAAAATTTGAACTTTATGCGCTTATTAATATATATTACATAACTTTCAAAATTTATTACAGCACCAAGTATACCTTATGATACAACTTTTATATGAATGCCGAGAATTTTTTAGAAGCCAAACAAATTTCACCATATAAAACAAAATAAATGTTGAAGTTTTGAAAACTATACGATGTATATAAAATGTCTATAAAACAAGTATTCGATAAAAATTTCAGACTACTACAATTATTTTTAACTGAAATACAACAATAAAACAAAATAAAAATAATGTAAACCATTATTGCGTAAATCTTTTCGGGTTTTAAAAAATAATTTTAAAAAAACTACAGGGGAAATAAAAGAATGACCATCATAGGAACCAATTAGTCAAAATTTGATACCAGAAGTCTTCCCTGAATTTAAATCAAATTTTTCGGTAGAAAGATTGACAACAAACGGAAGAGAACAAAAAGAACACACACCGTATTCCATATTAGTAAAACATTCCTCGTGGTTTAAAATCTAAAGTAACCTGTATTAGCTACATTTATACATATAAAATAAAACACGATTTTAACTACATGTAACGAACACATTTTTTTATACAATATTTGCTGTTTACTAAAGAACAATTCAAACAATTCAATATTATTTTTCAAACATTTCCCCTTCTCAGTAATGCGAGTAATATACCTATTTGGTAATAAATACCCAATATGTAATTTAAGCGTTATATTTTTAATATTTCATTTGGCTAGATCCGGTGGGATTTTATAGATAAAACTTTACTGCAATTTCAATGAATTTTGATTTTTTGTAGTGAGATTTCATTTTAGATCTCTAGATCTTATATTAACTTAACGAATTTAGATTTAATCAAGGTATAGATGTTATTCAAATTACGCAAGTTTTGGTTTATAATTTTTAGCTTGATTTTGATCAATTTTCTCATTACGTGTAATAGGAATTATAATAGGTACTCGTATTAATGACGCGTCGTCAAATACACCGAAAATGTGTATACCTACTAAAATGTTAAATTGAAACTATAGGTATTTGACACACGGTAAATTATTACTGTTTTTACTTAATCGCTGTTTGACGCGTCAAAATGTTCCGTCTATGTGTTTCTATAACGACTAATAAGTAATAATCAATATAATTTATATATATATGATACAGACTGTCAAAAGTGAAATCAATTTGTGCTGTTGTGTACAAACTCGTTACGGAATAGGTTGAAAAATATTAAATACAAAATAAAAAAAAAAGAGTTGATACTCTTGGGATACTCTTGGGACGGGTGCGGCCACTGTTGTAGGTGGATAGTTGAGAAGGTGGGATACATAAAATAATTTAATTTATAAATGTAAGCAATGATATAATAAATATATATATATAATGTTCTTTTTGCGCCGTTTTTGTTTTTTCACAATTATTATAAAAAACTGGATGAAAAGTTGAACAACGTCTTACTTATACTCGTTAACTAAAATCTAAAATGCAACAAATAAACCCCTCAGCATTATTTACCAAACAAGATATTAGGTAAAAAAGTTGTCTATAGACATAAAAAAAAATACACACATTATGATGAAACCAATACATTCCTCGCATAATTAAAATCACATTGAAATCTAATAATGAATAATATAAATCTGAAAATTTAATTTATCCTCATATCATGCCACCGATCTTTTATTAATTTATAAATCACATTTAAATAAAATCAGTTGTATAATATTATTTTTTCTTAATTTCTTTTTAAAATAATAATTAAATTTCATCATGCATATAAATTTAACAGAACCAAGGTCGTTGTTTTTAAGTAGGTGCCTAAGGTTCGAACGACATTCAATTTATACACACACACACATACATTCGTATATGTATATATATATATATATATATATATATGTGTGTGTGTGTGTGTATGTTAAACTGAAATAAAATATGTGAATACAATTTATTGTAGTTATGTTATTTTATGATACTGAAAAATCGATAAAATGATGAAATTCAGTAAGTAATCTAATCATTCGGCATAAGTATGTGTATGGGATCTATTATTATGTTTTATATTTTATTACCTATATAATATTATAGAGTCGTGTGATTTAATATAACCTGTTTTTTACATTGACCAATTCTTACTTTAGTTTGTTTTATAAATAAGTAAATACGATACACAGCTGTATAAATCTCATTATGAATCAATTATTCAAAATACAAATTCAATAGTTTTTAGGAATATTTGGAAACAAATTATAATTTATTTGTACATAATATACACATGCAGGAATTTTTTATTATGATCTAAAATAGTGTATGGACCAAACTAAAAATATATTTTACGTAAATATTATAGAATTAATATAATATGGATCTAACAATATTATTGTTCGGGGATGATAATTTTCTAACTATATTATTATGTCACCATGATTGTTCTAAGTTGTTTTTTTTTCATATCAAACGTTTTTAAGTTTTTAAACGTTAATTTTTTTTTTTCAAATATTACGGCATTTTCGTACAATTTTATTTATGGATGAATTTTGACATGATCCGTGCGATAATATAAAAGCTGCTATAATTCAGTTTGTTTAATTAACATAAGTAACAAATCTATTATATATACTTACCTATAGTATAATGCTATTAATAATTTACTAACCTAATAATGTATATTTAACATATAGCACATATTGTTCCATTTCTTTCCCCCTGCCTAAACTAAAAAATGGAATATCCCGTGGGCGAATTAACACGAGTTGTCAACACTAAAATTTATTTTATTTAATATTCCATTCATTTAAGAAATTTTTAATATCGGTTCTCATTTGAAAAATAAAAGTCGGTATCATTATATGATACTCATAAAATGTGGTGAAAAATCTAAGTATACCAAAATATCGTTTTTAACCACACTTAAAAATACCAAAAATCGTAATTTAAATGTATGCATAATTTAACTCTAAAAATGGAGCCAGCATTTTTAATGAATTACCCTATATATATATTATATCGTTATAATATTAATTATATTATATTATACTAACATTTTATATTCTGAGTAAAACGATTAATTAAATATTAATTTAATTTTGTTTTTATTTTTTTTTTTTGAATGCCTGTAAACAACTTGACTACAAGAAATTTGTTTGATCTAACTACAAGTGCATTAATAAGGTTAATTTTTGATTTTCCTTGTAGTTTTCTTAATAATTAAAGGAAAAGGGAAATAATTGTATAATTTGTATTAATTAAACAACAAAGAAAACCATTCGAAAATAATAACTCTGTACAGAATTTTTTTTCATTAGTAATGGTTTATTATTGTACACAGATATAAATTAAATAACTTATTCTATAAAATAGTATAATATGCTCTCTTCCAACTCCCTTCTAAACTAGTGGAACACCCATCAGCAATATCAGCCTTTTTTTAAATTTATTTTTTGATGATTTTCAGTGTGTTGTAAACACAATACCTATCCTCAATGGTTAAAATCAGTAACATCGTTTAAATATTTAGAGAGCTGTAAAACACTTACCGAATTTGTTATCTGGCGAGGAACAAAATAATTTTGCTAAACAAAATTCCATCGCTTCTCTTTTTTTTTATAGGTATGTCAGATTTTAGATTCTGAGCTAAGCGAGGAATTTATTGGTTTTTATAATAATGGTTTTTTTTTTCTTAACCGGCGAACAACTTTTCTACCAGAAATTTTACTCCGGGGTATCAAGTGTAGCAAGCATCTTTTTTGGAAGAAAATTTTATCATGCATTAAGGAGATTATTTTTTTATTTTTCAAGCGGTTTTCATAATAATTTGGAAAAAAAAAATACGAAAAATGAAAATTGATAAATTTACAGGGTTCTCTCCTACAACAGTGGCCCACCCATTGTGCAAAGTAAATCCGTCTTTTATACTGTAAATAAATCGATTCTGCACCCGTCATTTAAAAACTATATATAATATATATAACCAATTAATAATTACCGTTTTATTACTTATCGCATAAAACAAATAATTATCGATAGGAAAAAAAAAATCGATAATTCGACTACAGTTTTATTATCTGTCATTGATGGAATCCAAACAAAAGTTCACTTATATCGAACATAACTGAATATTTTGAAATTTTTTCTTCAAGCACAAAAATCAGAAATCAACCGAAATGCCAACTTAGACCAAAATAAAATTTATAGACTGAAGCAAAGGTTCTCCCCCCATCTCCCAAACGATGTAACTTTTAAAATTACATTATGTATTTCATGTTATGAAACCTACCTCATTCTTATTGTATATGTAATATTATTACAAACGTATGATTATAATCTCAGGGTTATAATATAATCTCAGACTAGTTTTGTAAGTAACCGATTGCCGAGTATACCCATTATACTTACACTTATTAAACTCATTTATACGGACAATTAATGTAACCATCATCAATTTTATTACATGGTCCTTGACTCGTGCATATGTATTTATTTCATAGTACACCTTTCAAAATGTTCAACTCCATGTGTTATTCGCATAACATCCAAATAGTATAAAAAAAGACGGACATTCTTCGCACGGTGGGTAGGCTACTGTTATAGGTGAGAAGTTGGGAAGGTAGGATATAGAGGGGAATTAAATATATATCTGTACACAATGATTAATCATTGATAATGAAAAACGATTATTTGTGGAGTTTGGTTATACATGTTTTAAAAAGCAGAAGTATTTACGATTTTCGTCAAAATTTGATATGAAAATGTTTATAAAAAAAAAATTCTACATTACACCCTATTTTCTTTTTCTGATTACAGAGTACGAATTATGAACTTATTGTTAAATTTTCAAGCGTTTCTGTTTGGTCTAACAATTTTATATACAGAGTAATACCTACTGAATAAATATTACATAAACAACTCACAAAATTCAAATGTTTATAAATAAATCAAAAATGGTTAAAGTGTTTTGAACATTTTACCGCGTCTAAAAAAGACTAATTTAAGTTTTCTACACAAATTTAAAATCTCCACAAATATTTATAACTAAATCACAATAAAAAAACAAAATTGATAATAATACATTTCGTAAGTGTTCTCGTTTTTGTACGTTTTTTCTCAATTATGATAAAAACTGCTCAGAAAAGTCCTAGCTTCGCTTAGAATCTAAAAATATTTAATATAATTTCAATGGCCGTGTACACAAACACGACCTTTATAGATTGCATTATACGAAAAGTTACTATTATTGACTCGGCTGTAATTAAAATTATTACTTTTATCATCACCATTTTTAAAATGTCACAACTTCAATCACGACTTATATCGATTGCAACGAATCCATTGGTAATACTAAACTTAAGTATTATAACGCTTTAAACTGACTAATCAAGCATATACATAGTTAAGTTCGATTTCTACTAAAACCATTCTGTCAATATGTATATAAGTAAATTATATTATTTTAATTATTATTATTAATAAATGATGGTACCCATACAAGATTAATATTACTCGATATAAACTGATCATCATTGTCATTATTATTATAGTCTTATGAATTTGTATGTTATTATGAGATCTATTGACCATTTTAGTAGAGGTTATTTAAATTGTCGACAAACTCAAGTATACGGGCGTTGAAACTACGAAGTTTTAGAAAATACTTTGTGTACATCAGAAATATCTAAAAATAAAGTCGGTATTTATTATGCACTCGAAAGTTGAAATATCTTTGAAAGAAAACAAACAAATACCGTCAAACCGCCGTCATCGTCGAAATGTGTTCACTCAAAAACCAAAATGTATTATTCAAGTAGTTTAGTAGATTTATTTTTAAACGCATTACAGTATAATTCTTTGTTTTTTTTTTTCAAATCTAATAAACCTATGTTATATAAGTATGTAAAAAAATGTATACTAATTACAATGAATTACATTGCATTACATATTTGAAAAGGCATAGCCGTTGGTTCTTCGTTAGTTAACGTCGAAAACATATTTGGGGTTCGGTAGACGTGTGTGTGTGTGTGTTTGTGAAAATGCACACATACATAACGACAGAATATAGAGAGGTAGTGTGTGAAAGAGAGTGAGAGGGACACAGTGACTTAACCGAGAGAAACGAAGAGCGAGAGGAACACAGAAGTGGATGGGAGTGTAGGGAGAGAGAAAAAGAGTGAACTGACGGCATCGGAGAAGAGAAGGAGAAATGTGCGAAGTTGACAAACAGCAGCGGCAGCTCTTTACATTTCCCCTCCACCACCTCCAAGCCTTACGAAATTCGTCCGGCGCGCACTCTTTCGCACTGCAAGCGCGTGACGCTTCCCCCGAAGACCCGACCGGACCACGAGAGCGATATTCGCATTCAGCGACGTGCGCTGACGGTCACTAGGCGTCTATCAGCTCGCATTCACATATTTACCGCCAATATCCGCCTACGCACTACCCGAGACAGTTCAGTTGGTCGATATTATATCGTTTTTGCCGTTTATCGACCGCCGTTGATTTTTGCGTATAACCAAACGAAAGGGAAAAAAACCCTCCCAATAAAATGACGACCACGGCAATATCCAACAGTAACGGCACCGAAGTGGTGAGCCTGCTGATGAAGAACAAACCACCGGCGTTAAAGATCCTATCGTGGAAGGAAGAAAACGATTTCGACGGATCGAGCAACCCGAAAACGCCTAGGACGTCCACCACTCCGGGTATGATAATAATATTAACTGCAATTATATTGATTCATCGATTTAACCGCACGAATATTATAGCTTATGTGTATAATTTATAATTTCGATAACAGATGATAAGTAGGACTTACTTAGAAAATAAGGTGAATAAAATATATTTTTGGTGGAAAATACAAATAATTTTTTCTTTTTTTAAACCAATCGCGAAATTATATAATATGTTCACAGGTCACGAGAACTGCGCTTTTCACCACGATTTGGAGCTGGATCACAAGCCACCTACCCGGGAAGCTCTCTTGCCTGATATGACGGGCTCGTACAAGATGCTGTTGAGCGCACTTGGCGAAAATCCGGAACGTCAAGGATTGCTGAAGACCCCGGAGAGAGCTGCCAAGGCTATGCTGTTCTTCACAAAAGGCTACGATCAGACGCTAACAGGTAGCTAACAGCTTTTTTAACTTATACAGCAGCGGATTCATTCAGGATTTAGTCTAGGAGGTCTCGATCCCCTCCCCTTCCCAGACATTAATATAATTTCCATAAAATGTCTAAAAGACAGTTATTGATTGAAAATAATACCTTTGAAATACACGATTTCTTTGGACCCTCTTCTCAGAAAATGTTGAAAACCGGCCACTACTTATTTATAAACTATACCTACATAGATATATCTTATCAACTTTTTTATAATACATTAATGTATTAATATGATATTATATTACATCCTTACAATAGTGTGTAAAAGGTACTCTTTTTTTTGCATATAGGTAAAATTAAAGACACTATTTCATCTATATTTTTTGTCCCTTTCAACATTCGATTATAATAATTATAAATAAAATAGTAGGTTTAAGAGAAAATTTGTTTAAAAAAAATTTAACAAGCAATAATTTACCCTGCAAATATAATAATGGGGCGTGGCCATTGCGATTATTTAAATTAATAGGTTTCTTAATATCTACTCTTAATAATATTGTTTAATTATTCATTTATTTATCGTGACAAAACAAATTTGAAAAATCGAGTTTGAAGAAGAAGAAAAAATATGAATTAATCTCGATCAGGGAGATATCAATGTGATTTCAGCCTTTAGGCACGCGGTGACGGGCGAATATCATGCACAATGATAGTGGCTTATTTAAATAATATCATTTTGAATATTTAGAGTGGAAAAACATATACTCAATTGTATTTCATTCTTCACATACAGTGAGTCTATACATTGAGTTTTATGAAGTTTTATTTTTCTATTGTGACATCTTGGGAAGTATTATCTAACATTTTCGAAATTTTTTTTTTGAAAATCTAAAACAAAGAGCTCTAAAATGTTACATTGCTATTATTTTTACCGTCAACCTATTAACGACTACCTACTTTGGATTTTCAAAGAGTGACCTATATTAAAAATTCCATAAATAAATGGAATATTAGATACAATACATTTTGGTATTGCAATCGTTTTATTTCCTTTTACCCGTTAACGAAATATTCCACTTATAAGTTTAGGCAGGGGAGAGTAGTGGAGTATCATTTATACGATAGCAGAATTCGTGGCGTTTGATTAGTACTATTCACTACATTCCAACTTAAACTATCCAAAACTTAAAAGTGGAATATCTCTAATCAAACATTTCAACAGCAAAATTTATTTTAATTAATTCCATCTAATTATACAATTTTTAGTATAAGTGGCTACTTAAAAATCAAGAGTAGGTATCCCCAAAAATTAAAGTGACAAAAATTAATAAATACGTAACATTTGAGAGCTGATTTTTTCTTAAACTTTCAACAAAAAAAGTATATAATTTCTGAGATATCGCAAAGGATGGAACACCCTCTAAATGTATACGTTCCAAAGTTAATATATTACTTGGAACATTTTGTTTTTAGCTATTGTTTAAAACACTGCATTAAATAACTAAGTTAATCAAACAGTATACTAAACAAGCTATTTAAAATAATTGATCTAAATAGCATAAAAACCAGTTGCTTTAACAAGAAGTGAATTTCACTTGGAAGTGAAATTTTATAGTATCGAGTAAAGATTTTTATAAATAAAATAAATTAAGCACTATCTAAAAAATAAAAAATAAATAAATTATTTTATATAGTATTTTATAGCGTAGTAAATAAAATTGAAGATAGATGATACCAAGAATTTAAAATTCGATACTCAGTACTCGTTTTATTTCGATACGCGATACTCAATACCTGCATACTCAATTTTTGATACTTTTGTTTAAAAATAAAAACAAAAAAAATATTTATAAATATTCTATCATTATAACATTATATTTATAAACGTATTAATCATTAATTTTAATTAATATTATAAATAAGTAGTTGAAAATTATTTAGAATTTAAATATAAAAACACAAATTATAAAATAAAAAATACTAATTTTTTAAATCAAATCTATTTAAGTACTAAAATTAATAATACAAATAATAATTTTAACATAGGTAATAAAATATTAAATCGCTATAAAAAAAATAACCTCGATTTTGATATTCAATACCGTCTTTAGTATATTGAAGGCATCAAGGTATCGAATCGCACATCATCCTTAGTTAGAATTATTAATTTTCATCCAACACACCCTGTAAAATGTAACTATATACGATATATATATATATATACAAAATGTATATATAAATTTACAATATAAAAAGAAGTTGATACTGTCGATGGGTGTGCTATACTGATATAGATGGGAAGTTGGAAAGGTTTATAAGATACATAGTATAGGTAATTAATTTTAACGATCATTTACTATTGAAGATATACGATTTTAAGTGAAGTTCGGTTAAATATATTTTGAAATACTGTGGTTTTTATAATTTTCGTCATCATTTGACCTAAAAGGCCTATAAAAAAGATATTTTATGTTTAACTTTTATTTTCTATCATCAAATACAACTTACAGGAAATCATGTTAAATTTTCAAACATTTTGGATTGATCAACAAATTATACTCATGTAAATAGAAAAATAGTACGCGAAATTATGTAATTTGTATGATTTCCATTTAAATGTAAACTTTTGAAGTGTAGGTATATAAAAAAAATAATCACATTTGTTTTACCATTCAGTAAACTAACTTATGGCTAACCCTTTACAAAATCTTCAAGCATTTCTGATCAGCCTAAATAATTTTATCTAAATAAAAACTAAAAAAACTCGAAAATGTCAAATGTCCATATATATATTAAAATATATAATAGCTTAGAAATTACTAGAACGTTTTGAACATTTTATTATGCCTAGAAAAAAATCAATAAACTTCAACAATAAAACCAAATCAAAAATAATGAAACCGTTATTTCACTTAACTTTCCGGTTTTATTAGGTTTTTCTAGTTGTTGAAAAAAAACTACTTGGAAATTAAAAAACAATTTTTCATGCACTAATTACACAACATTTCCTTTCAAAAATGGTTTTATACTTGAATTTTGGAAAAACCTTTCTGCTAGGAAAAAAATAAAAAAAATAAAAAACAATGCAATTTTTTTATTGCTGTACATTTGCCTGTTTTTCCTACATACGAGTTTTCCGGTTTTCACAAATAAAATGCAAACTGAAAGGAAAATAAAAAAAATGGTATCCTCGATGTACCAATTAGATCTAAAATACTACCAAAAAGCTCTTACGTAATTTTTTTGATAGGAGCAAGTTTTTCGGTAAAAAAGTTAGTAACTGACAGAAAAATAAAAAAGTAAATATCATTGTAAAATTAATACATTCATCGCTGTGCTTAGAAAATAAGTATTTGAAAGTAACAGCGTAAAATTTACTTATATCCTAGCTATACCATGGATCATTTGAAACTAAAATGTGTTTCAAACAATAAGAAAATCATGGAAATACAAACGGGCTTAAACAAAAAATATTTTTTTTTTCAAAATCATGACTGTTAGGTACGTTTCGAATAAATAAAATAGAA
This sequence comes from Cinara cedri, assembly GCA_902439185.1. NCBI lineage: Eukaryota > Metazoa > Arthropoda > Insecta > Hemiptera > Aphididae > Cinara > Cinara cedri. Next base: position 29,520 of record CABPRJ010001503.1, read on the forward strand.
TATAACATTATGTAATATACCAATTGATGTCATTCGATGTATTTTCATTCGGTACTGACTAATATTCCAATGATGTATTCGATATTATATATTATTTTAATCCTTGGATAACCGAAAGTATTTATTATTTGTTTTTATCTTCACTAAATGAACGAGTCGTTTTAATTAATTATTACGTGATGTCTTTTTTTACTATACATTCGTACACGTGTGTTTTTTAATTTTATATCATTATACAAATTAAAACGATAAGTGTCAAATGCGATTTGAAAGGTTCAACAAAACGATTTTATTTCTTTTTCCTTATCTTAGCAGTGATTCTATAAAAAATATATTTTAATTTCAGTCTTATACCTACCTATACCTACATAATATTATTAAGTGCTCTTTTGTACATTACTGAATTTATAATTTACACGTTTAAAATTTAATCGAAATATAGATAGTTATTATTACCAAATGTCTACATCATATAAAACATATGAAAACGAACAAAATGTTATCACACGTGCTGTACCTATATTGTTAATATATATATATATATATATATGTATATAATATGAGACCAGTTTAACGATAAAAATGTAATTTTCAGAAGCTTATAATTAAAAAAAAAAAAAAAAAACCGTTTAGGTGTATAGTGGTTTGCCGTGATATAGCTTTTACTATCACAAAACGACTTTCTTGTGTCTTTGTGTAAGATAGTATAATATATAAGTAGTGGCATATAAACAGCCTTATACTCTGTGCTGCAGCAATTATATTGTAGCTATATTACAGGTAGGTACGCATTCAAATTCAGTTTTATACGAACGTTGTAAAAACATATATATCTACGACCGTCGTTTAAAACAACCTTTTTTTTTCTCGTGATATATCATTATAAGTATTCCCAACGATAAATAATAATATTTTAACCTTGATATTATTATTCGTTTTCGACCCGAGAAATCATCGTTGCCCGGTACACTATTAATATTAATATTATATAGGTAGTATAATAGAAAATACAAGTACCTATATAATATCATATTATATTATGCAGGTATATACGGTATACCTAACTATACTTCATCTGATTATAAACAGCAAAGTGTCGGAGATTTCGAAAACGTTTCACTGTAATTGAATTCGTCCCGTTTTCTAGATATACTGTAGAAGCGGTGGCTGTCTCGACGATCGGTGTATATATATATATATATATATAATACATATAATATGTGTAAAAGGCTTCGGTTTATTGAATAATACATGAATATAATACACCTTCGTAACCCCGCCCTTTTTTTTTCGCGCCGCGACCAACGTCGTTGATCTTCAAAATACGCTCGGTTTTTAAGTGCAATACGGTGTAATTCGTTATGCGTGTCGGGTAAAAAAATTGCGGTGTACGTATAGGGCCGAAATCCGCGTCATCGCAGTATTATTATTGTTATTATTATGACATATTAAAACCGTATATCAGGTTGCTTGTATATGTATATTAAATACCAATATATATGTATACCGAAATGGACGTGACGTGACTCATCAAATTCGCATTAAAACAATTGTTTCGGTTCGTGTATCCCGTTGTATAATACAATATTGTAACATCACTATTATATTAATATTATAATATACGAGTATATTATTACTTAGTATGGATAAGTAGTGATGATATGAAAATGTTTTGATTTTGGTCATTTTGCGCACACTATGGTATAATAACTAACATAATATTGTATTATGCCATTTATTTGATCTTTAGATTTTGAAGAATGTATTGGTTTTACTACGACGCATGTTCATTTTTATTTATTTTTTTTCCATATGTTAACGGCCTTTTCTACCAGATACCTTTATTTGATTTTTCTGCAATGTAGCAACTTTTTTTGACAACAAGTTTATATTTTATTGAAGAGGTCATTTTATCGATTTTTCTTGTAAATTCTTTAATAATTGGGAAAATCCGGGGAAAACGCGGGAAAAATAAAAATATATGCGAAATATTTCTATTATTTTAGATTTTAATTTATTACTGTAATAATGTTCTAGACATAATCATAGAGAATTTAAATTTGCGCAGAAAACTTCCACCTACTGGCTTTTTATAGACGTAGTAAAATTTTAAAATCTTTCTGGATATTTTTAAGTTATTTATAGCTATTTCAAATTGTCAATTGTTCAAATTCTTTCAGTTTTATTGTGAATAAAATTGTTTTAGCTGAGCAGAAATGCTGAGAAATTATTTAAGAAGTTCATCATAAGTTGTACTTCGTGGTCAAAAGAACAACGTTGATGAAGTTTCTTTTTACAAACGTTTTAAGTTCAAACGTCAATGGAAATAGTGAAAATCACTGCCTTTCGTATACAATTTTTCGTTTTTTTTTTCTTCCTAGACTTGGATTACCATATAGTAAATAGTTATATGTATAAATATAGAATTTCGTTATTTTACTATTTCTTGCCAGTATACATTTGTTTGACCTTTACTGGACTTTGAAAGAAATTACATTTTTATATAATTATTTTTTTAGTACTAATTATATATTCATAAACTTGAGCCACGAAATATAATACACTTGATTATTTATGTTACTTTATTTAATATTATACGTATTATTAAATCTTCATAATTATTTAGTTTTATGCATTTACGTTTCATTTTTCATAAAATCTCATTTTATTTTTTTCTTATTTTTCATTAAAAAAACGAATTTAAATTAATTTGCAAAATTGGATTTACATATTCTTTTTCATAATACAGTGGGCATCAGTTAAAAGATTCGCTTTGGGATCAACGCAAAGTGGGTCTTATAACCAAATGAACCTTATAGGCGAATTGAAGAAAGGATAAAATGTATTTGGATATATCTGGACCGTTCCAAGTAATTTTGAATCTAATATCCGTGGGTCTTATAATCAGTGTTAAATGTATTGATAAAAGGCTTCCTTAAAAAAAAAAATGTATTTAAAATAAAATTTATGATGTATAATTATATCATTATAATGAAAACATAGTTAAATTCACTTGGTACTATATTAATATAATAGAGAATTTTATTTTATGCTTTGTTAATATATTTTAATTTTGATTATATTATATTTTAAGTATAGTGTTTATGGATAATGTATTTTCTTTAAAACTCGACTGTTAACTCTTCTAAATGTAAATATGTTTCATTTAGCCGTCAAAAAAAATAAAATTAAAACCAAATATAATATAAATTTAGCACACAAGTTCTAATTAAAATTATTAAGTATATAACGAAGTTCTTGACACGACTTTCCGGGAAGCTTGTATATTTATTTATACCTATTCGAATTTCAATAGTAATATTTCGACTTGCCATTTCTTGATATATTATAAATTCATAAATTACTTTTATGGATTTTAAATAAATAAGTCTTAAAAGTATTACTTTATAATTTTAGAGCTTTTCGTGTTTCTTGAAGTTTGACTTTTTTTATTTTAATCAGTTTGGTTACTTAAATTAAATTTGAATTGAATACACTGACGTTTGAAAACTTAGAAGTACTTGCAAGGTTGAATTTGTTAATAAGGAATTTCAAATTGAACTATTTTATTTTCACAATTATGTTTTTATTTTTATCCGAGTTATAAACAAATTAATATGTGTATATGTGTTTGGGCGATTTTTAACAGTATATTTTTCCTCTCATTTCGACAGACTTGGGACTGTTCGTGAATTAAACATTTTTAATCGAAATGTATCGTTTATTTCATTTTGCAGGAAAAATGTTTTTTATTTCAAGATTCATATTCGGTACACTACTTGTAACAATTAATAACCAGGTATTAACATTATAATGAGTTCACACTTCTAATTTACGAACAAAATTGTTATTTATAAAAATATAATTACTAAATTTAGTTGAATGTAATACTTAGATACAAGAAAAAATCACAACTTTCGTTATCTTATCTAATTGATGTTACAGAAAAGCTAATTCTGAAATATTATGTGCAGGTATTCTATGGCATTTTTAGTATCTGCTGTTTACAATTGTATCTTTTAAATTTTACATTGTACCTATCATACTCACTCAATCACATTATTATAAATTTGCTTAAAAACATTATAATAGGAACTCATCCAAACACACTGTTTTTATTAATCGGGAAGAAAGGTAATTCACCCAAACACATGACTCAAGTAGAATACATAGAGTTACTTAATTTATATGAGTACAAAACGGTAAATTATTTCTATCGAAAATTATTCTAAACAATGTTTGGTTAAACATGTTTTTAAATGTCGTAATTTTTAAGGTTTTCATTAAAATTTGAACTTAAAATGCTTATACAAAAAACCTACTACATTACACTTGAATTTTAATATTTTTAACTACCAAGTACAACTTATGTTGAAGCTTGTATAAGCATTTCTGCTCGACTATAACAATTGTACACACATAAAAGCAAATAAAAACTAGAAAATGTCAAATGTCTATTATTGCTTAAAAATTGCTCGAATGTTTTGAAAAAGTTACTACATCTAGAAATGGTTAATATATTTTGTATTTTGTTAAAGTTTAAGTTCCGTGATCAAACTTTGATCAAATTTATATGGAATCCCATAGTGATCTTTCAAAAAAATATCTAAACGTATGTATATAAGTATTTATTGGTATACGCAAAAATACATACATTCATAAAAAAATAAACATACGCGTTGAGTATAAACCCGAAACCTCCTCTTTTTTTGAAGTTAGTTAAAAATTTGGAATAATACACGCACATACAACATAATATAGTATATACGATATACATTATAACTTTATAACAAAAGAGTTAATCTACTCAACTCAATAACCCATTATTATGTAATAGTTATTTAATCGTATATAGTTACGCATAATATTTTAAATGTTTATTGTTTTACGTAATTGCAGTTGTTTTATTTTAGAAAGACAAAATCTATAGGTGACCATCAACACCCAATTTCTCTATAGATGTATTATATTATAAAAATAATATATTATGAATAGAATAGTATATTTCTTAATCGTATATAGTATTCAAAAATTTAATAATATATTTAATTTATCAACGTCATAGTTTAGTATCTACAACCTTCATAGGTACTATAATATACGTGTGTGGGTAACAAACATAATATTTTGCGTAATTCTTGTCAAAGGGCGGGAGGAGATTCAAGAAAATTAAATAGCACTATAATTAATTACATCGTGTTCAATAATAATATTAGGTATAATATTCACGGATTATAATTACATTGCGCTGTACTATCTTAAAATATGAACTGTGCATTCATTAGTACTCAGTAATTCAATTTTGACGTAAAATAATACACTTAGACATAAATATTTTACGTACGCTGAAATGATACGACTTAAAATTATCTATTTAAATTGCAAATCTATTAATAATGCATTTATATGCTGTGCATACGACAGTGTAGAGGTTTATATAGATATTAAAATTGGTAATCTTTTATTTTATCTAGATCAACATTTTGATCACTGCAAAAAATATAAATCGTTTAAGTGGGTAATTATCTCGATAAATGATAACTGAAAACAGCTGAGGGGTGCTGCCAAAGTTTTAGGGAGGAAGTTGGAAGGTACGATATTTAGAATAATTTTGTTTAGATCTGTACGCAATGATGAACTATTAATAACAAAAAACGATACATACTGAGCAGAGTATTATTAATCGCATTTTTTATCTTATTCCAAGGCAATCCAGTAATCAACAAAAATTATATAACTATTAGCCAGTTTTTCCATTTATTAAGAAAAATGAAAATAATTTTTTTTAAAAAAAACGTCGTCTTATAATATTATTCTAGAATAATAATCGGTTTGAATGTACGAATTTAACTATTGATTTTTAAAATTAACAAACCAACTCATATTTTTGAAAATTATTTGGTACTATACATTACCTAAGTATACTTAGGTAACATAATAATATTTCTAACATTTTAATGATTATTTTCGCTATGTGCTTATTATTTTTAAATATCGAGAGTTCAACATTACTTATCGTTCTATTATAATATAGATATATATATATTTTTTTTAATCGTACAATAGTGTTATGGATATAAGTATTTTATCCGGCTGTATCAAAAAATACAAGCCATAATTTTCAATTAACGCATATTTTAATAAACATAAAATCCGGTGTAATTTGGATACCAACTATTATACGATTCGTGCAATAGCCTTGGGCGAAATTTAACGTGTCAATGTTATACAGATATTAATAATATTGTTTATACTACCGAGCAAATACATTCTAAACGCATGCCGATATGTAAATTGTAATGTTTGAAAAACAAGTGTCCCGAAAGGCACTAAAGTAGTTGGTACTTACCCGTATATCTTAACATGATCCATGATCACTATACACCTAAGTTATAACTTAGTAGGTACGAATTTATACACACACAAAATATATATGTACACGAAACTATTAAACTACCTGTGCGGTTAAATAATTATTAACATCCTTCAAATAATATAAATATATGAGTAATACGTAATTACTTAATTTCAAATACCACATGTACCAAAATAGACTTTTAAAATCATAAAAAAAATACATGAATTTATTTTAAAATACGCATTTGAAAAAAATATCGACTATCGGCTATCATTTTAATTTAACATGTACCCATTTGTATTATTCATTTGTACTAATACATTTGGCATATAAGATACAAAAAAAATCAAATTAAAAAATCACCAATGAACTACAAAGCCTGGTCACTAAAATCGAATATATTTTAGATTTTAAGTGCAATGAGGAAAGCATTGATTTTATTATAGGATGTGTGCTTTTTATATTTGTCTGTTAACAAATTTTCTACCAGAAAATATGCTCAAATCAAAAAATGTCAAGAGATCTTTTTTTTTTTATTGAACTTGGGATGTAGTTATTGCATTGAAGTGAGCATTTTTTAAATTTTTTTTTGTAGTCTTCCTAATAATCAGGATAACCTGGAATAGTCTATAGGAAAAACAGGAAAATGTACTGTTTTAATATTTTATAGTTTAATGTAATTTGATTAAAAATTATCGTACTAATCTGAAAATTGTCCAAGAATTACTTTTATAGACGTAATAATTTTATATAAAGCGATGCCATAAATTTGTAGCAATGGTTACGGTAATAGTGTATATTTAAATAATTCAAATGACGTTGATGAGTGATGGTTTACTATACAATTATTCATAAATTAATATGTGGTTTGTTGTAATTTGTTTTAAAGAATTGCCTAAACGAGTTCTGCTTAGAATCATTTTTTTGTTAGCAATGATTTATTGTTGAATATGAATATCAATTAAGTAACTTTATGTATGTTATCTTCACAATATTTTTTATAATCTATCTAACAGTTATGGTCACTAGAATCGCTCACTGGTGTTAATAATAATATACTATAATGGTACTCAGTTAAATCAAATGTCTTTTAATTTATGATTCGTATTCACTTAGCACCCGTTAACCGTTAATGAAATCGATAACGTCATGGCACGCCGTAAATATTTCCCGTTTTACCTATAATTTTCTCTCGGATTTTTCCCAATTATTTTGAGAACCCCTTAGAAAATAAAAAAAAATGACCTCTTCAATACATCAACTAGATGACACCACCTTTTATAAAAAACACTAGATACTTCGAAGCAATATTTCTGATAGAAAAATTGTTGACGGGCACAAAAAAAAAAAACGCATCAAAATAAAGCCAATAGATCCCTCGCTACGGTTCGAATCTAAAAAAATTAAAATGTTATAACAATATTAATAACAATAATTCTTAATATTACCTAGATAATTAAATAGCTAAAAGTGCCATTTTTTTTTTTTATTTTTTAGGAAGACTATTGTATTACCTGAAAGTAGTTAGTCAAATATTTTTTGTTTAAAAAATGTATCAAAGTTTAATGCCTTCATTGCGACGACACTCAAATCAAATACCTTAGTCACTTCATCTTTTCTATTGTTCTGATCTGATTAATAATTACATAACGCTTCAAGCCATATTATTTTGCAGTAATATAATATTATATTTTATTCACAGGGATGCGAAATAAGTTTATCGGTTCAATGTAATAGTATTGCGTTCAATCATTTAGAAAGACGAGTTATGGATTTAACGTATAACATACCTGTATTTATAAAAAAAAAAAAGTAATAGACAATATTCTCCAACAGGAAATTAATAATTTTCTGCACGACGGTTATTATAATATGTAAACGATAAAACTATATTTATTAAGAAAAATAAATCTAATTCCAATATTGTTCGATGCTTATTGTGCTTATAATACACCCGTTTTATATATTTTATTGGAACTTAAATAAATGTATTTTTCAATATATATATATATATTTAGGTACATATCGACCCGATAATAATACTGATAAACCGTCTACGCACTGTTACCTTGGCAACGGCAAATTGAAAATTGCCGTCATTTATATAAAACGAGGCAGAAAAGCTTTTAAATCATCGTACTTTAGAGATATTATTATTGTAAAACGTTCGTTTGACTATAAGTGGTTGTCGACGTTATGATTGAATGGCAGCCCATTCCCATCCCACAGCACTGTCCATCTACTATAATACTGCTTTATTAACATATATATATATATATATATATATATATATACTATATTTTCAATACGAACGATTTAATATAGTTACATGACCTATACTTAGTATAATATTTAGGTATATGTTCTTATTAAAAACCTAAATTTTATTATGCAAACCGTTTTTTAAGATTTTACAATTTTATAGTTAATCAGTGTTTAGATAAAATATATCAATTATAGCAATATTCAATAATAAAATAAATATCTATTAGTAAATGATAATATATTAATTGATATAACATAATATCTACTAAAATACAGCGTCTGAATAATAAAGTGACTTTGTAGTTTAATTGCAATATTAATAAACCATACATTTTTTTTATAATATATTATGTTCAATTAAAATCCAAAATAGATTTATACCGAAAAATGTTTTTGGTGTGTTTTATTTCCCTACATACAGAATGATTTTCTTGATCATGAACCAGCAATTATTTCGGATAATTTTAAGTGAATATGATTTCTGTTTTTTTTTTTTGTAATTACTGTGGAATCGTTTAAAAGGACTCTACACCCGTATCATTAACTGTCTCCATCTTTCAAACGCGAGATATAATCAATTTTAAATTGAGGTATTTCACATACTCATATCTCGCTTGAAAATAAAAATATCGAAAAAACATCAAAGCACATGTAATTTTCTTACATTTAATTTTGACAAAAAGTCAATTTGCTTTAATATTAAAACTAATGGCACAAAATGTGTCCTACTGAACGCAAATTTTTTTACCTGTGTCTTGCATTTGTATGATGGAGACAGTAATAGATGCGGTGTGACGTCCTTTTAAGTTTTATTTTAAAACCATTTCTAATTTTTACCTATACTCCATATACCTTAAATAAGTACATACTTTTGGTTTTCAAATTGTAAGTCACCCTTTTTAAACACAGATTCAAATAGAGAATAATATTAGATTTATCATTTTTGAGTTAGAACAGTTTTAAGTTTAGACCGGAAGCGTAGGGAAGAGTTATCAATTTATCATTTAAAAATAGATAATATGTAATTTATTACCCTCCCCTACTCCTCTAGTCTAAATTTTAAACTGTAATAACTCATAAACTGTAAATGTGATATTAGAAAAATACATATCAAAATTTGTAGAATATGTTCTCTATTCAAATCAGTGTTCAAAAAAGAGAGTTCCTATTTGAAAAAAAACAAAAATATGTACTTATTAAAGGTTTATGGTGTAGAGATAAAAATTAGAAGTGGTTTTACAATAAAGATTAAACAATTTTATAATGATTAAAAAAGAAAAAAAAACAGAAATCAAATTCACTTAAAGTTATCCGAGAAAATTGTTGGTTCATGATAAAAAAAAAAATCACCTGTACGTTTTATTGTCATATATTTTGAAGGTATGCTTAATAAATTCGCTTTTGTATATTATAATATAATAATATAGTCACGTATCGTTTTGTTTTATTTTTTTATTGTGCAATTTTAATGATTACACCTTAGACTGGGTTAAGTGTATAAAATTTCGAAATAAAATGATTAATATTAATTACCATCATTGTCGTAATTAGATGTATTTCTAATTATACGATTCGATTCTTATGTGCACAGGATGGTTGACATAGTATAATATTAATATATATTTTATGCAACAATAAACAGTAGAATGGCTAAGAAATAGAAAAGTGTGTTGTATCTAATATATTATTTTAAAATAAGAACATCGCGTCATACCCCCACCTGTTCGTCCATATACTAGCGTATTGATTATAATCAGTGTCTTTAACTATTCGTTATATTAATGACGATTATAGATAAAAATAATAATTTATCTATGACCGTAGTATTAATCACAGTATAAAATAGATAAGTCTACTTACTAGTAAGTAGTCTCTACTTACTATTATCACACATTGTTTTATAACAATATAACATTGTTTTAAAACGTCATGAATAATAAATTTAATTATTATATTTCTATGTTATCTATTATACATGTATACATAATACGCATTATACACATTTTATTAGATTCGGATTGTAACGAGGGATTTCATTAGTTTTACTATGATATGTGTGTTTTGTTTTTTGTCTTTAAACAACTTGAAAAGAAATATTGCTCCAAAGTGTAGCCACTTTTCTGAAACGAAATTTTGTCTAGTTGGTTTAATAAGGAGGTAATGTTTTGATTTTCCAAGAAATTTTTAAAATAATTGAGAAATACCTGAGTGAAAATTGTAAGTAAAATGACAAATATCTATAGCACGTCATGGTGTTATTGTTAACATTGTTTTTAATTTATTTATACGATATTTTCTATCAGAAGTATTACTCCGAAAAAATGACTAGAGATAGAATTTGTTCCTTTTATTTTTTAAATATTTCACTATTAACAGATAGGTTTTTTTTTTTTTTTGATATCTTAAGTTGTTTTCATAACGATTGAGAAAAACCAAAAAAAAAAAACGATTTTTTTCCAAATTACGAAACGATTTCCTTATTTTAAATTTTTATGGCTTCTACAAAAAATATTGCTCCAATTGAAAAATGACAACAGATCTTTTTTGTTGAATTTTAAATCTAATTGTTGACATAGAAAATTGTTTTTTTAATAATTGAGCTCAACCGAAAAATATGTAGACAGAACGGACAAATTTACGAAAATATTTCTCTTATTATTTCAAAGATTTTTTTACATGTAATTTAATTTAAAAATATTCATAGATACTTTAAATTTTGATAGAAAACACTTATATTTGTTTTTTCTAGACGTGCTAAAATTTTTAAAATATTTGAGCCATTTTTGAGCTAAATATAGACATTTAAATTTTGCAAATTTTTATGCAATTTTTATTTTATAGGTACTCTGTGGATAAAATTGTTGGACTAAACAAAAATACTTACAAATTTAATAGAATGTTTATTCTATGCCGTACTTAGTATTCAGAAATAAAAATTGAGTGTATGTAATATTTTTTTTTTTTCTATAAAAGTGATACAATCAAATTTTGACGACAATCGTAAATATTACAAACTTTTAAAACATTTATAACCAAATCATTTTTCGTTAGCAATGGTTTATCGTTTAATTAATTAATTTTATGTATCCAAATTTTTCAACTACCCACTTACATTAGTGGCCATATCCGTATCCAGTATTTTTTACTTTTTTTTTACTTGATTTTAAAATTATGAATTTGGTTTTTTATATGTAGTCTAAACGTTTTAACCTTTAAAAAGTATACTTGTCAAAACTCTTCATAAACATAGTATTGAAAAATGAACACAAATATAATATAATATACTATGAATCCAATGATACAAAAAAAAAAAAAACTCCTAATCTAATGACTGACAACTACAACTATAATTAGGATTATTTATTATAAACATAAATTGTAATTAATGTAAACTTTGCTGTTTCCTGCCACAGTGGTGACCGGTTCTGAGTGAATTTCGAAATTTAATTACGTACAGAAATATTTTCCAATCCATATATTAAAGTGCTTCGGAAATTAAACCGAAATGTGTTTTAATACTCGTATAATATTTATCTAAAAACGGTCAAAGTGGCGATTTTTATAATAATATTAAAATGTTATAATATTATATCTTTTGATTGTATATAAGACTGCAATGAAAATCAAACGATTTTCCTATTTTTTAATTTCAAATCAAAATCAAATATAGTATATTCTCTTTGGAAATAATATACGAAAATGTTTTATTTTTTTTGGAGAGGTAGAAGGGGAATACCTAAAACGTCATACCTACGCGTTTTCCCGCTTTGTTAAGTTGCTCGCAATCTGCCAATACTGAGTAACATATTATATTATAATATACCGATACCTATAATAATAACAACTGTTAGTCCATAAAAACCTCGACCTTGACAGTAAAAAAAAATAATTAAAACCTAATAAACTAAGTACGGGTTATTATAAAAACCAAGAGTTACCCAAATAGGGAAAATTATCGAATATTTTATTCGATACAGACATTCATGTCATTATTATACCTACCTGGTGTTGTTTCGGCACATATAAATATTGTATAATCGATAGACTATAATATAATAATATTATAGCAATAATATTTTTTTGTTAGAAGTATAATAGTTTATTGCCGAGATTGCTTTTTAAACATTATACGGAGGTAGTATAGAGTATTTTACATTTAGGTACCTAATATTTCGCCCGTCCCTTAAATTGGATCAAAACTTCCATTGTTAGCCTCGTATTTATACCCGCACAAAGAGACCAATTATTATAACTTACCTACTTTGTAAACGAATTTAAACGATATCTGAGGGTGACATTTGATAAAGAGCAGATGTACACTTCAAAAGCATCTACCTACTCTGTATGTTAATTTATATATTATTATAATAAAGAACAGGCGACATAAAAAAGTCGTTTTTAAAGAAAGACGATGGTATAACTTTATTCTTTTATATTTTTAAAAATTGATTAATGTAAAAACAAGCACCAAGAGTTTTTTGTTTCTTATTATTTTTCTATAATAACGCATTTATTTGAATAACTAGGTGTGTCTTGTCTTATAAATCAAATGCAAACTCGTCAAAATCTATTTTGATTACTTTATCGATTAAAAATAATATTTAATTAATAGAATTATTTGCTTTATATCATAATGTATTGAATTCTCTAATATGCGTTTACAAGTTGGCTGTATTACCTCCCCATAATTATATTATTATCTATAATCTATTATCTATATGGTTTTTTGGTGACTTATATTGTTAGGTAGGTGTATTATTATAATATACTTTAATGTACACATTTTTCAATTAAGCTCTAAAACAGATAATACGACAAACAAACTTATTAAAATGTCAAAATATAATCTGTATTATGCAGAGTTTTATTTAAAAGTTGTATTATGCATTTTTTTTCAATATTTGGTCTTTTTTATCTGACAATATATATATATTTTTGTTATACTATATTGTATTTTGACATATATATCCAAAAATAAATTAAATAAATAAATATATGCAATAATACGGCTATTCATAATATAAATCACTTAATAAACTAATACCTATAATACGTTAGAGATTGTCGATACTCGTCGGCTGAGTTTCCGATTTTCAAAACATATATATGTCCAAAATATTAAGCATTTTCTTGCCTTGAGATTTAAATTAGTTTATAACTATATGGATGTGCCCAATTTTATAATCAGCGGTTTTTTAATTATAAGTTCTGCGAATAAATACTAATTATATAACTCAAATCACTACATCGGAATATTTATATCTAAACCATGCTTCGTTACTGGAATATTTTCGAGATTATGGTTGTAATAATATTATGTTTAATGTTTATTGTGTTTCAGAGGTACTCAACGACGCGGTGTTCGACGAGGACCACGACGAAATGGTCGTGGTAAAAGATATTGAAATGTTCAGTATGTGTGAACATCATTTGGTTCCTTTTTATGGAAAAGTCTCTATAGGATATTTGCCGAAAAACAAAATTTTGGGACTGAGCAAACTTGCTCGTATTGTGGAAATGTTCAGCAGAAGACTTCAAGGTAAAATCACTAAAATCTATATACCCAAGTGTTTTATATAAATTCACCAATAACATTTTATAACTTTATAGTTAGAATACTAGATTTAAAAAAATTAAAATTGAGAAAAATGTATTAAGAAAAATTAATTGGAAAAATGTATTGGGGAAGAGTGAACTACAATCTCTGAAAATACCTTATAGTTTATATCAATAGTGAAAACCAAAGAGACATATTTTACTCACTTCTTCTCTAAGTACCGAATTATTATTATAACTGTTATTGTTATTTAAACATATTAGATGAATAATAAATACATAATATAACAACAATGTACTACCTACTCACTACTTTTTAAACTAAATTTAATGTATAATACTTATATATTAAAACGTCATATTTTTATAAAATAAAATTGTTACTTATTTTTATGCGTGTTGCTAAAGTTAAGGTAACCCATATATCAACAAAACAAGTTCGATTTTCGTTCCAAAAAAAAAAAATTCTGAGTGAGCCACAATTTAGAAGTTAAACTTCGAGATAAAAGTAAACTTCCTAGGATAATGGGGACGGGTGCATTCACTGTAACAGGTATTTTAATATATATCCGTTATCAACGATAAACCATTGCTAACGAAAAAACGATTCTGAGCCGAGTTTAGTTGATAGTGATGCTTTGTTAACTGTATATATGTCATGTTGTGGTAAATTATAATAAATAAGCATTTTATATTATCTTCAATAATATTTGTTTAATATACCGATTTCCCGTGTTTTTTCCAGGTTTTTCACATTTGATGAGAAAATTCTTGAAAAAATCGATAAATTACCTCCTTAAAGTATCTCCTTATACTAATTTTCTTTCAGAAAAGGCGCTACATGTAAAAATCAGAGCAATTTTTCTGGTAAAAAAGTTCTTTGTAAAACCATAAACTTCTTTGCTCCACTCAGAATCTAAAATATACAACGACCTTCCTCTTGTTTTTAATGTCAAAATTGCAGTGTTTCATATAGATCGGAATAAAATTGTACATTAGTATAAAAAGCCAACAATAATCGAATTTAATTTTATAAAAATATCGATCATTTTTTAATGCTGAATAGTTTATACATTTTTTTTTTGTATTTAACACGATCATACAGTGGTATAGCTAAAATAACTCTTCTAGCTCCCCCCCCCCTCCAGGTACGCAAATTTCAGTGGTATTAATGTTTTCAAGTACAAAAACTTTTCACTAACTTGTATTGGAAAATGTTAAACGTATCATTAAGAACACATACTCTAAAGAGTAACTAAAGTTCAATTTTTTCGTTGAATAATTTATAACTTCATAAGTATAAATATGTTTTAAATTACAAACAATTAAATACTGGAATACTCTAAATAGTCAAAACTGTCCACCCATAAAGGTAGTCAGGTGATCAGAGTAAAATTTCTGGTATAAAAGTGGTTTCTCCTATGTAATATTAATTAATAATTCATTACTGTACTCTCAGTGGTGTAGGTATTGGTAAACAAATGTGTAAGTACATGCACCTAAAAAGTGTTAAATATCACTAAAAATGATAAATTGTTCAGATACAAAAAAAATCATTACAGATCGTAGTAAAACTAACACATTTTTCGTTCCGTTCAGAACCTAAAAACGCAAAGCTCCTTAGAGCGCTAAGCCGTAGGTAGGTCCCATTTGACTTCCTTCGCCTTCCGCCCACCCTGGGAACAAGTGTATTATATCAAGGTATAAGTGAAATTTTCAGGAATTTTATATTTTAAAGATTGCTGGAATAAATTAAATTTCCGTTTTATTTTTTAACATATTTTTCTTAAATTTAATTCACATTCTTGTACTACTACAGTAAAATGTATTGTTTCGTGTGTTTTTATATATGTGTGTGACATTGCGATGGTTCAGTTCAAGAGCGATTGACAAAGCAGATTGCTAAAGCCGTTACACAAGCCATTCAGCCTGCCGGAGTTGCCGTAGTTGTCGAAGGAGTGTAAGTTGAATTTTTTTCAGGAAGTTCTTTATTTCGGTATGTTAAACTTTTAAACAACAATTTCAGTTATTGCATAGTGTGAAATTGTTCCATGACAGGAACTGTACTCATATTCGAATAATTTTTGGAATTATAGATACATTTACGATTGGTCAAAGAACGCAAAAAACCTACATAACATAAAATATATTATAATACATAGACTTTTTTTCTTTTGGATTTTGTTATACTTTTTCAATCTACAGTTTGATCTTCTCGAACCTCTCAATTTCGCAACACGCTCACGCGTATTGTTATACAATCAATAAAAAGAAATGATATTGCTTAAGGATGCGTTACTGTTGTAGATGAAGAGTTAAGAAGGAAGGATACATAAAATTATTCAATTCATATCTGATATCTGTAAGAAACGATAAATCATTGCTGGCAAAATTCTTTTGTATATATATATATATATATATATATTAGATGATTTAATAAATCGTAATATTTACGATCTCAAAACAATAAGAAAAAAAAATATTAAAAGGAACAAAATCTATCTCTAGTAATTTTTCAATTGAAGCAAGATTTCTGGAAGATTGAATTGTTTGCAAAATTTAAAATAATTAAAATGGGACTCCAAATTGTCGTAAATATTAATTAATTTTAATTTTTTGGTTTTTCCCAAATTGTTATTAAAACTACTTTAGATATCAAAAAAACGAATTTCGTCCTCAGTGGTTAAATGTTAATAGGAACAAAATCAACCACTTGTCATTTTTCGATCAAAGCAATATTTCTGGTAGAAATCATAAATTAGAAAAATGAAAACAATGAAATCAGTAACGCCATGGCACGTGAATATTTGCAATTTTACCTATAATTGTCTTTCGGATTTTTCCCAATTATTTTGAAAAATCCTTAGAAAAAAATGGCCCCTTCAAATGCGCCAACTAGCTAAAGCTACCTTTCAGAAAACGTGCTATAATTGATACTTCGGAGCAAGTTTTCTGGTAGAAAAGTTGCTCACAGTCACAAAAAAAAATACTACATTCCACTATTTTTGTATTTGGAGTGAAATAAAGGTTTTTATTTTTTCTTTTGTCTTTAAGCATCTTTTTGAAGAAAAAGTTCGTTCCAATTTAAAAATGACAAAAGTTATTTTTGGTGAATTTTTAAATCTAGTTTAAGAGAATTAATTAGTTTTACATTTTTAAATTAATTTTCATAATAATTGGAAAACCAGAAAACTTTATAAAATAAAAAGAGCTTATACTGTGGATGGAAACGGCCATTGTGTTGAGGTGAGAAGTTGGGAATGTAGGATACATATGGTTATTTCATTTATATCTGTAAGTAACGATAAACCATTGATAAGCAACGATTGCTTGACAAAAGACGATTCCGAGCGCAGGTCGTAATTTTTTTTGCGATTTTCGTTTAAATTTGAACGCCTATTAAAAATAAAATCCGATGATTTTGAAAATTTTACCACGTCTAGGTAAGTCCAATATAACTATTATTACCAAGTTTAAAATCTCTACGTGTATTTAAAACCGAATTACAGCAAAAACTCCCAAAAATTAACATTTCTTAAATGCTTAAATGTGGCTCAAAAGTTTTAACATTGATACCTCAAGAAAGTAAATAACAAAATGACCTTTTCAAAAGACAATCTAGACAACTTGAGCTTTCAGAAAAGTGCTACATTTATACATCGGAGCAAGTTTACTAAGAAAAGACGTATCCACAGACTAGAAGAAAAAATATAAAGTATTTTTTCTAAAAAAATTTTTTGTCTAGTTGATGCATTAAAAATCTCATTTTTTTACTTTCCAAGGGGTTTTCAAAATAATTGGGAAAAAATCGAAAGAAAATTACAGTTAAAATTGCAATTTTGTATTGTGCGTTGCGGAGTTACCGATTTCATTGTTTTTATTTTTACAAATTATGTTTTCTACCAAAAATCTGGCTCCAATTGAAAAATTACAATAGATCTTTTTTGTTAAATTTTTAATCTAGTTGGGGACATAGAAAATCATTTTTTGATTTTCTTTGTAGTTTTTTTAATAATTGAGCTAAACCGAAAAATTCTCGTCATATTAGGCCAATGTTTCTTTTGCTTCTTCCCTTCTCAATGGAACAATCGGTAATCCAAATTTACTATCAACCATATCTTTCCGGGTCTCCGCTTACTCTATCAGAACCTATTTATTATTCCACGCACCTCAACATCGGACCTCTTATGGGTTTAACAATCCCTTCCACCGCGCTTTGCGTCAACTAAATGCTGCTTAGTCCGAGTTCTCTTCTCCGCTAGATTTAAGTTACCCAGATTTTATTACCTCTCTCTTCTAGTTATAGTTTAGTTTAAGTTTATCTTCTACAAAAATGCCAGTTTTGGCGTTGAAATTATAAAATAAAATAAAACAAAATACGTAAACAGAACGGATAAATTTACGAAAATAATGTTTTTAATAAATAGATACTAACAATTACTGTGTAATATGTTTCAATAACTAGTAATTGTCTGTTTGTTTATGCAGGCATATGTGTATGGTAATGAGAGGTGTACAGAAGATCAATAGCAAAACTGTCACGTCAACAATGTTGGGAGTGTTCAGAGACGATTCAAAGACTCGTGAAGAGTTTCTGAACCTAGTCCAATCAAACTGAATCCGTCGCTACCAGATCAATATTATTTTGAATAGTCATCATCTTACTAAAATACTATAGTGGATTATTAAAATAATCCTTTAAATAGCCCAAAAAATACCTAAAATTTAAATATTTTATAAATACTATAATACAATTTATAATACATACTACATAATAGTATATACAAGTATGTATGAATGTGCTTCACACGTGTAATAATCAGGCCTTAATAATCACTAGAAATTTAATAATATTATACTCGGTTTCAAAATAGCAAAAATTATCTACGAACTTTATACATATATACGTTTACACTAGACTATTTAAACTGGATTAAATCGGGATCTGCGTCATTATTTGACTAAATACAATTGCGTGTAGTATTAATAATATTATGTTAACTTTGGCTTATATCTTGACAGCCAGTATATTTTAAGGACTATAAACACGAACTGAGGCGTGAGTGGAAATATTTTTGGATTTTAACTATCCCTATTTAATATATTATAATCTATACAATTATATAGAAAAAGCGCAATCCTTTCGGTTACAGTCTCCGATATTTAGTATAGAACATCAGTTTCAATTCATGATTTGTAATTCAGTAATAAAATAAATTATTTATTGATAGTTGATACTGCATTATTTCACTTTAAATAATTATGTTTAATGTTTATATTATTTGTTTTTTATTTTTATTAATTTTCTTTTTGTTATTTTCTACTAATTCCTGCAATGAAAAATTTGAAATAGATATTTAACATTTACTTTATTATTATTTTTTTTTAAATAACGGTGAAAATAATGTTTAAATGTATCAATATGAACTATGATTATTTCAAATTTTAAAAATTGTTTCGTACGTTGCGGTCGGCGATGTCTTGGTCGAAATTGGTACCAATACCTTTTGGTAGAAAAGGGAGATTTATATTGGTGGAAAACGGTGACAACCTTTTGTTTTTAACCGTATGCTAAATCCAGATTAATGGTCATGGTGTAAATGAACAGAAATTATAATGGAGTTTTAAAATTTTAAAAAAAACAAAACAAAATACAGGGCCTGCATTTAACACACACGTTTAGACACCACACTACATCACTCGCGTAAACCACATCAACATTTTGTACACTTTAGATCAGATCACGTCATATTATTTATTATTATTATTATTATTTATTTATTTTATTTTATTTTTTTTATTATTAATGACTAGACATACGAACTTCTGTTATATATAATATATACGTTTTATTTTTTTTAATATTGGTTATTTGTCGGCCAATTATCAACCCGGTAGAAAACAGATTTCTCTATAATACGAGTATAATCTCATTATTAAAAATGATTATTGCCTAAAACCCATTATCTCAAGTTAAAATTTTTGTTAAATGAATGTTACTGTCATGAAATATTTTATTGTCTTCGTTTTAACTGTGCACTACATTTAATATTATATTATATAAATACGAATAAAATAGTGTGTAGCCAAATTGTATTTGAAATCAACATATATTATATTATTGCTTTGTGCACGGTTTTTTTTATACTTTGCATTTATTATTATTATATTACAAACTATTATATTATATTTATTTGTGTGATGAAAAAATATACAATATTATTATATTATATCATTAGACGAATGAATCATATTGTTTTTGTTACTATTATTTATTTTTTTAGCAATTTAAGTTGAAAACTGCATATTACGTTAAAATTCATTTTGTGGCCAACTTATCTGCGATTGCAAAACTTTGCTGTTTAATCATTTCTAAATTTTTGAACGTGTCAACATATTTTACTTAATTTTTAAGTATTTATAAAAACCAACTCAGGATTTGTAAGTCATCGCTTAGTGACTTATCCTTACTTGTATAAACTGTTATCGTTGTCGTTAACAATTCCGATCATACGAACTTCCATGATTCAAGATACACTCTAACCGAACGAATTTCAATTTATCATTAATTTATATTGGATGGGATTATTCTAATGAATTGTCTAATGAACTAGTCTTGGATTAATTCAAAATTTCGAATCAGTGGTTAAAATTATAAATATATATGTAGGTATTTAATCATTGTTAATGGTTTAGGTAAAAATGTTTTTCATTTTATTTATAGATATATATTTTTATTATAATATATTAAATGTAGGAAAGTAGCTAAGATAAAAATGATAAATATTATAAGTATCTGAAACAGAGGGTACAAGGTGGGAGAGCAAAGCTTCCCCAATGGTCTTGTTTCATTTAAATATATAAAGCTCCTTCTGGGTAATAAATTATTTATAATTTTATAAAAACTAGAAATGCCTATCACATTTTATAAACATATACTAGTTGTCCCACGAATATATACCCCTTGAATATATTCAATTAATATTATTGAGGATAAATATATATAGTTATTTAGTTATTTAGTTATTTTAAAAAAATGAGTGGTGTATCCCCGTTTTACAATATGTATTATTTACTTCTCCGTACTTTTATAATTCTAGTATCATTGAATATGTGATTTAAAAACTTAAAATAGACGCCGTATCAGTAGAAAATGCCAAAAATTGAGTTAAAAGTAATTTATTGAGAAATTATTTAATGTAGGTACGAGGTGATCCATTTAAGTAGGTAAACTCATTATCTCGGAAATTATTAACTTTTTTCGAAACTTGTTTTCTAAAACATTTACGAAACAAGCAGCTCTACAATTTTATATGTATGTTATTTTTTGTCACCCTTATTTTCGGGGGTAAAACCATTATACCTAATTTTAATATTCAAATGACAACCTATAATAAAAGGTCCATAAATAGATGTAGTATTAGTTAAAAGTAATTTTAGTGTTGAAATGTTTGATTTCTGTCTACCCGTTGAAGAGGTATTCCACTTCTAATTATGAATTGGAGGAGAGTCTATATAGTGGTGCATTATTAAAACTCCACGTACCGTACCGCCACACAAATGATACTTTACTATTCTCTCCCAACTTATATTAACAAGATTTCTTAGAGAAATTTTGTTCACGGCATAAAAAAATATAAATAAACATCATTGTAAAACGAATAAATTCCTCGCTTCGCGAAAATTTATGTTGAATTAAATTGCTTGTCCATTTCAATAGTTTAATAGTTCAATAATTTAGTTGTCAATGTGTCTGCACTTAAAAATAAGTTATAAAAACAGCAATTGCTTAAAAATAGTTCTAAATCAAGTTCAATACAATTTTTTTTGTTAAAAATTTATGTTTTACTATGGTCCCTTCTAACATACCCTCACACAAGTTGAAAAACAAAATATTTTAATAATTTTTTTTTAATAAAATTCATAGATCATCTAATTCCAGATGCAAACACGAAAGAATAGGTAATACGAGAATAATACGAAAGAAATACTTATGTACCTAAATATATGCTATCAAAAAACAACGAATGAAATTAAAGAAAAAAATACGTCCTAGAATAATGGGGACGGGTGCAGCAATTGTTATAGGTGGTTTAATGTATACCTGTAAACATTAAACCATTGATGACCGGCGTTCAGTTGATAGTGATGCTAGATCAATAATATATAAGTCATATTACAGTAAAATAATTAAATAGGCTTTCTATATTTTCTTTAATAATATTTGTTTAATTTTGTATCGATTTTTTCAGTTTTCCTATGTTTTCCCGATTTTTCACATTTACCTGGAAATCTCTTGGGAAAATCGAAAAATAACTTCCCTATAGTACCTTCCCAGTCAAATTTATTTTTAGAAACATTTAACCTTATTGTATTTCATTTTTTTCAAAAAAAACGTACTAGTGTGAATTTTATGTATGCATGTGCACATTACACAATAACAATAAGAGAAGACTGGTAAGTTGTTGAGAAAAGAGGCGGAGACCACAGCAAGTATCACACCCAAAATATCGAAAACTGACACTCTATTTTGGCACATATCATTATATATATTATAATTATAGATAGGTAGGTTGCCCGGTAACTAAAACTAAAAATTCTGTTGCATTACTATAGATTTATTATAGACTATGAAAGAATCAAAGAACAAAATACATAAATCAGTTTTCTAAATTTTGAACCAATGAATAATGTTACAGACTGCAACCCAACAGAAACCGCGGATAACAGTACCACGGATGACACAGGAACTTCTTGTCAAATGTATAAAATAAAAATTAATTATTTTGATACAAACATTATTATTATTTAATAGGCATTTATATTTTTTCCAAACTAAATACAATCTAAATTAATAATTAGACAAATAAAAAATACATTTACTTTGCGTTTATTATAATTTTAAACTTACGGGAGAATAAAATGATTTACTGTTGAACTTAACATATCTAACAATATCTTTTTAGCAAAGTGAATTTATAATCCGGCATATATAAAATTAAGAAAAAAATTGTTCTTTTAAGTCTAGTTTATTACGTATATTATATTTGAAAATAAATTCTAAACCATTTAGAAATAAGAACTTATTAGTTGTTACATTTGATATAATAATTTCAGAAGCAACAGTGATGAATACTCCAACTTTAATACCGAAAATGACGAAACTCAGTCACTATACGTAAAGCTCATTTATGACTTGATGAAAAAACACCCAAATCCGGAGTACGAACATTTCGCGTCTTTTGCTTATGCCTCATTGTAAGTATAACCCTCGGTTGGTGATGCTCCAATTTTTTTTTTTTCTATTTCTTTATATTGATTTCATGTATAGTTGTAAAGATTGTCAAATGGTGTTCCAACCGAAACTCTCACTCCGAATCCCGTGTCGGTCACTCGAATTCGTCGTACGGGAAGATGGTTCCGAGATCTGCGTACACGCCAAGTAAAATATCATATTTATTATATTATATAGTCTCTGATTAAAAAATAAACTTAATTCCACTCGAAAATTCATTAGACAAAATAATATAGTATTTTCCATTAAAAAAAAAGCCGTTTAAAATTTTATCAGGTGTGAAAAACTAAATTTAAATAAGTACATCCGAACCGTGGCAAAAGATTGTGGAAGTTGGGAGAAGACGTACTGGCGCATGTGGTCGGAATGTCATTTTTTGATGTGCATCATGTGTAAATTTGAATATCCGGTAAGAAACTCAGCTATGTGCCAGTACCATCCGGAAAAACCAGAATATTTTCCGATCGGAAACTTAGATTTGGAGCATCCTATAGGTAGATATAAATATGGAAAAGTTACTCAGTTTTAGTAACTGAATTAAATTAAAATTTTTAAATGGAGTTAATAAGATGACTGATCGCGAATTTAAGGCTGTGATTTCGAGGTTACCCCCATCAGTCCCGGACGGGCATTGTGCGCAAACCCAACGCACCAAACCACTCCACGGGCGATTACCCATATCCGTCTCTGGATCATTAACTGCCCGCGGCCGACGTCTCGTGTTTTCTCATAGAAAAGAGTTATTAAAGGTCAAATATGCTGGAACTTCATCAAGTATCCCAGCAGTCCAACTGCCAATTTAGTAGACATACGTGTACTGGAATGGCATGGGCTATGTTAAAATTTGGTGTCGGGGACGAGCATTCTCTTAACTAGTCCGCGATACTGTGCACATATCAGTACCGTTCTCTCGGGGGGGGAGAATAACTCTTGTAAAAGACGAGAACCACGAGAAAATGGAAAGACGCCACCAGATCGACGATGCCTCATGACCCCCGGACCCCCGAGGCGTACAGAGCCTCAGTAAGTTATAAACGTAGCTCAGTATGCAGTAGACAGTGTAAACAAATATGCCATGAATCCTTCATGAGGGTGTTGTCACATTCACATATCACGACGTCACTTATGCTGAATCAATGTAGATAAGCATGAAAAGCACCGTGCCCAGTGAGAAACTATGTAGAGAAATGGGTCGGTGAGAACCATCGCTACGAGAGCACCCACCGAACATTGAAAATAAATGCATGTTTCGGATTCGATTTCAGCGAGCGTTTGAGATGGCTCAGGTGTTCAGCTAATGCTTTGCAACGATCATATAGATCTGACCTTTTGCGGACTTATAAGTCAAGCGGTAGTGACCTCGCTAGGACTTTTAATGCATACGCGCCAATTTTTGAGAAAAGGGTCGGCCGCTGTACTCTGTTCAATTCATCAGCAAGGCTAATCTTTTGTGTCATCCGATGAGTCCACACGCTCACCGCGTACGACGCTGTGGGCACCACCGCTTCGGCGTAAAGGTGTCTTAGTGCGGGTGCTCGAAGGCCCCAACGTGTGGCGGCTAATTCTCACAGTCTAAGAACCAGACTTTTAGCTTTACCAGCAACGTAACTGACGTGCGCCACAAAGTTGAGCTTTCAATCGAGAATGACCCCGAAATATTTTACCTGCAGCAGGAATTTGACTTGGGCACCATTTATCTGGATCAGAGGAGAACGTGTGAGAGAAAATGCGGATGATAAGGATCGGTAGAAACTAAAGAGGCTGGGGCATTGTCTACTCACACCTTACTTGAGATTGAGAAATTGAGGTCAATTTAGATATACAAATTAATTGATTTAAATTGTTTAAAAAATATATGTTAATTTATATAAATTATTTTCAATATAACTCGAACATATTTAAATAAAATAATAATATAAACATTAACATTACTATTTTGAATGTTGCAGGCCGTTATCCTTGTTGTGGCGAAAGAGCTTTTCAATTTTCAGTAATCAAAAACTCAAATGTAAGATACCGTTATAATATTATACTAAATAATAATGATACTATACACATTTTAATAACATAGTAAATATAATATCAGTAATATATTATTATTAAAGACCGGATTTTACATAAAATATATTTTGCTATTTTCTACATAATATACATGCAGATAATAATTTTTCATAAATCATTACTAAATTGTAATAATAACATTCGTAATCTAAATAAACAACAAAATAGTATACTGCATATTCTTAATTGAAATGCGTTTCTCTACATATTATAGGTATAAAATATTATTTAATCGCTAAAAATGTAAAAAAATATATTTAATTTAGCTTAATTTGTGTCGGCAGTATACAAACGCTGAGATTTTATCGGCATGATTTTAGGTGAGGCGAATTAGCCCGACTGAACATTGTACACTCTTAGCTTGCCTCGACTTAAAGCATTACGTACTCGCATATTATGTTCAGTTTTGACGAACACGGACACTGTCGAGGTAGCCCTTACATTTAACCACGAGTGTGTGTTTTTTTATAAGTCTGGTATAGGTCATTCTAGTGCATAATCGAACCCATGCATCATTTAATTTTTTTTATCTTTATGATATGAACTCGTAAAGTTTCATATAATTAATGCGTTTTGATATAACTCCAAAAATTTTAAGAAATTTGAACGTCAATTATTTTGTCCAGTCCCATGCGATTGTTATATGTAATATTATTATTAAATAATTAAAAATCACTTTAAACCGTATAAATATAATATGTATTTAGTACACACGACACACGTATAAACAACGACAGATGTTCTCAAGTGACTAGTATATAATAGATGCACTCATATTTACGTCTCGATTCCCATCGTGTCCTTTGACTTGAGCACAAAAACCCAACTTCGGAGCGAGCGCTGGAAGGAGAGATGAGGTAAGGCTAGACGAGTGTACCAAGTACACCACGCGCTGAGCTGCTCTTGCAATGTCTCGACGAATATGTACTGCCTATACATTTTAAATTTTATAGAAATTGTATCATTCGGTAAAACCTATTATCAACATGCACGTAACAGGTACCTACAGTTACACTACCTACTTATAGCATTATGCTATTTTATATTATTTAATTCCAACGTACACCACATATGGATTTGTTTTATATTGGGATAGGGTAGAAATTCAATCGAGCCCTGATACGATTGAGCGCACACAGTTTTTAAAATTCCATGAAACGTGACGGAATATTATATAAACACGGGTTATCGTTGTCATCGGAATACAGTAAAATGAACTTCGAGTATTACAATTGCCAATTGTTATTTGTATCAATCAATAATGATAACTTATATAAATACAATAGCAATGAGTTGCTTTCAACGACATATATCACTACTCAATACCTGATTGTGCATGTTATAATTATAATTTATAGTTATCAAATATTAAATAAGTATAATTCAATTTTATATTGGCTAATATTTCGTACTTTTTCAAGTATAACTTAATATGTGTATGCAAATCCGATTTTTAATCGTTATGAATATAAAAATGAACCAATATCTTTTAGGGATGCAGATTTCGCAATCATCAACCGAATTTAGAAAATGATAATGATAAACGAATAGTAACAAACATGAATAACTACATTGAATTGACTACAGCCATGGCACCTACGTTGGATCACGAGAAAAAGATTATGAAATTTGTAAATAATTCCGATCCGGGTGAGTATTCAATTTAATAATATGTTTATATTATTGTCACAAGCAAATTCTATTAGATTTTTTAAGGGTCCGCTCTTTACTGGTGTAAAACATTTTAGATTCAGAGTAAAGCGAGAGATCTATTATATCCATAATATTTTATATATATTATTGACAAAGCATCACTATCAAATGAACTTCGCTATAAATTCGTTAGCAATGGTTTATCGTTGTATACAGATATACATTAAATTTCCGTCTATCCTGTCTACAACAGTAGCTGTACCTGTCCCCATTATCTTACTTTATTTTTTGATATTTTGATATAAAAAATCAATTTTGAGCTACTTTTAAGGTCTTAAACTAAGATATACAAAGTAGACGGCAATCTTCTTCTTGTTTTTGATGTAAAATGTGTGAAATTTTATCAAGATAGGAGTATAACTTTTAATTTGTACAGCAGACAACAGACTTTTAGTTTTATTTAAAAGATTTGAATGAAACCGCTTTGTTGTTTCTTATAATAAAAAATGTGTGTGATACAGTAACAAAACCTGTTTAGGAGACTTAACCATTCACAATACTTTAAGGGAATTTATATGTGTCTATTACATTATACAGTATTTGATTGATATCTACACAGGAATGAAAAGACTTGAACATCAACATTGGTGGAAAAAATTGACTTTAAGCGAAAACGATCGGTCATCAATCCAGCCATTAATCTCATTGGTGTGGAAACCAACTGATATTGAGAAAAACAATAACAGATTTGAAAGATTGAAAACAATAAAAGATGTGAAAAATTTGAATAAAAGTAAGTAAGTTAACTGCGTTTAGTGGCCTAATCATTATGTAGATACTTAAGTCTAAACTATATCTACAAATATAACAACAATAATTAATTAGTAATTTTTTTTGTTAACGACCCACTGCAGTTACGAGGGAAAAAACCAATCTTTTCAGATTGCACAAGCGGATGGAACTCGAATCCGAACAAACGAATCAAAATTACTGTACGAACACTTACAATGAAGACTACCCCGAATTACCGTCTGATAATAATGCCGAGTAAGTACCTCAATGAAAAATGAAAACCAAAAATTAAGTATCGTAATAATTTAATTTCCGTATTAATGTTAGACGTAAATCTAAAATTATGAATTTTGATTTGACAACTTGATAATTTGATAACTCGTGAAACATAATAATTGATTTTTTCTCTCGCTGATTATCTTTAATATTTTATAATTTTTGAATACAATATTGGTTCAATGGTGTCTACCTAACGAGTTGTTACGACGTACGATGATCAATTTTTTGTTTTTTAATCTCCTTGTGCATTTTCTATTTTCTGGGTTTGTTAAAAATAATTTTTTTCAGAGCTACTACTATAAATTACTATCAAAAAAATATTTTACGTAAGTTAAATTACTCATATCCGTGGTGAAAATTAAAATCGACTGAGTATGCTGACGCTTAATGATAATGTTCAGTCGTGAATATTATATTATTTTAGCATGACGTCCTATCTCGTTAATATTGGCGGGTTCATAGAGCATAGACTTTGACATTGTTAATCGCTCTTTCAGACTACCTGTACATTAACGTCGGGTTTACCTACAAGCAGAACAAGTAAAGTATAAGTGTGACAAAAATTTAAAGGGCGTCAAATTTGTCATCAATATAAAAAAAAGACAAACTATACTTATTTTTTTTTTTTTTAAGACGAAAATTAATTCTCATGGAGTTTTTTTCCAATGCCTCATCCCTACGATTTTATAAACTTTTCCGAAAGTCAAAGGAACGCAAAACCTTAATGATTAAAAACTAAATTATTTATCTTTTATATTATTAAAAAAAAATCTGCAAAAGAACACAGGCAATATTATACCTTTAAATTATCAAGAAATTGCCAGGGCAGCTACAAATTTAAATCATTCTAACAAGGACCAAATTAAAATTCATTGAAAAGATTTATTTTGTGTATATTAAAATATTTCCCATTTCAAAATTTAGCCTTTTAAGATAACAGTATGTAAAGGACATATTTTATCCATGGCTATTTTAGATTCTGAGCGTAATACGGGATCTATTGGTTTTACTATGTTTAGATTGTAGCGAAGAATGTATTGGTTTTACAAAGATTTTTTTTTTATATATATGCTGTGTACAAAAATTCTACTTTTTGCTTTGTTTTTTACGCATAGCACAATTTCTGAATGGGAATGTTGTCCAGATCGTACTTTTGGGAGGTAATTTTAATTTTCCAAATGGTTTTCATAATATCTGGGAATAAACGGTTTAAAATGTCGGCAAAATGGAAAATATACAAAATGTAGTTATTATAGTTATTATAGGTATTATATTATAATTAATAGGATCTTCTTTTTTCCTTGTGAACAACTTTTCTACCAGCAATTTTGCTCCGATTTAAAATGATAGCACTTTTTCTGAAAGGAAATCTGACTGTAAAAGTATTTCAAGGAAGTTATTTTTTGATTTTCCCAAGATTTTTTCCAGCAAATATGAAAAACCGGGAAAAAACGTTGGAAAACTAAGGAAAAACGGGAAAATCAGAACAAATTAAACAAATATTATTAAAGAAAATATATAATGCCTATTTGATTATTTTACTGTAATATGACATATATATTGTTGACAATGTGTCACTATCAACTGAACTCCGCTCAGAATCGTTTTTTCGTTAGCAACGGTTCATCATTCCTTACAGATAAATATTCAATTCTCTTCTGCACCCTACCTTCCCAACATCCCACCTACAACAGTGGCTTTACCTGTGGCCGCGTGTGAAGTATGTCCGTTTTTTGAATTTATTTTTTTCTGTCTGTAATAAACTTTGAAAAAAAATCTTACTCCGATGTATAGAGTATATTACCTTTTCTGAAAAGAAATTTTGTCTAGTTAGTACATTGAGCAGGTTATGATTTTCCAATGGGTTTTCAAAATAATAGGGAAAAACATGGCAGAAAATTATATGTAAAACGGAAAATATTTACGGTATGCCACTGATTTCATTATATTTATTTTTGCTACTAATATTTTCTACAAAAAATATTGCTCCAATCGAAAAATGACAAGAAATCAACTAACATATAAAAAGTTGTTTTTATATATCCAAAATAGATTTCATAATAATTGGGCTAAACCAAAAAATTAAAATTAATTGATATTTACGGTCTTGGTTTAATATAATTTTAAATTTTTCATAGGTACTATCTCTTTTACCAGCAATCTTGTTTCAATTTAAAAATGACTAGAAACCTCTTTTGTTGCAGTTCTAATTTAGTTGGTGTGTTATTTGTTTTTCAATTTTCTGGTAGTTTTTGTAATAGATGAGAAAAAACCGGAAAATGACGTAAACTGAAAATTGATAAAATTACGGCTCTATAGCATTCCTTAATTTAAAATTTTTAGGGCCTACGTTTTGTATAAAAATATTGCTCCAACAGAAAACAACAAGTAACGTTTTTTGTTGCATTTATAATCTAGTTAGTAGACAAAAAAGTAAAAAAAATACATTAAAATAACGGGAAATAATATTTTTAATTTGTTTATTAATGTAATTCAGGTTAAAATACTCGCAGACTTGAAATTTTGACACAAAACTTACATATTCTAGACGTGATAAAATTTTAAAATTGCAATTTTTTACGTAATTTTTATTTGATAGTTATTCTGTGGATAAAATTGTTAGACTAAACAGAAATGCCTAACAGGAGGCTATATAAGTTGACTTATAATTTACGTAGAATGTTGATGAAGTTTGGTAAGTGGGTGGGTGGAAAAATAAATTGGTGAATAAGGTATAAATATTTCGAACTGTCACTGATATATCTTTATATGATTCAGAAAATCATCGTTATCAGAGAAAGTACTTTCGTCGATGTTTTATATTCAAGACTTACAAAGAGAACAGGAAAATATTATTTTCAATCAAGTCCATGGAAACATATCAGATAGAGACATTAACTATATTTTGACCAAAACTTTTGAACAACCGCAAAGTAATTTTTTTTCTAGACATATTATAATATGTATAATTAAAACCTAAATTTGAATGTACTAAAATATAAAAAATATCCAAAAACGCTCTAATAAAATTCTTTATAGCGTAATACTATCCTTCCTTCAAAATGATTAAAAATACAAAAAACTGCTCTAAAAATAGAAAACAGTGAAAATTAAAAATAAAAGTTTTACCTGTTGCATGAATGGAATTAGTACTTGAAAATTATTGCCCTATAGATCACCAAACAAAAAAAAATGAATTTTGCAAATCCGTACCCTATTTATAAACGTTAAACTAGTGGTGTATTTACGGTAAGGAGAAGGATGTTATTGTTGACTTGGTATGATTTTATGAAGTCAAAATTTCATTAATTCATCCCTACTAAAAGAAAAAATCATAAATATGCCACTACGTAAAACCCTCTATCACTATCTCTACTATCACTCATAGAAATATAAAGTGTTTTTTCATAGAAAATTTATAACACTACAGTTTGTATAAAAGTATAGGTGAATTTATAATTTATACGACTATTATACTTTGAAAATCATAAAAATGACAATCAATTACCAGTTCATAATTTATACACATAATTAATATTTCAATGAATTAATGTTTCAATGCTTATTACAGTATTAAAATTCAAACAAGTATTTTGTGTATTTATTTTTCCAGACAAAAGAAAGAAGTGCCAACAGAAAAGTGTTGGAATGTCCACAGAATTAAAAAAAAAATAAAAATTATTATTGTATCAAAATAAAATTGTATATATTTAAAAGTATCAATGATATGGATGCGACAGGAATACCATACAAATTCTTCAAATTAATCGTACTGGACCTCAAAATTTATGGATTTGTGAATTTATGGATTTTGTCAGTTGGTACCTATTTAATATAAAACAATTTCTTGATTCCCAACATTTTTGCTTTAAAATCAAAAAAAAAAAAAAAAAAAAAACTAATAGCAAAATTTTTATAATTATAGTAAAAGTGTCAAAATCTCAAACATACCATAATTTTTGTTGATACAATTACGGTTGATACATCGGTTATATTTTAGTTGATTTCTGAGTTACCTAGTTTATATAAAAAGTATTGTCATTGTATTGTATTGTTTAATGGGGTCTAATGCGTGATTTCTGTTTGTATGATGGACTAGAAGATGCCCTATACGGCTTACAATGTATTCAAACTTCACTGAGTTCATTCTGAACCGTTCATTGCATTCATATTCGGCCATAAAATCATCATTAATTCTTGTATGGAATATTCTTCTCCGACCAATATTAATATTTTTATTATCGCTGTCTCAACTTGAAGATGTGGATGTCCATATTTTAAAAAAAAATTGTCAAAATTACACAGAATAAATATCAAATTATATTAATAACAATTGTCACGTACAAAAAACCATACTTCAAGGACTAGTCAAATTGTTATCACATTTTCTATATATTTACAAGTCATTGTTGTTTATGAAAAGAAACACAAATTTTTATCAATATTTGCCAGGTTTTTTTTAACTAGTCACTTGTCATAGGTCAACTTGTCAACTTGTATATTATATGAAATACAAATTTAACATGATTTAACTGAGATATAAAAATGTTAGAAAAACATTTAGTTAAACATTAATAATTTTCAAATAAGAACAATGGGAAATGTTTAAAGAAATTTTCAATGTATAGTAGACTCACTTATAAAAATATAAGTTATAAGACTCATGGAAATAAAATACCATTATAACTGATTTACAAACAAAAAATAACACATGAAACATTCTGGACAAATCCAAATACATTCAATCCTTTAAGTACTTCTCCTATAAAGTTCCTTTGAATATAAAACTCACTTCATGCTGATACCAAAGTGAATCTAATCAGCAGAACCCACTTTATATAGGTGAACAATTATTTTTAATGTCTGTATGACATTACAAAAACTTCATTAAAATTTAAACAAATATATGTTCTCTACTAGAATTAAAATATAACTGAATCAAATAAAGGTAGTATATATATTTTTATAATCTTCAATACCAATCCTTATTTGTCATTCACTGCAGAAAGAAACATAGATTTTTTAAAGTAGTTGTAGTAAGTTTTTAAAGTAGTAGTTGTTTACCAAAAACTGCTCAAATCCTGTTCAAAATATTTTATAATAGTAACTATAATAATCAACCAAACAACTGTTATTAAGTGACTTTAAGAAAATTTATATTTTATATTTTTGTTGGCTATTTTTCATAATGTTATGACACATGTGAACTGTTTATATAGATCTCTTCATAATAGAAATATGGATCTTGTTCAAGTAAATAACACATTAAAAATATTAATGTTAATATTATGTTATCAATTTGTCTAACCTTTTAATTGATGTAATATTGTACTGTTAATCAAAAAAAAAAAATGTATGTTAATAATAAACCCACAGTAACATAATGTACATTTAGTCTATATATTATTATTTAAAGAATAACTTAACCTAATATTTGATAATTTTTTATGTTATAATAATCAATGAATAGCATACCTATATATTAGAGGTACCTTTATAATAGTTATATCTATTTTTTGGCTACTACAAAATCAGTATCTTCTTTATTTGTCAACCTTTTTAAATAATTATCTGCTTAACTCGTGATTGATTAAGACTGGACTTTCTACAGGATTGAGAAGTAGACAAATCTGAAACAAAATATAAATAATTTTATATACTAACAAATCTATTTCATTTTATTTTCATAAAATATTTATATTATTTATATGTACACAATATTTATTATACTGTAACTATTATCATTCACTAACTTACATATTATTATATTTATTATGATTAATATTATAAGTACATAATACAATTAAATTATAATTTATAAATAAACATTCTACTTCAAAATAAATTATTTAGTACTTATCTTTTGACATAAAATATTACTTTAAATTTGTTGGTTAATAGTGAAAAATTTGGTTAGTCTTATGTATAGGTAAATAAAAATGTCTATCAATATAACTAATATCTTTTTCTCCCTTGCCTTTATACCAATTATTAGGGGTCGGCCAACAAAATATTTAATATGACATATAAAAAATGACTTGCATACAATATCATTTATCTTTAAAACATAAAAGGTTTATAATTTATTATTTAAGGTACTGAGTAATTTAAGAAGCATTAGTTTAGTGCAATAGTTGGTTTTTTTTACATTTTTCTCCCCGATATATTACTTTAATCAAAAAAATGCTTACTAAACTATTATGTTGAATTTCGAATCTAGATGTTCACGAAGCAGGTTGTGAAGCAAAGTTCATCACAATTTGTACTAAAAATTTAACTAAAATTTTTTATATAAAACTAATTGTTAATAAATGTTTGAAATAATAAAACAAATTACTGACTGCTTCAACTTTGTTTATACTCAATATTATTGGTTATTATTTATTATCTTAAACAATGGCTTTATGGAGTAATTAATCATTATTAATAACTTACTTGGCTTTTGCATGCTCTTAGGATTTGGTTTTCTCTTTGGCTTAGTATTTTTGGTAAGTGCTATAACAAACAATGTTATTTTATTTAAATAAAATTACTTAAACCCAAATTAAATAACCTAGGTACAATTTAAAATACATTTTTAAAAAATAAAATCTTTTTTTAACAGTATCGAAGTATCATCTGCAATATAATATGACATATTAATCAATTGGTCATTGGAAGATAAAATTCAACCATGGTTGTTAAAACCACTGCATCTAATACGGTTCAATTCAATGGAACATATTTCATTTAAAAAAAAAAAATTAAATAAACAACTTTAATTATTACCTTGCTGTCATTATATATA
The DNA here is from genome assembly GCA_902439185.1 of Cinara cedri. Lineage (NCBI taxonomy): Eukaryota > Metazoa > Arthropoda > Insecta > Hemiptera > Aphididae > Cinara > Cinara cedri. Next base: position 64,566 of record CABPRJ010001503.1, read on the forward strand.
CGAAATTGTTCTACAAGATTCCTTTTCTGAAATAAAGCTCTTTGTTATATCTAGTATAGATATATCTAATTTTAAGAAATCCAAAAAAGTTAACAAAGTATATACATTTCTACTATTAAAACTGATCATAAGGTTTGAAAGACATGACTCCAGAAATTTTGTTTTTTTACAGAACATTAGGGAGGTAATTCTGGGTAATTACCTAGAAATGATTATAAAGTCTTTAGATTTAATTATAACATTTTTAGGAGAAACTCCACCAAATGGTATCTACTTCAAAGTGCTTCCTTCCATTTATCACTTGGCAAGGTATATAACAAAAGCCATTTCCTGCATAGAAATATTTATGTTTATTCAACAATATAAATTAATACCAAAAGTCAACACTCAAAGAAATTTGTTATTTTTTTATGTTATACAGAACAATGGTTTATTGCATGAATGCTATTCAGGTGACATTGAATAATATTACTTTTCTAAAAATATTAGTATCATAAAAAATACTAGTAAAAATAATAGCAGATATCAGGACTCCTAGTAAAAAAATGACAAAACAAATTTAAATATCGTCTAATATTGTTTTTAAAGAGTTGGTGTTGGTTTTCTAAATGTTCTCAAATTTTGTAAATTTCAAAAATTTGTTGAACATTTGAATGAACAACCTAATGATAAGACTTTTCCATTAATCTACTGCTTGATAACCATTAATGGGAAATAGGTACAACAGAGTTTCATATTGTCTTAAAGTATCAATATTTTATCAACTGTATCAACTATACTTTCTATTAGAAAAAAAGGTCTAAACAAATATTTTAATAAATCATGAAGTTAATTTCTTACATTTTTTTTTTGTTTAATATTATTCGTATTTCAAAATTCTAAACAAAATTTTTAAAGGGTTTGAGAGTTTAGTTCTAAAAAAGTAATCAAATCAATTTTATGGCGAATTCAAACATAATATTTTCAAAAGTTGTATCCTATTTCTATGACAATTAAATATTATCCAATATTTAGAAAAATTAAAACTTACCTAAAAATTAATTTAGTTTCAGACCATGTTGTGCTATAAAATATAGGTTGTAACCACAAAATGCTATGTATGGCACAGTGTTGTCCAACCTATGGGTCAAATATTTTTGATGGATCATGATGAAAGAAAAATATTTTGATTATAAAATAATAAAATGAAAAAATAAAAAATATTTAGTAAGAATAATTAGAAAATAAACATATGTGAAAAACCAAAAAAAAATTACAGAGGAAAAACTGAAAATTTATGTATTAGGTAATTACTATTAGTAGGTATTATTAGTTAATAGGTATTAATTAAAAAATATTACAGACTTCTTTTTTCCTGTGAACAACTTTACAATCAGCAATTTTGCACCGAGTTACAATAACACTTTTTCTGAAAGGCAATCCGACTGGGAAGTTACTTTAATAGGATCATTATTCGATTTTCCTGAGTTTTGCAAGCAAATGTGATATAACTTTTTCTACCACAAAGCTTACTCCGCTGTATACAATGTATACCGTTTTCTGAAAGGAAATTTTCTGGGGGTGATACTCCTAGGCGCAATTTTAGTTTTTAACTTGGAGGGGCTCAATACTTTTAAATGAAACAGATCCACATCTGCCACCCACACCCCCCATTCAAATACCAAAATCATAGTTATCTCACCAATTTTCCTGCATAAATTATGGATCCATTAATAAAACTAAGAATATTTATATTAAAGCAAATAACAATATTTAGGTATTTAATTAGGTATATTATAATTGTAACCGTCGATTCGAAATCTAATACTAATCTATTTAAAAATATAAATACATAATTTAATATTTTAGGTAAATAAAATAAAAAAAAATCAAGAAGTTCAAGTCTATTTGGAATAATTAAAAAAAAAAATAAAACATACCTTTTTCCAATTTCTAAACCCTTTGGAAACAAAAGTATCTATATAACACAATAATACAAACTACCTACTTTTGAGCTAGTAGTTCGTGGCCTCAGTTTCATACTTTTCTTTTTTGAAGAACTATAATTTGTAACATTAGGTATTGTATATGTGATATTAATAACTTATAAGTAATTAACTTTACATTCATAAGCTCAAATATGTATAATATAGTAGTAATATGTAATTACTATAATAGTAAGTACATCATTAATAGTTGAAATAAATATGTTCAATTTTAAAATCAAATTGAATAAATATTATTGTATTTTATCTGTATATCTAATGCCTATGCCTATGCCTATAAAACCCAATTCAATAACTATCATTACTGTGTATAATACTTGTTATCAGTTATAAAATAAAAACTAAATAGTGAATTTAAAACACAATAAACACTTTAAACAAACAGTGAACCATGAACTGTCAGTTTAATACAACTTTTCTCCTTGCATATACAATATAAATTATAACATTGTGTACTTATATAATTTGCTAAATTGTGCTAATTATATATTATTAATAGAACAGTTATTTTTGCAGCTATACATATTGTAAACAGCAGTTATATTAATAATAATAATATTAGTATAAATAATTTATAAATGCATTTTTAATAATGACATTTCCAAAAGAAAAATGAGTTTATTATTTTTCTTTTTTTGCAATACATATAGGTAAATTGGTTTAGAATAAGGTACCCAAATGAGCATTTACTGTGAATATAAAAATCAGTGGTGTTGTATTTTTAAATTTTAATTACAAATTCATCTAGTGTACCTATGGTGTTATTGATAAAATAATAGTTAGTAAATTTGTATACAATCGTTAAAGTTGTATTCGTTTTAAAAGAAACTTACACTCACATTTACTGTCTCTATCTTACAAAAGTATGGCATAGCAAATTTGCATACAGAAGTCAAATTTTTCGCCATTAAAATTATTAAATGTCAATTCACCTAAATATTAAAATTAACTGTACAAAATGTGGTCTACTGAACATAAATATGCTATTTCACACATTTGTAAAATGGAGACAGTAGATGTTGGTATTCTGCCCTCTAAATATACATAACCAATGGAGTAATTAATGTAAAACCATTATGTATTATACTTTTAAAAAAAGTTTTTGATGGTTTTTAAAATTGTCAAAATAGTTATCTTGGAAATGTGGCTGTCATGTAGTATGCAGGCTTCTGGTGAATTTATAAGTATAGTATGTGGTCTAAATCAATCAAATTGTTGTCAAGAATACATAATATAGAATACACATTATTCCATAAAAACTTCCGCCATGTCTCTCAAAAATGCTTTAAATAAATCAAATGTATTTATTCCTCACCACCATGTTTCCATGAAAAACCTGCAATATGTATTATATTTATTACATTGAATTATATACAACTTATAGGTAATGTTTTTTACATTGGAAGAAGATCAGAACTTGCACTACACATATTTTTAACTACTTTTAAAGGTAATGGTCTCCATAAAATTTCGATCTATTAAGTGTGATCAATTGGAAAACAAAATTTTGTAAAACTGTATTATTAGTGTAACCAGATTGAGTACACCAATTATAACTGTTGATTGAGGCTTAGTTCACAATTTAGATGACCATTTTTGTCAATATAAGTCCAAAAAGCATTATTATCCTTCCTATAATTAAATTTTGATTACACAATTATAATATAATAAGCTATGCGTGATATCTGAATATTAAATACTTTATGCTTTGAGTTGTCTGACATTCCTTTCGTTTATAACCTAAAACTCTTTCTTCTTTATCCTTCTCCTTACATAGTTACAAATTCATATAACTTCTACACTTATGGCAATGGGCATTTTCATTGTTTGCCAAAAGATTTTTATTAATAAAAAAATTTGTGGTCGATTCATCACTATACTTGGGCTATCGAGAGAACGATACTGGGAGGTGACCAAAACTCATCCGTTCTCAAACATTTCTACAATTCCACCACTAAACTTGCCTGAACGCTGGCCACCGTTGCCATATGTCAATAGATGCGCCAAGGATTAACGTTTTAGATGGCCCGAGTATAAAAATCTTTTGCAAATATATTGATAGTGTACTAATATGACTGCGTATAAATCGTAGTGTCGCGTAATAAGTGACGTACCTATATTGAGCGTTATGCAATAATTTAACGCTTAATGCACGTAAACCTTGTATAATAAATTTTGAATATTTAATCCACCTTGGTTATTTATGGTTATTAATGATCCAGATTCAGAATGGGTTCGAATTAAAACTTTAGTGCAATCATCACACATTAATTTAGTTGTTAGCTTACGAACAATGAAGTCAGCAATATGTTCAATAATATCATCAATTACTTGTTGTAAAAAAGTAAATTGATTATTATTTTTAAATTCTCATAAATTAATGTCTTTATAATTGCTCGGATATATGAGAAAAACACTTCTAGATATTTTGGCTTTATACATTTTAACCTGGCAACATGCATTGTGCAATCGTAACCAATCAAATGCTCCATTGTACAAAAGTATTATAATATAAAAAATAAATTATTTTAAAAAGAAAACCGACGCACTAAAAAATAAGTACATTATTGATACTTTTTATTTTTTTTGACAATGATAATATCTACACCATAGATAATATATAATCTATATAGTATAATTACAAATTATCTATGGTCTACACAAACATTTTGTTCAACGTTGGCGATATTTCAACTGAATCAGAAAAAAATCTCTTATCAATTTTCTGACAACCGCTAATATTCTATTGATATCATACCACTATACACAATGGTATATCTCTATAGCCTATATAATCATGGTTAAATATTAAATAGTTAAATATATTAAATATATATCATTTATTGAATTTTTGAAGGGTATCAACACTAATACAAATTTTAACAAAGAAAAATGTGAAGAAGATGTTTATTTTTCAAATGGCAGTGATGATATTGATTTAAAATATTGTGAATTTTTTAAAAAAAAATATAAAAACATCAAGAAAAAATTTGGTAAGTATATATTCTATTACCTATTGGAATGCATATTTAATGTACTTGCCTACATAGATAATTATAATACATTAGGACTAATGTAAAAAAAACACTAGTATTATGCTAATGTTTTTTTTGGCATAAATTTAGTTTTGTTTTTTTTACAAATGTGTCTTGATTCACTAAATGCAAACATTTTTGGAAAATGGTAATCCTTTTTTATTTTGAGTTATATCCAAAGAATTTCAAACGTATGATTCTACTGAGTCTAAATACACCTAAAATGCATTTGTCTTTTCCATGTTGCCTATCTGATGAAGTTTGGCATAACAGTTCAAGGGCTTTTTAATTTAAAAAATTGACCCTGCCAGAAAAAGTATTTGTCTTCAAATTTGCTATAACGTCTAAAAAAAGGTCTGGTTGCATCATCATCTTCATTAAAATCTCGGTCTTTAGAAAAAAGAAATGGTTTTAGAAATTTTTAAATTTTTTGATATTACTTTCAAAATAAAAAAAAGGTTGACACTCTTAGCACAATAGATGGGGCACTGTTGTAGGTATGAAGTTAGGAATGTAGGATATTGAGGGAAATTTAGTGTATATCTGTACACAACTATTAATCTTTGCTAACCCAAAAACGATTTGAATGGACGTAATATTTACAATTTCCATCAAAATTTGATATTTAAATTCTTTCAACAACAATTTCAATTTTTTTTTTCCACCAAGTACATTTAATAATCAATTTTCTGTTAAATTTTCAAATATTTCTGTTAGGTCTAACAATTTTAACTACAAATACCTATCTAATAAAAACTCACAAAATTAAAATGTTTATAAATAGCTCAAAAATGGCTAAAATATTTGGAAAATTTGACTACTTCTAGAAAATATAAATATAAGTTTTTGCCCTAATTTCTAGCCTCTACAAATATTTTTAACTGAATCACAATAAAATTCATAAACTTTCTGGTTTTTCACAATTATTATGAAAACCGTTTAGAAAATATAAAAAAAAACCTCCCTGGTGTGTCAACCAAATAAAATTTCCATTCAGAAAATGTACTGCACTTGAAAATCAGAGTTAGATTTCTGGTTGTTCACAAATATAAAATAAAAAATATATATTATTGTAAAATCAATACATTATACTTGCTTTAAGGTGCATTAAAATCAAAAAACGAGTAATGGTGCTAAAATTCATTTTTTCTTTCTTTTTTAGTTATTTACTGGACTTATTGTTTTGAAATATTATTATATTAATGTATAATAAGCAAATTCTATTTACTTATTTAGAAAAAGAAAAGTCAACAAGGAATATGAGTTTTACAACTGAATACAAAATGGTATAAAACAAATGATTTTTATACTAAGTATTTCAATATTTATATAATTTTGGATGAAGATTATTAATTTATGATAATTTAAATGATATAAATTTTATAGTAGTTTTCATATATTCTCATCCAAAAATATATTTCATTTTTTATTTATATTTAAATGTGAATTAATATTTAGATTTATTTTATTAATTTAATCATTTTAATTAAGTATCAATTTTCTTTGGTTCGAATCAACGGTATAGATTTTATATTTTTTGATATATGTATTATATATTACATATTATGTTTATAGATTGTCCTGACTGTTTCCTTAGAAGAAATTAAACTATCAAAATTGTATGATTCAAAAGCATATGAAATAGTAAGTTTAAAAGTAATCTACTATCTGAATTTACTGTAATAATAATTTATATACATTTTAAATTATATTTATATATATATATATATATATATACAATTTATTATTCATAGCTTTATACTAATGTTGCATAATAAACATAGTTGAACTATTTGAAAGTATGTTTTCTTAGTGGAGCGAGAAGCTTATGGTTTTTACAAAAATGTTTATTATTTTTTTCTTCTTTGTATAACTTTGCTACCAGAAGACTTGCTCCGACTTTTACATGTAGCAACTTTCCTGACAGGAAGTCTATGTGGGAAGATACCTTAAAGAGGTAATTTTTCGGTTTTCTCAATAAAATTTAAATCCGGATAATATAAGTATCAGTTAAAATACATTACGGCCTTCATTTTTTCTGCGCACAACTTTTCCGCGCACAACTTTTCTACCAGCATTTTTGTTCCAACTTATAATGATAGTAAAGTCACTAAAAAAAATTTCACTAGAAAGGTTGTTTTTCGATTTTCTTTGAAGTTTTCTCAGCAAATGTGAACAACTGGGATAAAATAGGGAAAATCAGGAAAACAGGTACAACATTAAGCAAATATTATTAAAGAAAATTTATAGGGCCTATTTAATTATTTTACTATATTATGACTTATATACTGTTGACAAAGCATCACTATCAACTGAACTTTGCTCAGAATCGTTTTTTTTTAGCAATGGTTTATTGTTACATACAGATATACATTAAATTAAAATAATAATAATTAAATTAAATTAAAAAATAATAATTTATTATTATATCATTAATCCTGAATTTCATTTTTTTTCATTTGGTTTTGCATGTCATCTTGTTTTAAAAGCAGGAATATATACTATTATCAATGTAGTTATAACATTCTAACATATAAATAAAATCATATAATATAATAATTATTGCTATAGTTGATAATTAAAACCTGTATCTATCTCTATTGTTTTAGAACCAGAATTGTATTTGAATCTAAATATAGGTACTGAACCATCCATTATTAAGTAAAGTGTGTCAAGAAATTAAAACTGAGATCTGACACCTTAAAACAATGTGTAATAATTTTTTTTTCTTTTTATTGTCAATTTTTCTTTACTTAAAATGCTACATGCATTGCAAGCATTTACTTTTAAGAACTAATGCTCTTTATTTAACGAACAATAGTGGATTATTTATTATAACCAGAGACACTTGATATCTTTATTTATTTTAAAAGTAAATAAAAAGCATAATTTTATAATTTTGAGTATGTAATACCTATAACCCACTGACTTCTGAAGTACACATAATCAAATAAATAATTATTATTTCAACAGCAACCCGCAATCGGTACAAACACAAATATGAATTCCTGTGATTTTATTTTTATTTAACTAGAAACCAGGTCACCCAGGGTTATTTTATAATAATAAAATAAAATAATTTACATAAATGAACTCTTAAGAAATACAACTCATTATTTAAACCAACCTAAACTTCCAAATTATGTAGACTTCATTTTGACCGGGGTTTTTAGGCAATTTTATCAACTAGTGTTTATAAAAAAAAAACATTTAAACGAAAATGATATACGAAGGAGAGGTATTTAGTTATACATATTTTAAATTGTTGTTCTTATAGGGTAAAAATTAATACACTGATAAACTGCATCATATTTTAATACAACTTTTTTCTAGGATGGATATCTCGACTGGGGTCAGCATCCAAACAAGAATTATATTAAGGACCACACAGTACCAGGAGAACATGAGGTTTGGTGTGGCGGCAATGACTATCGCCGAAGACTCATCGCGGGAATATCGTTCGGCCGCCGACCTATATGGCCTGTTGCGGCAATAACATCCGAGTCCTGCGCTCCTGGTACACTGATGTACCTTGTGTAACTCGTTTGTACGTCATCCGTATTCATTGTATTCGTAGGCCGCGCGCACATTGGATACGAAATTGTTACGTACAAAAAAATAAGAATACCGGTCGTACGACTGAGAGCGATTTGAGAAGGCACACTCAATGTGTTTTTGGCAGTAAAATAGTCTGTGTTTTGGTGATTTCTTCTTCTTCTTCTTCTTCTTGACTTCGGCCTTTAAGACCATACCGCTAAATACAAATCTTGCCACCTGTCCCTGTCTTCTGCAACTTATCTCCATCCGATTTCTGGATCTAATGTTTTTAAATCCTTTTTTACACAGTCTTCCCACTTCAGTCTGGGTCTTCCTAAAAGTATTTTACCTATTGGTTCTTTCTCTATCACCTGTATAACTAGAGATCCTTGTTTACGCCAGACATGGCCCCCTCACATGAATCTTCTTTTTGTGATCTCCTTAACTATGTCAGGTCTCTGAAACTGTCTTTTGAGTTCATAATTATGCAATTTTCTCCATTCATTTGTTTCACTGTCAAAGACCATATATTATATATATATTATATTATATATTATTATATATTATATTATATGTCCATATATTTTTCTTAAAACTTTCCTCTCGAATACTAGTCTCTGTTCTTCAGCTTTCCTCAATGCCCATGTCTCAGAACCATACAGGACAATAGGTCGTAGTAATGTCATATACATTCTTATTTTTAAATTTTTAGAGAGTGTCCTCAATTTTAATATTCTTTCTAATCCATAATATCCCTTGTTGGCTAATTGTATTCTCGACGAAACCGCTGTCTTAAGTTCATTATCTTGAGTAATAATCGATCCCAGATATTTGAATTGTGATACTTTCCTAAATGTGTGTCCTTCTGACTCAATATGTTCTAGTCCATAATCTATTACTTCGACTAACAATAGAGTATTCTGTCTTATCATCATTAACAGTTTATCCTACTTTCTCTGCGACCATTATAAGTTTCTTTCCCAGACTTTTTATCATCTCAATATTATCTCCCAAGAGAGCAATATCTTCTGCGTATACTATGAGCCCTATTTTTACCTGACCTAGCTCAATTCCTTCTGAAACGTTCATTTCTCCTACAATTTTTTCAAGTACCAGGTTAAACAACACTGGAGATAGCGCATCGCCTTGTCGCCTTCTTTACAATAAGTCCTCCACCACTTGCAAAATCTATAAGCCTGAGTCCATTCTCACTAGTTACATCGTGAAGGCTATGGATACCAATCATTAACCAAAATATGTTCTCCTTCCCTAACTTGGCATTGAAGTCTCCTAGGACTATTCTAATTCTATTTCGTGGGATTTCATTTAGCGTGTGTTGTCCTTTTCCTCTTGCGTTTTCTCTTGGGTGCATGCCCATTCACAAATGTGATATCGAAATATTGTGCTTCTATTGTTAACACTGATATTCTTGGGTTAATGCTTTTGAGTTCTCTTACTGAAGGTACTAAGTTTTTATGTACTGCGAAGCCCGTTCCAAACTGACAATGTCTATTACACTCCCTGTAGAAAATCGTTGTTCCTTGGATATCCAGTGTTTCTTCATCATTCCATCTTATCTATTGTAGGGCCACCACTTCTAGTTTATATCTCTCTGTCTTCTCAACTAAGCAATGTATTGTTCCATGTTTATAAAGTGTGCGAATGTTCCATGTTCCAAAAGATAATCCATTTTTCCATTTTCCAGTCTTGTTTTCCATAGCTCCACGATTCCGAGGCAAGTTTGTTGTTAGTTCCTGAACAATATTTTTTTTCTAAGGCAGGGTTGTTAGCCCTGCGCTAAACCCCCAACCTGGAGGACCAATCTACTCCAACTAATTAAGGTCAGAGTAGGGCTATTGCAGTGTACTTATTAAGTGCACTGGGCAATGGGCGCGCCGCTTTCCCTACGCCTCAGCTCGGGCCCTGGGTTCACTAAGCCTGTACCACTAGGTGTTCCCCTGAGGGTGTTTTGTTGATATACGAATATGATTTGGTATTTTTAGTGTGGTATTTGAAATGAAAAATTCAAAATTGTATTTAAAATTTTTTAAACAAATCGAGACAGCCATTATGTAAATCCAATTTTTAGAAAAATGTTGGCGTCAAAAACTTTTACTGAGGTAAAGTCAATTCATTTTAAGAAATTTTTAAAGTTTTGTAAAATATGACATTTTTTGAGTGTTTAAATTTACAAATGTGTTTTGGCGATTAACTTAGTTATATTTGTTATCAATTATAGTTTTATGTTTTTGGTTTTAAATTCACAAAAACATGCTAGTTCAAGACGTATTGTTTTATTATTGATTTATAAATACACCTCGACATAGTAGCTACCACAGATATAGATAATAAACTGCTGTATAATTAGGTAGTAGGTATCATAGAAATTAATGTTACTGTCATTTGCTGTTATCTTTGTGTGCAATTAGAATCATCAATTTTTTCGATTATAAATTTTTATGTTATTTTCCATTACTTGAATAATAATCACAATATTATTGGTAAATAAGAATAGGTAGGTGTTAGGTATTTGTAATTACTGATTTATAATTTGTATTTTAATATTTTTCACATTGAATTAGAGCGATTTTAATAAGTTGTAATTGAACAGTTGATCTTTTTGTACCTACAAATTAATATCCAAATTGTGTTAATACTGGACAACATGAATACTAGTACTTTGGATGAAGGTGTTTCACAATCCTCTACAATAATTTCTTAATCATAAATCATAATCACAATAACCAACATGCCCCAATGATAATAATATAATAAATAACTAATTAAAAATTATTTTGTAAGTATTTTATATTTTTACTTATGATTGACACTGTTCCATTGAATTGATTTTTTGATATTCATCGAGTCAAAAAGGAGATCATGAGGTTCTGTTTGCGCTGCGGCTACCGCTGAAGACTCAGGAATAGGGAATATGTTGCGGGAATATTGTTTGGCCGCCGACAACTACGACTCTTCGCGGCAATAGAGTTGGAGTCTTGGGCTCCTGGTACATGGAGGTCTCTTTTGTATCTCTTACGAATACATTGAAGATGCGTACACATATTCGTATAGGAACTTGATTTGGTATATTTATGTACCCTTAAATGATATAGTTTAGAATACAGTGAAAAATTAACATAAACAGAAATTAAAACTTGTAACATGTACCTATAACACGAACCTTTTCAATACAAATTGATTAATTAATAACTTACTGGTTTTCACTATACTATATTTTATGAAATATTGTGTTACAATGTGGTCTCTGTATTATAATTATTTAAAACTCGGATGTAAACTGTTAGTAATACATTTATTTAAACCAGTGGCGTGGCATTAAGCAGTCTGCAATAGTGTAAGCAATCGCCAAAAAATATATACCTACCTATACCTCCAGCTATTTTTACTATCCCTAGAAAGCCTAGTTCTTAAATAAACACTGCATAGAGTAATAATATTTTGAACTGATGAGAGTTTAAATATAGTAGTTTCGTATGTGGTCTTACTAATGCTGTTAGTATAGCAAATAGCATCAAGCTATTAATATCACGATGATAGGTTGTAAAACACATTTAAAAGTTGCTTATAAAACATCATATCCTTATATTTTTCCAAAATTCTAAAATTGTATGTATAATTTTACATTATCAGAACATGATCATTGCTTAAATTATTCATTTAAAAATACATCTATAATATTTTATAACTGAAAGTGTAAGCGCAGTGCTTATGTGCATGCTACGTCACTGATGTTAACAACTATAAGATCTTAATATACAAGTTATGAGAGCTAGACTACGACAATACGACTACAAAACATTTTGAAAAAAGTAAAATGCACTGAATATGGAAAAATAAATGAAAGGAATATACAGCAAAACAATTCTTAAAGTTGGTAATTTTACATAGAAATAATTTATTTTAATAGAAGAAATTATTTAAAATGAGTTATTATTAAACATAAATATGTTTAGAAATATAAATTATTTGATTATTATTTATTATCTAAAAGTGTTAATATAATATTTTTTACAACATAAATAAATTAATGAGAATGTAAGAATATATTTTTACTATACCTATTTAGTTATGCAAATAACTTTAATTTCTTTTTGATATAATAAGAGTAGAGTATAACAATAAGAAATCAATAGTTAAAATAGAATATTAAAAAAAAACACTTTATATCACGAACAAATTAGTGAGAATATAGGAATAGCTATATTTTTTTTATTTTTAGTAACACTAATTATTTTAATTTGCATTTTACTTTTAGAACATAGAATACATTTTTTTAATAATTAATTTAATATAGTACATTATAAAAATAAGAAAACATTTTCATAAGTCATAACATTTTATAACAAAACAATATTAATAAACAAAGATTAATATAATTATTAGTATTTAATCACATATTTAGTCAAATAAATTACTTTCATATTATAATTTAGATTATACGTTATTATTTGGTTTATAAACTAACCACTACTTTTTTAGATTCTGAGTGAGGCAAAGAAGATTATGGTTTTACGATGTTTATTTTTTTTCTGTGGACAACTTTTCTACCCAAAATCTTGTTTTGATTTTCAAGTGTGGCACTTTTTCTGAAAAGAAAACTGACCGGGAAGGTATTTTAGGGAGGTCATTTTTTGATTTTACTAGTAAATGAAACAAACTAGGAGAAAAGGTACATTATGAAACAAATATTATTAAAGAACATATACAATGCCTATGTAATTATTTTGCCATAATATGACACATATATTGTTGACAAAACAACACTATCAACTGAATTGTTTTTTGTTGGCAATAATTTATCTTGCTTACTGGTAATGGTAATGGTAATGAAAAAAATTAAAAAATTTTTAAACTTATAAAATTATAGAAATTACTCCATTATTATTAAACATGCATACTAGCACCAAAATTTTGTTTTAAAATATATTTATAAATGGCTATTTCAGATTTTGTAAAATAACTTGGTTAAAAATTAAAATGATTATTAGTTTTTTAAAAAAATTAAAAATGTTGAAGTAGTAGTACAAGGCTCAAGTAATTATTATTAAAAGAAAAAAAACTAAAAATATTGAAATTAACAAAAATTATTTTCTATGTCTGATGTTTGTGTTATATTATATTATGTATACATAATATATAAATACATTACTTTAACAAAATATTTTAAAAAATAATAAATAATAATATAGAAAATAAAGTAAAAAGATATCCTAAAATATAAATATTATAATTTTTATTAAAATGTTTGATAATATTACATGTAAAATATTATCATTAATATTGTTACAATATTATTTTAGATTCTGAATGTAGCAAAGTAGATATTAGTTTTATTGACAAGTATTTTTTTTTATTGATATACTTTATTCCATACTGAAATTTAAATGTTGTGAATTTACAACCTGATGATACTTTATTGACTTTTTATTTTTTCTCTGAAAACACTTTTTAGTCAGTCAAAATGCTTCACATAAATAATTTACACCTTATTTTAAATGTTGCAATAATAATTATTTTTCTGGAAAAATTTTTCTAATAAGTTTAAAAAGAAAAAACTGATATAAAATGAATGGTTTTCATTTTGTTAATTTCTGGGTACAAGGAAAAAACATGACTAATAATAAGTTATACAGAGTGTCCCACAAAGATATACTCATTGTAATATCTCCTGATATAATAAAGACAATAGAATTCTGTTTTTTTCTTCTATCACACACAGGGATAATAACTACAAATATTGTTTTGATAAAAAAAATAAAAAAACTTATTTTGTAATAAATTGTATTATTTTTGAAAAATTTGAAGAGTCATTTAATTATTATAGAAAATTCTTCTGAAAATTTTGACATTCCAACATTTTATTTTTAGTAATTTTTTGAAGCTCAGAGAAAGTACCTACTTATAATTATCCAGCAGTCTGTAATCGCATTCACTAATTTATCATCATTATTATGGCTATTAACTGTACAGTTTTTATCACTGAACTTTAAACAATCATTAAAAATCTCGAATTTTCAAAAGAATCAACTCTACAAAATGGCCATCTTCAAATTTTTCAAAAATAATAAAATAAAGTTATGTTTTTGAGTTTTTTACCAAAACATAAATAATTAATTGAAGTATAAATATTTGTAGTACTTATGAGTATATCCCTATGAGTAATATGTATATATGTATATATATACACACTGCATGTCCATGAAAACAGGGTCTACTTTACCACTCATTATCTTGTTAAAATTTTTCAATTCTATTTTCAGGACATTAAACTAGATAAATAGATCTTAAATTCTTAAGATTTAAAGTTTTTTTAACTCTTGTATTCTGTGCATGCACAACAAAACTTCACTTTTTTTAAATGGCAACATCTATTTTAAATGTCGGTTTAGGATTTATCGATTTTTTCAAGCAATTTTCATGTATCAACTTGTATTCTAAACTCAAAATTGGTTAAACAAGAACGAAGTGTAATTTTTTTTTGTAACTGAATTAATTATTGTATCATACTTTATTAATTACTTTGTATTGTGGTGTTTAGAAATAAAAAATATGTTCAGTTAAAAAAAAAATCAAATTTAATACATTTTTTTAAAAATTACCCTTAGTTCTGGTTTAGCCAATTTTAGGTTTAGAATACAAGTTGATGTGAAAATTGCTTGAAAGAAATCAATAAATCCAAAAATAACATTCAAAATAGGGATTGTCATTTAAAAGAAGTACTTTTATTGCACATATTCAGAATAGAAGAATTTAAAAAATTGTAAGTAAACTTAGGAATTTAAGATCTATTAGTCTAGTCTAATGTCCCAAAAACAGAATTGAAAATTATTTACAGGATAATGAGTGGTTAAGTGGACCAGTAATAAAAAAAAAAACAATTTGATTAATTGTATATTATCACTAGAGATATTACAATGGGTGCATGTTTGTGGGATACCTTGTATAACTTTATCTGTTTACCAAGCTCCGCTCGGAACTGTTTTTTGATTGTAATAATTTATCTTTACATTTGTTATTTTATAAGCTAGATAACCCTGTATCGTGTACCTTCTTAACTTTCCACCTACAATAGTGGCCTACCCAGGGTGGAAATATGTTAATTTTACATTTTATGAATTGCATAACAGAAAAGTTAGTATCAAATCATAAACAATATTTACTTAAATTTTAACTGATTTATTTAAGAATCTACTTTTTTCTTCCTTTGCAATTAAATTATCAGGAATACGTTTATAGCATACGTTTCCACCAACAACTATAGCTGGCTGGCATACTATTCAATGGAAAAAATGAAGACTGCATAATACGAGGTTGAACTATGTCAAGATTCCTTTCGGTGGACAAGTACGAACCAAATTTTGTAATTTTGCCGTTTTAGGGAAATCTATAACACCAAAAACAGATATATAGATTATAGATATTAAAAATTAAAACTAATTTAAATAATAATTATAAGTTAAAATAAATCTGTCAAATAATTTTTTTTCTCTCATAACTTGAATGAGTGATGAACAAGAATTTAGATTCTTGAAAAAAAAAAAAATGAATAGCAATAATAATAATACAATACACATTTATCATAAGAAATAAATATGTACATCGAACAAAAGATAAACCTACAATATTTACTTACCTTTGTTAATTTTCGTCCTGAATAATTTATGAAATGTATTTTAATTTTAACATATTCTGTGATCAAAACCACAGATTATATTGTACTTGAGAATACTCTGAATACTATAATCTGTGATCTCACATTCTCGTTCAGACTTATTTACATTGGTTGTGTGATAAGTGATAATGCCCAACGTTCCTGTTGTCAATATGCTCTCGTGATAGGCAAACATATGTCGATTGTTGAATACAGTTTTTTTCCATTATCTGATCGTATTTTTTTTATTCTTAAGTGTAGATTTCTAATAACAGTACACAATATTATCTTTTTTTAGGACAGTGACACAGTGTATCAAACAGTTCTTAGTTCGTAGTCGTCCAGCAACGTTACACTTTCGAATTAGTAGTCAATGAATTGTGTGACGAACAGCTTCCATAAGGACAATAATTATTTGTAAAATCTTAAATAACATATTATTAATTGCATGTAAGTATTAATTTTATAATCTATATAATATTTTTTTTTATTAATTAGTTTTTATTGGATCAATTCCCATATAAATATATTATGTTAATACAATATTTCTTATCGTGAGAATAGTTTAGGTCCATATTTTAAAAAACTGTATAGTTTAATCACTGACAGAAATTGATTTATTTTTTAAATCATTATAGGTACCTAGATTACTAGAGTACATAAATTACAGGTACCTTGTTCTTAGGATAAAAAAAATATCGAAAAACGCTGATTATAAAAATACTCGACAAAATATTTTCCGTGCCTTACATCTTACTAATATTTCGTAATTGAATTTTCGATTTTCCCATTTCCCACAGAGATATGACAGGTTTTAAAGTCTGCTGTTTATGAGGTCTTAGAAAAATTTTAATCTCTAAAAGTCTGCCTCTTGGAGTCAAAAAATAGTCAAAGTATTGAAAAAATCTTCCATATATTTTCCACGATAAAAAAACAATTGGTCCTCACAAAAAAAAACCACCTGATGTGGACAATCAGTCCCCTTCATAATTGTATACACAACATTTATTGGCCCCGGTATATTTTTTTCCTTTACATTTTTCTCATCACTAAGTGTCACAAACAAGATGTAATTAGATAAAATTATAATAATAGAAAACAATTTTGTATACTAATACTAGGTAATGTATAATATAAAACATTTCATTTTTGAAAAAAATTCACTATATTATATTTTTGAAACGTAAAACCTGCAGTAATAATACAGGTAGTTTGAATATAATAAAATAATAATTAAAGCATATAAATAGGTTATTAATATTTAATATTAATACTTAGACTATATAGTAATTTAGAATTTCATATTTTTAATAGTTGATACTAAAATTATTACAAATAGATACAATTTTTTTCCCTTTATATATGGAAAAAATACAAAAAAATTTAATATCTCTATTTACGATTCTTTCTTCTTTTTTGTGTTTGGTATTAAAACAATTATTTTTACAAATATGCCCTATATGTATATACAGTTAGAAAGTTAAACTTTATTGAGGAAAATATTTTGTAACAACCAAAAATAGTTGGTATAGTCTATACCAATGGTTTTCAACCGGTGGGTCGGGACCCAATAATGGGCCATGTAAACTTTATAATTGGGTTGTGAAAAGTATATTTTACTTATACTAAAAAATAACATTATAACATTATTACTGCTAGCTATATATCTATGTAGAAAAAAAATAGACTTTAAACTGAAAATGATTTGCGGATTGTATTGTGTAAAATCGAGTCGAGATGGAATTTTTTATGTAAAATAGTCACATTAATTTTCGCTGTTACATATAGTAAAAATATAATTTATTATTTATTCAGTTATATAATAGCACTTCTACAGTGGCATATTAAGATACTAAGTAATTTCAGTTTATTTTTGTTTACTTTTCATGGCTAACAAAGGTAATATTGATAATGCTTCCAAAAAATATATGGTAAAAAAAAGTGGATCGCGAGGAAAAAAGATTTAAGACCATTGGTCTATACAGAGTTTATGTTTCCAGAAAAGATAACATTTTAAATTATTTGTTATGTGTTAACTTAACAATAATGGTGTCTTTGACAATAAATAATACAAATATTTTTTAAATAATTTTATGAAACTTATAAGTGATAAAAAATTGTATTTATCTATTTGTAATAATTTTTGTATGGACTATTCAAAAGATGAAATTCTAAATTAATTATAAAGTCTAAGTAATAATATTAAATATTAATGACCTATTTATTTATTTTAATTATTGTTTTATTTTATTTTATTTAAACTACCTATATTATATTACAATTTAAAAAATATAATATGTCTGTGAATATATTAAAAAATTAAATGTTTTATATTGTGTATAACCTTGTATTTTGGTATAAAAAAATTGTTTTCTGTTATTATTATTTTATTTTATTATATCTTGTTAGTGACACTTAGTGATTAGAAAAATGTTAGGGAAAAAATGTACCAAAAAAAATTTAATACTATAAATAATAATTGTCCACTTTACATTATGAAGTGACCAATTACCTAAATATAATGTTTAAAAAAATATTGTCCTAGGCTCATTTTCCATTCCCCTTCCTTACCTTATCTTCAGTTAAAATTAATATACCTTCAAAGTAAATTTTAAAATATTGGTAAATACTAAAGATCTTGCAAAATAATAAATGTTTTAGCTTTGATACATTTAAAATGATTCAACCAATTTGTGTTAATTTTAATTAATTTTTTTTTTAGAATTCAGATTATTTAGTCCAGCAATGTTTGCTCGTGTTACATTTTATCCAACATTATTATATAATGTATTTATGGAAAAAGTAACCCACCGCAACTGGTATGACAGAATTGATGAAAATGTTATTTTAGGCGCTTTACCTTTCAGAAGCCTAAGTCAAAAAGTATTTATTTAATTCCTAATGTCTAAACACAAATGTATTTCTCTACTATAACAATATATTCAAATCATTTAATAAATACTACTAAAATAATTTTTTTAGTTGATTGATGAAGAGAATGTTAGATGTGTAATTTCCTTGAATGAATCTTACGAATTGGAACATTTCACACCTCAACCAGATGTAAAAATATAATTTTTATTATTTAATACATATATTAAAAAATAAAAATAAATCTTAGGAATGGTCCAAAATGGGAGTTGAACATTGCCAGCTGAGTACAAGAGATATTTTTGAAACTCCATCTCATGAAAAATTAATTCAAGGTGTTACATTAATGGAATCGGTTTCAAAAGATGGGAAATCTATTTATGTACATTGTAAAGCAGGTCGAACTCGCAGTGCTACACTTGTGGGTTGTTATCTGATGTCTGTATGTATCTATACAATAGTTTAGTTTCTATTATTATTACTATAATTTCAATACTTTCATTTATTATTATTCATTTTTTTATATACATTTAGAAACACAATTGGACTCCCGAACAAGCTATAGAAAATATTGTTTCAAAGCGTCCACATATTTGGTTACGAAATCAGCAACTAGAAAGTCTTAAAAAATATTATGATGGTAAATAATAAATAATATGCTATATTAACATAATAAATAAATTTATTTATTTTCTTATTTGGTATTTGTTTGGTTTTTTATTATTTTCCATAGCTGTTGTAAAAGAAAAAATTAATGCTTCCAAAATGGATAATAAATAAACAACTACATGCTTAATACTATAACAATCATTAGAATCATTTACAGTATTCACATATCTTCCTAATTATGGACAACAATAACAATAGAATTTATAAGATAATAATGTAATATATTCATAGTTCTTCTAGTTAAGTCTAGTACTATGTATTTTTAACGAGCTGCTCAACTCGTATGACATTTTTCATTCTTGTTCTTCAAAAGAATGTTTATATTTCTATTTTAACAAAATAATGTAATTATTTTATGGTGAAATGTTTAAAATATAGGCTGTGATAATTTTTATTAGGGTTATTTTGCTTTCATTTTAAAATAGCCACTGTTTTGGTATATATATAACATTATATCTTGTTACTAATTTTCTTTTGTTGTTTAATTTCTTAATTATTTTAGATAAAATACAATCAGGTGGGGTTTAATTGGACAAAGTAATTTAATGATTCATACAAATTGGGAATCTGGATGAATACAATTTAATTTAGTTGGTTGTTAGTAAAATTTTTATTTTACTTATTTATAATCAATATTCATTATACATGTGATTTATAATTGTATTATTATTAGACTTATAATGAATCCATTGACAATAATTTTTTATACTATATGGTTGAATAATATACAAATTATTAATACCATAGATTGTGTAATAATACATTTTTGATTATACAATTATAGTATATAGTAAAACTATTGTATCTATTTTTTTATTTTTGAGAATACAATTATTTAAAAAACTTTCTTGAAAATGTACATTCAAATTATTAATTTGTTTCTGTTGTCAACTCAATATCATATAGAATATTACACATGTTACTTAAATATATTAGGAATAGTGTTTTTTAATGGTTTGTGTTTCAAAGTTTAACAATTTTGTTTTATATTTAAATTAAAGTGTATGATTTTTATCAGGATAATATTGTTTAATTTTAGTTTCTATTTTTTTTCTGTTTGTAAACAACTTCTTTATTGAAAATTAACAATATGGGTGAATTTTGGTAACAAATTTTAATTTAGTTGGTACATTGGGAAGGTGATATTTTGATTTTATTTTAGTTCTTATAATTTAGTTAGAAATAATTGAAACCTGACATTTTCACCAATTACTTATTGTAGTACATTCTAGACAGTAAAATTTTGAAAACATTTTGGTGATTTTTGAGGTTATTTAAGGGCTTTTTAAAATTTTTTAGTTTTATATGGATATAATTTTGTTTTGGAAATTTGTTTAGCAGAAATGTTTAACAATTTAATACAATATGTCATAAATTGTACTTGGTTAAAAAAAGTTGAATGTAATATATATAGTAGATAATTTGTTTTATAATCGTTTATAGTTCAAATTTATATAAATGTTGTAAAAGTCATAATATTTCATGAATTTCATTTATGAATTTCATAATATTCAATTCAGAATCATTTTCCTTTGCTATAATTTATCATTTGTCTATAAATACAAATTTAGTATTTTTAAATTTAATATTGTTTTCATTATAAACTCAGTTAGAAAATACTTTAAATTGTTAACTAAGATTTATTTTAAATGTGAAAATATTATATTAATTTGTATTATTACGAATTATATAGACATTTTAAGACAGAAATATATTAAGAAAAAAAATGGGATTATGTATTCTGTAAGTAAATATTTGTATTATTATAATAGTTATAAAATATAAAACCATGTTATTGTGTAGATTATGGAGTGGGTTCAATTTTTATATTATAATATTATTTGAGTATGCAATTATGTCTTATTAAGTTTTATTTGATTTTTTTTTAATTAAATTTTTTGTAATAAACAAATATTTTTGTTATTTATTTAATTAGGTAAAATAATTATGTAGTTTCTATTAAATATTGAGTACTATTATTCAAATACTTAAATATTATTATTTTTGTTCAAATAGTTACTTCTTAAAATGTATGTATAACTATTCAAGTACTATGGTTAGTACATTTTTGTTCACAATTTTTATTTATGTTAAATATGTTGTGCCATTCAAAACAATTACTGGTTGGTACAATTATTGACTTCCTTTTTTAATAATGAGTATTATAACATGCAAAGAATATTGGGTTACTAATAAAATTTAGTGAAATTTAGAAAATCAAATAATTTTAATGTTGAATACAATATTACACCTATGCATTGTGGCTGCCATTTGTTTATCAATTGTAAAATGTAATACAAGTGCTAAAATTAAATATAATAGATTTATAAAGTATTTCATTTTTTTGTTAAAGCTTTAGAAACCAAAGATGTTGTCACATGCACATAGAGGAACAAAAACAAGCTTTATGTTAATACATTTTAACAAAACTCGGAAATATAAACTATATTAAATATAAAATATCAGTTTATATACACACAAATATAACATTAAAAAAAAAAATGCAATTTAATGTAACATTTTACTCATTTTAGAATCTGAGTATGAAAAAGCTAGTTTTATAAAGATTTATTTTTTTCCTTTGAAAACACTTTTACTCCAATAAATAATCTATTAGTATTTGAAAGAAAGGACACTGGTCTACTTGTGGGGGAGCTAGAGAGCATTCGCTCCCCCCCAGTGGGTCGTATAATTATGTCATTGATTAAGTATACTTAATTAAAAATTACATGAATCACTAAATGCAAATAGGGTACATGAACATAATTTTTATAAAATCATATTTTTATAGATTTTTGTTCAGGTTCAATCCATGGTATCTAAAATGATTATGATATTTTTGTAAAGTAAATGTGCAAAAACGGTCAATGTCCTGGACATGTAACTTTTTTGCCAGGAATAGTTATTATCAAAGTTGTTAAAATCAGTTGTACTCAGATAATAAAGAAATGCATAGGCCACTCCTATAACAATTGTAAGTGAGGTGCAGTGTTGTGTTAAGGTGAAGTGGTACATATTTTTTTAGACTCATTAATTCCACCCCCCCCCCACAAACACACACACAATACCGATCATTACTAAAAATAAAAAGTAGTTGTTAAATTAGTCAAATTCTCCAGATAGACTGACACTGATTTTTTTGTAGCCATTACTACCCAGAAAGAAACTGTATATACGCCACTGCATACAATATAATCAATAAATAAATCAATCATCATATAATCATAATATAATTGATATTTTGTTACTATGAAAACAAAATGTTTGATCCTTAAAGTAAATAATATGAAAATCAAGCCACTATATACACAAAAAAACACATATCAATAAATTTTACTAAATAAATCTTGCTTAGCTTAGAATATAAAATTGTAGATATTTTAATGAAAACTTAATAAGGTATATTGTACAAATATTTACATTTTTTTTTTGTAAAAAAAATATGAATGATGTTTTCCCAGTTAATCTTTTTTTAAAATATTATTTTCAATACATAAAACAGATAGTGCTGACAATTTTTCATTTTTCAATGAAAATTTTAAATAGTTTTTTACCCTCTTTAGTACAGAAAAAGAACATTCTCCTGACATTTGAGCATGGCAATGAACAGAATATTTCTTTTCAATATCAAAATTACATATTATACCTAAATTGAACTACTTCTTCAATTAAATCACACTCAATATCATTAGGGTATAATTTAATGATATTTTTAAATAAAAAAAAATAATTGGTGACGATTGTATAATATATTATAACATATTATAATATAATATATAATATATTGGAGTTCAACGACAAGCTGTCCACTAACTACTGAGCCGTAATTGGTAACTAATAACTTTAACTTATTATATTATACCCAGTGAGTAGCCGAAGGCCTCCGTTTCGATCTGACGTTAACGCTTGTACGGTTGTCTCCATTGCACTCATTACGTTGTAAACGGCCGAGTAAAATTTCCGCAACCCACCGATAACACAAATTTGTTATTATTGTCGATCCGGGAATCGATCAGGATCGATATTAGGAATAACAATAATGAACCGAATCCTTGTCATTTATATACTCATGTACCGATAAAACAATACCGTTTTTCAGTAATAGGTAGGAATCTCATTAGGCGTTAGGTTAGGGGATTCAAGAATACGTCTGGTCGCTGGTTCAATTTCCGTCGATGCGTCAACAATTAATTTTGTTTTTGTTTTCATGTTCACCGTGTTAATATGGAATCGAGACCGGGTTCTTATCGTTTTCGGATAACTGTACTACGTCGTTTATTTTCATAAAATCTGTATTGTTAGTATTTTTAGTTCGTCACATACAGGTCTGTATGTATTCAGACTGTAGTCATGAGGGTAAGGTGGAATTTCTATCTTCCCAGGACTTAATCGTTACCCACCTCAACAAATATTAAATGCGTATATGTAATGGTATGCTATGGTTATGGTTTAATAGGTCCCCATAAAATTTGGTTAGTTTACCTAACCTAACCTAACCTAACCCCCGCCAATGATTTGGTTTGTCTACGAGCCTGGTCACACAATAATAAATAGCATTGTACTTCTCGTACCGAGATCAATAATAAACAGTAATCGTACTCGAAAAGTGTTTAAAAGTTTTAAATTTAACGTCAATAATATTAATATAATTAAATCTTAAAATATTATACTTGGAATGGTAATACCAATGGTAATAAGAGTTTCAAAAGATGAGTTGTGGATTATTTGTTCCAGGATATTCATATAAGGGTTCTGATGTTATTAGTCAAATTTACACAGTGCACCCTAATAATACTGAATGTTTTCATCTCCGATTACTACTTCATCACATTAAAAGAACCACATCATTTTAATCATTTTAGATTCTGAGTGGAGCCAGGAATGTATTGGTTTTACAATGGTGTATATATATTTTTTCTCTACCTTCAATTTTTCTTCAATTTACAATGATCAAATAAAATGGAAAAACCGGGAAAATGTACGAAATGTATGTATTATAGTTGAAAAATATTACAGCATTATTATTTTCTGTGTACAACATTTCCACTAGCATATTTGTTGCGATTTAAAATAATAACAATTTTCCTGAAAGGAAATTTAACAGGAGTTGTAATTTAGGGAAGTAATTTTTTCATTTTCCTAATAAATGGGAAAAACTAGAAAAAACATAAGAAAACCGGGAAAAATGTAAGAAAAACGGGAAAATAGGTAAAATATTAAACAAGTATTATTAAAGAAAATATAATACATTATTTTACCATAATATAAAATATATACAAATGTTGACAAAGCAATACTAAAAACCGAACTCCGCATTTTTCGTTAGCAATGGTTAATCGTTGCTTAAATATACATCAAATTACCTAAAACAGTAACCGCATCTAAATTAATATTATTAAAGTTTAATAACAAATATATTTTTTTTCTAGGGCGGATTTTTTTCGGCTGGGTTCGGCATCGAAACGAGAATTTTATTAAGGACAACACAGTACCAGGAGAACATGAGGTTCTGTATGCGCTGCGGCGGCAACGGCTACCGCCGACGACTCGTCGCGGGAATATTTTTCGGCCGCCGACCGCTACGAATAGTCACGGCAATATCGTTCGGTTGCCGACACCTGCGACTCGTCGCGAACCAAGTTAATTAAAACATTTCAATTATTTTGTCTAAAATTTTAAAAGATGCCCGTCATGGTTATTAGTTTTGCTTTTGTTTCTAAAATAGTTGTAAATGGTATTTTCAATTTCGCCTGTAGACACTTGAATTGCAAAATCTCTAGTTTTAGATATTTCAGTCCTATATCATCTATGATTCTAAGAATATGGAATTTTTTGTTTATTGGATTGCCACTTTTATCAACTGATTGTGTTGGAACTGTATCATCACCATGTGTTAAATTTCCTAGTACAAAAAAAAAATCCAAATTCTTCACATACTATTAAATATCAAACTAAGTTATTTAAAAGTATTTTAAACTTTATAAATATTAAAGTTAAAAATTAATTACCTTACAATTTTGCTTAGTTATTAAACTATGATTTCTAATACATCTTTGGGGTTTTTTTTTTTTGGTGAAGGCTGATAAACAACAGATTTTGGTGAGTTCTGAGTTGGTATGGCATTTTTTTTTTAGTCTCCTGGTTATTTTTTGTACACCTATATAACATAAATTGAAACTTATTATTTAGATAAGACCCTAAACACTGTAATGTTAAAGTAAAAACTACTTCAGAATAGGTCATTCATTTCTTACAAAAAATACTTTAAATTTCTATGGAAAATGTACCTATAATTGAATTATTATATCGTTAAAAAATACCTGGGACAGTAAAATGCTTGGAATAAATTCTCGGCCTTTTTATTAATGTTTGTTTATCCATTTTTAGATTTATTGCCAGAGCTCGTTTTTTATTAATATTTTCTACAGTTCCATTTTTGTTTGCCCATGGTGAAACTCCTTCATCTTTTTTTGAAAACCAGTGGAAGCTTATGGTTTTGTCTAATAGCCCGCCTAGGAGATTATTCGGAAAGAATTTTAACGAAAGTATTATCGCACGACATTGAAATTGGCCTGAATTGTTCGGATTTAAACTCAAAAAAAATTCTAAATGAATGTCGATTTTAATAAAAAAATTAAAACTAAACGAAAGATCATAATTTTTTTTATAATATTGTTAGGGAAGAATTTTAGATAAAATTCGAATATAAACGAAAAGTAGTATCGCACGACATCGAAATTCGCCTGAATTTTTCGTATTTAAACTCCAAAATTTAAAAAATAAATGTTGATTTTAATAAAAAAATTAATATCAAACTAAAGATAATAATTTTTTCTTTAATATTGTGTACTACTTCTTATGTTTTTCCCAAGTTTTTTACATTTGCTGAGAAAATATCGGAAGAGAAAAGAAATTCCTCTCCAGAGGTATTTCTTTTAGAAAAATATCTATCATTGAAAGTTGAATAAAAATTGCATGTAGAAAAGTTGTACCCAGCAAAAAAAGCTCAGATCATTTTTCATGGTTTAGCATCAATTCGCTATTATATGAAAAATTACCGAGAAATGATTGCGCTCCGATGTCCAAATATTTGTGTGTGAAAATTACGACTGATTTTTTTTGAGGATTTCCCAATGAAATTATCTTTTGAAAAGGTGGTGAATTTGATAATCGGACTATGCTTTCTCATAGAAAAAGTAAACACAGAAGAAAAAAAATCGTAATTCTATAAAAATATATTTTATCTTACGTTTTCACTTTGTTTTTGGATTTTCGTATTTAATGAGATAATTATTGAAAAAATCAAAAAATTAACTGTTTAGGGTACCTTTCCACACTGATTTCCTTTAGAAAATTTGCTACACGTAAAAATCGGAGCAAGTCTTTTAGTAGAAGACTTATGTACGGAAATACTAGTGTTTTAGTAAAAACTTATTAAAAAAAAAAAAAAAAACTAAACATTATTGTAATACCTTGCTTCACTCAGAATCTAAAATGGGTAACAGATAAAAAAATTTTCTTAATACGACTTCATGATGAAAATTATTGGGAAACACAAAAAATGACAAAAAATACAATTATATTAGGACATATTTTATTTATTTACTAAAATAATAACTTAAAGAAGTTATTGAAATCGAAATTTATCTTTTTTATACAGCTCTGTCTATAGTCATATTTTTTTATTATAAAAATA
This sequence comes from Cinara cedri, assembly GCA_902439185.1. Taxonomy (NCBI): domain Eukaryota; kingdom Metazoa; phylum Arthropoda; class Insecta; order Hemiptera; family Aphididae; genus Cinara; species Cinara cedri. Next base: position 92,031 of record CABPRJ010001503.1, read on the forward strand.
AAATAATATTTATGTTTTTTATTCTAATTATTATTTTATTTAAGAAAAAGAATTATTATTATTAACGTTTCGAAACTTTTCTAAGGTGGATTTGTCGGGCGTGGTCGCCATCGAAACGAGAATTTTATTACCGAGCATACAGTACTAGGAGATCATGAGTTTCAGTATGCGAAGCGGCGGCGACGAACAGCGCTGACGATTCGTTGCGGAATTATTTTTCGGCCGTCGACCGCCACAAAGAGTCTCGGTAATAACATAAGAGTCCTGCGCTCCTGGTACTTCGATGTATCTGTTGTATCTCGTATGAATACGTCGTTCGTACATAGTTAGTATCATAGTATCATTGGATACGAATTTGTATCGAACAAACCCATACTACTGGTCGTACGACTCATGTGCGCACACTGAATGCGTTTTTGTCCATAAAATAGTGAATGTTTTCGTGATTTACAAACAATATTTCGTATTTTGTGTAACCATGCGAAACTTAGATGTACTTAGATGAATCATCGGACATACGTTTGTTTTTCTTACTGCATTTACATTCGTACGTATTTCATTATATTATTATGATGCGTATATTAAATTCGAACCTATTTTAAAAACATTTTAAACGAACATTTTAAAAAAAACTTGTAGATTACGTAACCTCCGTGGCTACATTATACAATGCGCATAATATATTCGATTCCTACATCTAAGTTTCGTTTGGTTGATACGAATAATATGTGTACGACGCATTTTAAACGTTCGAGATACAACAGAGACAACGACGTACCAGGAGCGCAGGACTCGGACGTTATTGCCGCGACTATTCGTAGCGGTCGGCGGCCGAACGATATTGCCGCGACGAGTGGCATGTGTCGGCGGCAGAACATTATCCTCGCGACGAGTAGTCGAATTAATACGAATATATTGTGTAAGACGCACGTTCAACGCGGTTCAATACGTTCAACGCGGTTCAACACGTTCAACGTACGCGGTTCATTCGTACGCGGTCCGAGGGAGACGTCGACGTACCAGGAGCGCAGGACTCGGACGTTGTTGTCGCGTCGGGCCGTCGACGGTAGCCGTTGCCGCCGCAGCGCATACCGAACCTCATGTTCTCCTGGTCCTAAATAAAATTCCCGTTTCGATGCCGACCCCAGCCGAGATCGGCCCTAGAAAAAAAAAATGTTACTGCGACTATTCGTAGCGGTCGGCGGCCGAAAATTATTCACGCAACGAGTCGTCGGCGCTAGCCGTCGCCGCCGCATCGCACACTGAAATTCATGTTCTTCTTGTACTGTATGGTCTTTAATAAAATTCTCGTTTCGATGCCGACCACACCCGAGAAATCCACCTTAGAAAAGTTTTGAAACGTTAATAATAATAATTATATAAAATAATAAATATTTTTTATAAAATTTAATTTTTTAATTTAATTTTTAATATGTTCGTATAGGTTCGAAATTAAAATACGAATAATCGTCATCATAATGATAAAAGACATACGTACGAATGTAAATACAGTACGAAATTCATCCGTATGGCCTTACATCTAAGTCTCGTATTGGTTAGGTACGTTATTGCCACGACTCTTCGTAGCGGTCGGCAACTGAACTATATGGTCACGACGAGTCAAAGGTGTCGGCGGCCGAAAAATCCCGCAACGAGTCGTCGGCGCCAGCCGTTGCCGCTGCATCTCACATAGAACCACAAAATTTAAGACCTTGTAAAATATAAAAAAATGTAAAATACCGAAAAAAAACAATAATATTTAATGACTTTTTTTTTCCTGGGTAAAACTTTTCTACATGCAATTTTCATTCAACTTTAAATGATAGAAATTTTTCAAAAAGAAATTTCACTGGAGGGGTACTTTATAGAGTTGTTTTTTCGATTATCTCCGGAATTTGTGAATTCAGTTGTAATCGTTGGTTTGTATAATCAACTGTCATTTGGAATCAAAAATGAAAATCTTAAACCAAATATTTTGTTATTAATGTTAAATTAATGTATAATACAGAATCATTGAAAAAAAAAATGTTTTATGGAATCAACCAGTTAATAGAATTAAATGGCCTGAACCAATGTGATCACATTATGCAGAACTCATAATAATATAGGTACAACTCTCCTCCAACCTAATTTTAAAAGTACAATATCTTGTCAACGGCTTTATAGAAATTAAAAATTTCACCACACAAATTTATTTGAACTAATACTCCATGTATTTGTGGCATTTTTAATATAGATTGCCATTTTTAAATCAAAAGTAGGTCTAGGTACCTTTTTTTAACCCTAAAAATAAGGATGACAAAAAAAATAACACAAATATAAAATTGTAGAGCAGCTCGTTTATTAAATGTTCTAGAAAACAAATTTCAGAAAAAGTTAATACTTTCTGAGATAATGAATGTTGTACCCACTTAAATAAAACACCTGGTTTAGGTATTATAATATACTTTATAAATGGTAAGATACCCACCACAACACTGTTGTCGTGACACCTATTTAATAATGTTTTGGTCCATTATTAAAAACAAATCTTGACATAATAATTGATCATTTATCATTAAATTTTTTTTTTTTTAATAAATGCAATTAGGAAATGCTTACTATTTATTATAGTGTTATCTATATTAGTTTTAAAACAAATTTTAATCTCCATACCTATGTAATTATTTGTCAACATCACACTTTAGATTGAAATTAGTAGTGCTGTAATACTGCTATGTTAAAAATGGACATTATGGTCAATACCGGTGGCTCATCTTCCAAATAAATTAGTTAATTTTGAACTTACAAAGTCATGCTACTTCCATGCCATAGATTCAAAAATATAAGTATACCAAATACCTAATGCTATTCAATTAAATATACCTAATGTAAATTTAATAAACTGGTATGGTGTTAATATAATATTGTTTAAGAAAGTCTAAAAAAACTTATTCATACAATGGTATAATTATAATTATCTATGTACTGGATTTTTGAACATTCTATTTAGCCTTAAAGATAAAACCATACAACTTCATTACAATATGATACATTGTGACACTTAAATGGAACTGAGTTCGGGATTCTGGTAAGTGCGATGTTCATATTGTTAAAATTATTCTAAAGGTATATTATTTGAAAGTTCAAAAAAATAATTTACCTTTATACTTCCGATATAAGCTATTATGATATATTGTATATACTGATAAGTGATAACATTAGAAAATAGAAATTCGATTTTTAAAAATAGTTTAAATAATTTAGTTTTTGGTGTTGGATAGGCAATGATTAATAACAGAAGTGCAAATGTAACTGGAGTTGAATGGGCAACATTATTTAAAAATACAAGTTACACTGGACTTTCTTATCAAATATTGCGAACAATAGCTGCTTTTCACATTATTCAATGGCGTCTCGTTGCAGCAAAAAGATAACAATCAAAATATGATAATTGATAACACATAAAAAAGTTTCTGTTCGTCGCGTCGTACAATAATATTAATTGAATTTGAAAATAAATAAAATAGCTGGGTTCTATGAATTAAGATACATCCGTGGAAATTATTAAAATAAATCAGGTAATTTATTTATTATATTTGCTTAATTTATCATGGAATTTAATTGAAAAAACCTTGCAACCATGCGGTCCTCCCCCAGCAAAACCCCATGAATAATCGGTATAATCTGTAATATATGTATGAGTTTTTTTTTTAAATTTTAATAACAAACAAAAACTATTGTATGTATTCTATGTGGAAAAATAAATTATGTCTTCTTATTTTAAATTTAGAAATTTAAAATATTGTATGTATCTGTGTTAAAAACAAATCAGTTGTAATACAGTTAATAATATTCATAAAGAATTTAAATTTGGTCACAAAACTATTTGCCTTTTAGTGACATTGTCAAATTTATGTAAACGATTTAATTTTGAGAGTTTTATTGGTAATTTTTATTTGGTAGGTACTCTGTAGTAAAATTGTAACACTTAAAGAAATGCTTGAAATTTTAACAGGAAATTCATAAAAAATATTACATTGTGGTTAAAAAATAAAATAAAAAAATTAGCTTACTGTAGTTTTTTATCATACAGGAATTTGTACATATAATTTTGAAAAAACCTTGTATAAATATCTGGAAGAAATGTATTATTTCAATTTATTTGCTTTTTTTTGAACATGTATAATATATTTATTGCCATAAGAATGGCATTGAAATCTTAATTGAGGAGATTGTTATAGCATTGAAATTATAGATAATGAAAGTTTTGATATTGTGCAGATATTATATATTATGTTATATAACCCTGTATTGTCAATTTGAAGTATGTTTGTCATAGTCTAATGAAGGTACCTATTGTTGTCCTAAAGATACTGAGTTCAAAGCAGTGTTTGGAAAAAAAATTTTCTTGCTCAGAATCTTTTTTTCAATAGCAACAGTTTATCATTGCTTGCAGATAATCTGTAAATTGCTAATTGCAAATCGTACTTTCTCAACTTCCAACCTGCAACAGTGACTGCATCCATGTGCAAAGTATGTCCATCCTTTTTGAATTCCCTTAAATAGCAGTACAACTTCAGAATATATTTAACACTAGTTGAGTTGCTAGTATATTACTTTTGTAAGTACACAGATACAAATGAGATAATAAGACAAGTTTGTATAATATTTGTTATAAAATCAATTTCTTTTAATGTTTTAGCTGAATCAAGACCACAAAATGTGTGATTAGACAATGATTTATACATCAGGAACTTTCATTTTGATGAAACCATAAAATAGAATAAAGTGGCCCGGGGAAATTGTGTATCCAGAGATATTTACATTAACAACAAAGAGGTGTCCTTCCTCAGAATCTAAAATGGAGTTTTGTAGAAAAAATATGATGTAAGTAATCTTATTTAAAATGATGTATTCATATTACAATTGATTTAAATTAATTGTATTTATTACAGACTCGTATTTAAAAAAAAAAAAGGCACACAATGTTGAAATGGTGAATTTTGTAGAGAATGTAACTAAAATTTGAAAAATATATTAATGGCACTGTCAATATTTTTTAAAGGTGAAAAAAAATAAAGATGAACATGCAGTCTCACCTAAAGAATTATGCAAGTATTGTTTTTTGATCAAAGTGACATACCTATTAGAAAAATAAAGTTTGTAGAAAGTCTACTGAATTCTGATCTTTCAACCATTCCAAACAAATCTTATCTACAAATCATGTGCATTTTCAACACAATCAAGTGGTAGTTGTTTTGTTGTAAAATTGCTGTATACTTAACAGAGAGATTAAATTTTACAAAAAGCTATTTGGAGACACTTAAATATCATGCAGCGTTATATAAGGGGATCATGAATGATAAAAGGTAGACAACAAAAAATTGAATACTGTTTAAATCCCTTGTCTCAAACTCAAATTAAACAAACAGAACTAAAAAAACTAAAATACAAGATAATCTTTTAACTTGAATGATTTACAAGATCCATGTGTGATAGTTTTATTGATATAAATGTATAACATTTTTCATTGGAATTCTGAAAATTGCTGAGTCTACTAGAGGAAATTTTCAGAACATAGAAGACTCAGGAACTATAAAAAAATATGGCAGTAATAGTTACATTAAGAAAAAAAAAATTATATACCAATGATAAAACATCTAAACAACTAATAATACTATATGATTTGAATTTAGTTGAACTGTCATAAAATGAACAAAGTCCTATAACTGATATATTTATAAATTTAAATAAATCCTGTTCTATAAGTTTTGGCATAATTTTAGTGTTGGAAATCAAAGAATAGACAAATGAACAATAAAAACAACCAGGATATTTTGTGAAGAAAAACATATTAGATAATTAATTATAACTATTGATGATATTGAAGACCAAAAGGAAAACTGCTACCATTTAGATCATGCAGAAAACATACAAAATATATATATATATATATATATATATATATATATATTTGAACTTAAATATAAAATAAATATAATATTTATTATCCAATCCTATACATTATGTTTCCTATTAGGATACAAATAAATCTTCTAGGTTTATATTTGGTCGTCAAAAATTGTATAGGTTTCATTATTTCATTTTATTTTATGATTCTGTTATCATCTAATAACTAATTTGAATATGGAAATTAATGTTTTGCTTTGAAATTTGGTTTTATTTTTAAATGTATAGGTCATGTTAGATTATTTTTATTTCATTTAATGGTGAGATATGGAGTAGTACATTCATAACATGGGTAGTGTAAATATTTTTTCATCCTCTCCCCACTGCTTTGGTAGTAGTGCGCCTAAATGGTAAAAATATAAATCAAATTATGAACATAAAGCATTGTGGTATTTAATTTGAAATTAATTTTTTTTTAATTTTTCTATAGGACTTCAAATACATACATAGGAATACTTATTCATTTAACTGTAAGCCAAAATATCCTGCTATAAATCTTTTTTAATGATAACATAATCAGCATAATCTCGGTTTTCCATTATAATTCCTATAAGAAAAAACAAATTATTAATCTTATTTACTTATTTACTTAATTTATTGTTGATTTTTTTTTTTAATTTTTTGCAACAATAAAAATTACTATGAAGGAAAGACAATTATTCCAGATTATTTGTATAAACATTCACAAGTAAAATTAAGTTATAATTAAGTTATTAACTCGATTATAAAGTAAGATTTTTATTTTTCTTAGTGCAACTCACATTTTGTGTTGGGATTTAAATATTATTTCCATCATCAAAATTGTTACTTTTTTTTTAATATTTCTCAAAACTTCTATACACCTAATATTTATTGTAGCATTTTCCGGAATTTCATTGAAAAATGTATTTAAATTTCTATCAATTATCGCTGTTCATTTTGATTTATAAAACTATCACATCCTAATCATGACCATCATTAAAGTCTAAAAGTTTATCTTGTATTTTAGCTTTTTTTAAATTCTGTTTGTTTAATTTATGTTTGAGACAAGGGTTTTAAACAGTATTCGATTTTTTGTTGTCTATCTTTTGACATCCACAATTCTCCCATATAACATGACATGATGTTAAAGTGCCTCCAAACAGTGTTTTGTACAATTTCATCCTTGTTTAAGGCATATAGCTTTATTGACTACAAAACTACAACCACTTGATTGTGTTTAAGATGTGTCTCACATTACATCAATAGCTTCTCATTGCAGCAAAATGATAATAATCAAAATATGATAATTCATAACACATAAATAAAGTTTTTGTTCGTAATAATATTAATTGAATTTGAAAATAAATAAACCAACTAGGTACTACGGATTAAGATACATCCATGGAAATTATTAAAATAAAAACCTTCTTTGAATTATTAATAATTATAGTGATTAATATAAATTATATCCTAATATTATTATATTTTTTGTCAAATTTAATTTTCCCAATTATTCAAATCATAAAGTAAAATGATTAAAATTATTATATCTGTTACACACTTTCACTCGACATCCGACTTTCATTCGTAGCAACTTTTCTAAAAGGAAATCAGAGAGGAGAGGTACCTTATAATTATAACATTTTAAATATTTCATGAATTGTTTCATTCAATGTGAAAATGTATATTAAAAGGGAAAATGTAAGAAATATATTTGTAAAATACTACGATTTTTATTTCTGTATTCACTTATGTTACGAGAAAACCTAATCTGATTATCAAGTTTAGCACATATTATTAAAGAAAATTTCATTGGGAAGGTACATAAAAAGGCCAAAACTTTTTTTTAAACAATTAGAAAAATCATTAAAACATCATTCGTATTTAACTTGGTTTTTTCACACCTTTTACTTAATTTTTTTCAAATACATCAAATGA
>CABPRJ010001504.1:0-91613 GCA_902439185.1 Cinara cedri
AGTTGTTCGAATATATGATGTAGGTCGATCTAAGACAGATGACGAAAATGTAAGTTTTTATTATTTTAAATATAAAACTCAATATTCATAATCTATGTTACATTAGATGGAAGAGGACGAAGATGAAGATGTTGATAGTGAAGGTTCAGGGTCTGATGGAAATTTGTCATCTTGTAAGTAAAAATACTTTTTTTTTTCACAATTTGTGTAGTTTTCGTGTGGATTTAAACTAGTGTTTCCATCCTTTTTGGAAGACATCATAACCGGTGAAATGAATATTAACTATGACAGAAATCACTTTTCAAGCAGTAGCAGTAACAGTAGCGTGGTCAGTACCCATTCCCTTTCAGGTACACCCTTGTCTGATTCAAGTTTTGATGCAAGTGTAAATACAGACCCAGAAGACATAGGTGCTTAATTTTTATTTTTATTTTTTTTTTCTTTTTTTGTTCATAATATAGTGCTATTTGTAAGAATAATAATAAGTAATTATTTATGTAATTACCTATTGTTTCGTCATTATACATTTTTATATTTCTACAATAGAAATGTATATTTTTTTTTATTGTTTTTAATTTGTTTAATGTTTGTATAATTTAAGTTGTAAAAAAAAAATAACTATTTAAACAAATTTATTTATTTATAAGAAATTAAACGGGTGTTTTCAAAACAGATTCCTGTGGTGTATGTTATAATATTACATACAAGTCAATTATTTTCTTTTAAGAAACATTAGAACATTCTATTATTAATGTTCTAAATGTTTTTTAGTTAAATATTCTGAATTTGATAAGAAATGTTTTATTTTTAATTTACCACTTGACCTAAGTATAATCCGTATTGATGTTATTGAATATAACCACACCAGTGAGAATGATTTGCTTATTAATTTAGTGTTGTAAGTAAAATTTTGCATTAAATCCATAGAGGATAAAGTCCACCTCTATTTTTTAAACCAAAAAATGGACATTAAAAAATCTTGGGCCCCAAATAAAAAGTTTATTCACATTTCACATTTACATTAATATTCAGGACCAATTTATGATAAATAAAACCAGCCATTTAAATTTTTCTAGTTCAATAAATTTACTTATTATTATATTACTGCCATTTATTATGTTCATTGACATATTAGAAACAAAAGAACAATTTAGTATTGAAATATCTTCCAGTGAAATACAGATACCAAAACCTCTCACTTTAATTCGAGAATTTACTATTATTTTTTTGACGCTGATTTAAATTAACTTACAGTAGGATTGTTATATTGACCGTGACATCTTATATTCCCGAAAAATATTTTTTTAAATTCATTAATGATGAGAAAATGATACAAAAATTCTGATAGATTATTGAGACTTCAAACTTGGGTTACTATCTATTAGTATTTGATTATTTACAGCTCTTTTAATACTGTTTGAAAAACAATGAAAATTAAGTATATTAAATGCATCATTAAAAATATTAATTAACATAATGGTGGTTTTACAATTTTCAAAATCTTTTAGGTTCAAATTTGTCATACATTCCAGTGAATTATCAACTGAACAGGATAAAAGTTGGGTAGACAATTTCACCTTAATTTTTTTCTGAAATAGATAACTTGTTCTATTTTAATTTATTCCTGAAGTATGCATTCTCTTTTTCTTGGAGTATTAGTAAGTTTTCAGTATAACTAAAATTTACAATTTCACCATTTAAATAAATTAATAATTCTTTTCACCCAAAGCATTCCGTACTAACTTGATCATATACAAATGATCTATGATGACATTACAACTATTAACATTAAAATAACTAATTAATTGTTCAGGCCTTGAAATCAATTTACAACTAAGTTCTTTGGCCATACTAATATTTTTATAATAACCATCAAAGGTTAAATTCACAATAATAACCCCTGTACCATTTACGACTGCCACACCATGACACATTATTACCAACTACCATTATTGTATTCAGTAGCCACTTCAACATCATTGCCATTAAGCTCTATACCAAAGTCCATAATTAACATATCCATGATAATATTTTTCATCCCATTCAACATATTTCCTTACAGAAATCTTATTCATCACAAGAGCACATTATAATGGTTTGGAATAATTTTTTGAAGCAATTGCCTATTCAAAGCTTTTACATGCGTGTACCATTTACTCAATGTACTCCAATGTGTTTTAGAGTTTGAGCATATTTATTTATTTATTTATTTATAATTCATACGGACAATGTTCAATTTACAATATATAAATAATGATTACAGTAGTTACATAATAATACTTAAACATTTAATAAACTTCCCTTTTAATTCGAATTTGAATAAACAATGGTATAGATTATTAATGACAAAGCAAAAACACTAAAAATTTGGAGTATAAGAGTAGAAGTTTTATAATACAAATTATAATTAAGAAGGTAAGTAATACATTTAGTGTCTATAATAATACAATGATCACTTGAATAAATTATCAATAATTTGATTATTCCTGGAAGACATTAAACATATAACTTTGAGAGTAATGAGGTCGTAATTAATTTACTACCAGCATTTATTTTTAATTATGAAGGTGTTTCAATTAATTTACATTGATCGAAATATTATCTTAATATAAAAATATATATTTAATAGCCGAGTCAAAATTCTGCAAGACTAAAATTATTAATGCTGGGCTGCATAAACGATCGATAAGTATTTAACTGATTATAAGAGGTTTTAATGACTCGTTAAAAATATTTCGTTGTATAAACATTCTTTATCTTTTAACGGACCATTAATGTTTAGTAGTAACGGTCCATTAGTTAATCACCTGATTTTGACTCATTTTTTTTTTTATAAATTGCAAATGACCCTTAAATATGTGTTATCAATACAGTTACAATAATTTTCCGATGTGTCATTGATAATATGGTTTTCAAAAAAAAAGATTGATGGACCAAGTAATTAATTCAATTATTAAAATATTTATTAAATGCACAATGGCTGTTTATTATGGTTGATCATCCAGTTATAATGATGGTTAATTCATATTTGAAATTTTAGGATGCTTACCTACACCAAGGGTGTTTCGAAATAGGTCCAATCCACTGACATATTTTGATAATGTAGACTTTTGTCATAGATTCCGGTAAGTAAAATTAAAATGTAGGTATATACAACATTGAAATTTTACTACATATATATAGTTAACAGTTATTATCAATGAGTGTTTATGATAACAACCCTTTGATATGAACGCCATGATAATATGGCAGCTGCTGTCGTTAAAAAATATGAGTATAGATAATAAATGTTTATTAACGATTTAACAAACTATTAAAATTTTAATGAGCTATAAGTTAATCATTCATTTAATATTTACGGAACGATTTATATGAAACCCAGCATTAGACTATTGTAAATCAACTGTCAATTATCTACAATATATAATAATATATCAAGTGATATTGGACGGCGGACGTTATAGGTTGTCATAAATGAAATTTGAAAATATGAATACCTATGTGTGTAATAAAAATAGCATACCCTGCTCATTCAAAGTTAAAAATTGAAATTAATCTTATCATGATATTATAATAATAGGTATAATAATAATATTATAATATTGTATTGTTTTTTTGTTTTTTCTGTTGTATAATATAGTATCCATCATGAATCTAAAATTTACTAAAATTAAATAAAACTATTTCAATGTTTTTATTGAATTTGTGTTTGTATATTATAAATTATAATCTTTATGAATATGCATATCTATTAAATAATAATAGGATTGATCTTTTGACCAGATGACGTCATAATTGTCGTTTTGTAGCAATTGACATAATATCGTCGCTATTATAGAAATAAAATGTAGCAACTTATTATACGTTGCTGTACGCTGTGATAATTTACGTGCAGCAACTTACTTAATGAAAAATAAACGTTATTTCAATTATAGTGGTGGAGAACTACTATCGATAGTTTGTAAGCCATCATCGATAGTTTTCGGTAGTTTGAGAATTAAGAATATAGACGAGAGTTTAATGTATATCTGTACGCAACGATTAACCATTGCTTACGAAAAAATAATTCTGAGTGGAGTTCGGTTGATAGTGTTGCTTTATTAACAATATACGAGGTGATCAATCTATCATAAGACACTCAATATTTCGGAAATTTATAATGTTTCCGAAATTTGTTTTCTAGAACTTTTAAGAAACAAGCTGCTCTACAATTTTAAATGTATGTTCTTTTTTGTCACCCTTATTTATAGGGATAAAACCACTTCCTACTTTTGATTTTCAAATGACAACCCATATTAAAAATTGTATGAATAGATGAAGTATTATTTAAAATAAATTTTAGCGTTGAAATTTTTGATTTCGGTAAATTCATTTACGAAATATTCCACTTTCAAGTTTTGGTTGGAGGAGAGTTGTGGAGTCACATTTGTGTGGCGGTACAGCGCGCAGTGTGTTAATAATGCACCACCACTCTCTTCCAACCATAACTTAAAAGTGGATATCTCGTCAACGTAAATAATACTTCATCTACTCATGGGATTTTTAATAAAGGTCGCCATTTAAAAATCAAAAGTAGTGGTTTTATTCCCAAAAAATAATGGTGATAAAAAATATAAATATAAAATTGTAAAACAGCCTGTTTCTTAAATATTCTATAAAATAAATCTCTGGAAAGGTTAATACTTTCCGAGATAACAAGTGTCTTACGATAGATTGATCACTCTGTATACGTCATATTATGATAAAATAATGATATATGCATTAAATATTTTCTTTAATAATATTTGTTTAACATTGTACCATTTGTACCTATTTTCCCGATTTTTCCTTGTTTTTTCCCTGCTTGTCCCATTTATTGGGAAAACTCATGGGAAAATCAAAAAATGACCTCTCTAAAGTACCGCCGTCTAACCATAGTCAGATGTCCTCTCAAAAGTGCTACCATTGGAAATCGGAGCATAATTGCTGGTTGAAAAGTTGTTCATTTATTTCAATTTAAAGGTTTTTCCGGTTATAAAATGTTATTTATAATAGTTATATAATTGAAATTATACTATTTATGTGACATTTTCAACATTATTTATTATTTAACGATATTTGTGTAAAGGGACTAAAGCTCGTTTATTACAAAATGTAGGAATCCCATAGTATATTATTAATCATTGATTTTTATAGATAATAGGGGAAACCTGTTATTGTACGATTAAGTTTTCATTTTTAAGCAAATCAAATATGCAGAGTATTAAGTTAGGTCTATCTTTTAGATACAGCGTGGTGCCGTGATACCATAAACTATCATAGACAATCGCGGTATGAAGTAAAGAATAAGCGTACAGAATCGTATACTACACGTAAATGAGTAACAACAGATACGTCCCTATCACTACAGTTAACCATTGTTTTCCGGTAATGTTCTGGTGTTTAAAAAAAAGACCTAGGATAATGTGGACGAGTGCAACCATTGTTATAGATAATGTATATCTGTAAGCAACGATAGATCAGTGCTTACAAAAAACCGATTCTGAACGGAGTTCAGTTGATAGTATTGCTTTGTGAACAATATATATATATATAATTTTATAGTATAATAATTAAAGAGGCTTTATATGTTTTCTTTAATAATATTTGTTTAATGTTGTACCGTTTTTCCGGTTTTACCATATTTTATCCCCGAAAACTATTGGGAGAATCGAAAAATGACATCCTCAAAGTCCCCACGCCGATTTCCTTTCAGAAAAGGTGTTACACGTAGAAATCCGAACAAGTTTTCTGGTAGAAAAGTTGCGCAGAGATAAAAAAAAAAATGCTAACATTAATTTTCCTAGCATTAAAAGTCTTGGGATTTATTAAGCGCAACACCACTCATTTTTCTTCTGCTCGTTGCTCCGGACTTAATGTTTTGCGTTAGTACGATCAATAAAACTCGACCGTATCCAAAATAGATTTCTTTCCTACGCAGTCCATATCCTTAATATAGTACATTCATCACATGACTGCTTCTTAATTCGTAATATATTGAAAATTCCACTACTTTCATCCCGCCGAAAAGACATTGTCGTGCAATTTATTTCTTCACTCTTAAGAGGCACCACAGATGCTCCTGATCTCCTTTCAAACGTAAGTTTTCGTAGCACTTTCTTCTTCTCCAGACATCACTCCCTCTTCCTAATACCAGTCCACAGTACATCCTGCGATAATAACTATCCCTTACATAGAATGCTTCGTAATTTAAATAGCCTTAATTTTGATTTCAACCATAAGTAATTAAATGAACGACTAGTTGTAGTGTTTTTATATTTATTAGTTTTTTTATGTTTTTGTAAGGTTGTAATATATCACCATCTAATTAGTATTTTGTTGTCTCTGCATTATTTTCGTTGTTACTGTGTATTATTAGTAGTATATTATAAATAACTATCACTTGTAAACTGAACCCTAAATGTAATCATAAAATTGCCGACTGGCATTTATAAATAAATAAATAGTGTTGCTTTGTCAACAATATGTGTGCCATATTATGATAGAATAATTTCATAAACATTATATATTTTCTTTAATAATATTTGTTTAATATTTTACCCATTTTCCCGTTTTCCCTAAGGTTTTCCCATGTTTTTTCCCATTTATTGGGAAAACTCCTAGAAAATTAAAAAATGACCTCTTCAAAGTACCAACCCAATCAGATTTTTTTTCAGAAAAATGGTATTGTAAATTGGAACAAAATTTCTGTTAGAATAGTTTTTCACAGGAAAAAAAAGGTGTAGTATTATTTTACTACCTAATACCTATACCTATACATTTCGTACATTTTCCTATTTATCCTCTGTTTTTTCCCGGTTTTCCCATTTACAGAGAAATCTCCTGGTAAAATCAAAATATGACCTCCCTAAAGCACCACCCCAGGAAAATTTCCTTTCAAAAATGATGCTATACTTGGTATTTTTGAGCAAGATTTCTGGCAGTATTTTTGTACACAGTATAAAAAAAGAAAAAAAAATAATCATTGTAAAACAATTACATTATTCGCTACACTCAGAATATAAAAGACTTAAATAGATAAAAAAAATAAGAAAATATCAAATACCTATAAATAGCCTTAAACTATCTAGAATGTTTGAAAATTTGACTACGTCTACAAAAGGCCAATGTAAATATTTAGTAAAAACACTGAAAACTAAATGCTGTATACTTTGTATAACTTATTTCTTACGATTTTTGTAATTATTAGGAAAACTATACGAGAAATCAAACAACGACTTTCTTACTCACGAAATAGACAAAATTTTCTTTCAGAAAATTTGCTTTTCTTAAAATGTATTATACTGTTAATAATTATTTACATTTCCCCATATAATAGGTAATAATAATTATGATAGGTCAGAATATTACCGTAAATATTATAACCATTCGAAATATCGAATAATTTGAAATGATTTTAACATAATAATATTCATATTAGTGACCGATATACTGATAGTACCTATAAAAAATATGTATATATATATATACATATTCATTGAGGACGAATCATATTAAACAATATAATAGAAAATGAGAAAATTAGTAAAATATTAATATAAACACGTGTTCATAAACGAGACATAATTATAAAAATTATTTAAGAGTACGACGGAATTTATTTCGTATTGTATTGCACACGATAATTTAAATTATATTATTAAAAAAAATATTTTCTTCAAATAGAACAACAAATTGTTACAATAGTAACTGTAGTTATTTAATGATATATAATCTGTTCTAATGCGGCACGTCACAAAATACGAACACTTAAATATATCAAATGGTAAACATATTTTTTTTTAAGTATAACATATGGTTCTTCCATTATTTATTATGATGCGATTAATTTATTTGACGATAAACAAATTATGCTGTATCGTTTAAAAATAATGTCTCGACAGTACAACTATAATATTATATCAAAATATTGTTTTTGTAGTTGATAACACATAATATTTAATTATTACTATCCATCCACGGTCGTTTCACTGCACGATCGTTTAAGTTGCAATACAAAAAGCACAATTAGTTATACATATTGATTTTTAAACTGGCAATTCAACGCAGACGCAGATCTAGGAATCTGAAATTGGTAGGAGCGGAGTATAAATATTTTTTTTCTGACAGACAAAAACATAGTTATTTTCGAATTTTCGTAAAAAGAATGCAAACGAAATATAATCTTCTTTTTCTGTATTAAAACGATAGAACGGGAAGTGTGTTTGTTTTTCTGTGTTACGGTTCACAACCCTATATCTAGTAAAATAATACGATTATATTTATTGACTACAAAACAATAATAACTGTAATCTATACCTATATTCTCTAAAATATTTGGTGAAATTATTTACTAGAAGTATATTGGATCTATACTATGATAAATGTTTTTTTTTTTTTTAGAGGTCATTTTTTTACTTTTTTGTAGTTTTCAGTATACTTGGAAAAAACGTGAAAATTTAAGGCGTTTAAATTTTTTTGTCTCATTATTTTCGATTTTATTTTTTTTATTGTAATTTGGTTAAAAATACCGACAATTTTTTGAATTTGCTCTAAATATGTAGGTAAGGGCAATTTTTAGATGTGGTAAAATATTGTAAAATTGTTGATCTATTTATAGGCATTTGACATTTTCTAGTTTTTATTTGATTTTATGTGAATAAAATTGTTTGACCGAACAGAAATACATGACGATTTAACACGAAGTTCATAATAATGGTTTTACTAAGGAGTTAAAAAAACAAGTTGAACTTACAATAAAGTAGTTTTTTTATGATCGTTTTAATTTCAAATTTTGAAGAAAATCGTAAAAATTATAGCATTACAAAACCGAATTTTGTTCATATTCGTTTTTCGTCAGCAATATTATACATTGTTGCGTATACAGATATAAATTATATATAATATTATATGTTTAGTAACTTTAGCCTACCTTCCTAATTTCCCACTCACAACAGTAGCGCACTCATCAGCAGTATTAGCTCTTGTTTTTAATATATTTAAACTACTTTTCTATGAAAAACTTCATAGGAACTTCCTTAAAAAAAACACATTTTAATTTTTAAGAGAGATATAAAGTATGCAGCATCACAATTTAATAATGCTTGTATTTCGCTTGAAAATTAAATGATTGAAAAAATAGCACAAACGCTGCACAGATTTTGTTCTTATCTTTAAGTTTTGTAATAGGTCGATTTACTCTACAAATTTGTTATGTAAAGTGTATTTGTAAGACAGAGATAGCAGGACTTATGTGTATCATGTCTTCTTAAAAAGCGATGTCTGGTATCAATCAATAATTTTATTGAAGAGCGGGTCAGGAATTAACGGATTTCATTATTTTTCAAAGAATAGTAACAGTAGCTAATTCCTTCATTATTATCATTATTATTATTATGTACTTAATTTGAATTTCGGGTCGAATCCCGCAACCACAAAGGCTCTAAGGCATCATGCTCCTTAAGAGAAGATTCGTGAACCTTCTACTAAATAATAAAATGTATTCGATGGAATAATATTTAATTTATATTCGAATAAATTCTTCTCAAATATAATTTTTTATGTAGTATTATCCAGGAAAAAAACGACTTTATTTATAGTTAAACTTAAACCAGTTTAACCATAGTCCCATTCAAAATCGGTTTTTCGTTTTACCGTTTGGCATATTTATCGTATTGCTTTTACGTTTAGGATAATCAGGATACACCTCAATTGTCGCCGAAAATAGTTTGCTCGAAAATTATTCAAATACAATCAGTCAGTCTGCCAGTGACAAAATTAAATAAAAATCTTAACGATAACTTTACGTTATCGAATTTTATGTGGATTATCTAATGGGTTATGAGATAGTATTAATAATAGGTACCTAATACTAATATTCACATAACATAAACCCATGCAACGTTCAAGCAGTTAACATTCACCAATATTTTGTTCGTTCCATTTTATTTTATATTCAATTACTATTACGGCTTTGAAATACGTAAAAAGTGACCGGGGTTCAGCAAGAAAAAAATTCAGCAGTATGTTGAGGATCAAATTTCACAATCAAAAAAAAAAAAATGTATTTTATTAAAAATGAAAATTTAAAAAAAATATATGCAGATTATAATAACCGTGCAATAATTGATTACCTTTGCGGCGTTGCTTACAATTTTCAATTGTAAATATAATGTGACAGAAATAAAAATAGAAGAAAAAATCGAATTATCTACTAACGAACGTTCGGCTTTCGCCTTTCGTCTGAAATTACTTATATTATTTTTATTTATGCATGAATATGATTTATATAAATTCGTGATTTATAATGGATATATAGACATTAACATATATATTAAACTTAAAAGCCCCTTTGCTGGTTGAACGTATTTGAATAGATAATGGATACGTACAAACATTTCCCTAAAATTATTATAATTTTTTTACGAACAATGTATTTTCGTATTCGAATAATTTTAACGCGGACTATTTTCGGTGAACAATTGACGTTATACCGTATAATCAATAATAATATTATCATATTTTCCACCCGACTAACTTCCCATCTGCAACTTATTGTAATGATGGCCTACTCACAGTTAAAAATGTACACAGCTATGTTTTTAGATTTTATGGATATTCAATAGAATTATGTAATACTATTTCATATTTTAATTATATTGTCGTGACGAAGCCGCGCACTGTCGTTAATAAAAATGATAATTTAATAATTTGTTAATAACTAAATTAGAGCATTCAGGCCGTTACTTGTATTGTAAGTCGTTGGATATAAAGTAATTGCCATCTGCTATTGGTAAATTAATATTTACAATCGTGAATACAGAGCGGTATACACATACGTACATAATATACATAATATGTAGTTGTAGTTGTAGCTATTGGTTATATATATATATATACCGATAAACTTATTGGTTTTTTTATTATAGTCTAAAAGAAGCCTGAGTGCGAGGTTAGGATCATTTGATCAATAATTATCGATTTTGGATCATACGCGAGTGAAAATAATTATACCGATGTATAAAAGTAATTTTAAAAAAAAAATGACAAATATCTTTACCCCCTTCTTCTTTCTTAAAGTAATGCTATTAAAATTCTTAATGGTAAATAATTGAAAATAATTACTTGCCGTTCATTGTCATACGCATCATAAAAAACACATTAGGTCATCTACTTATTATTATTATTATCTATTTGTATTCAAGGTGACAGGTGTTTCAAATTAAATGTATTATAGTATTTTTTTTGTTTTTATTATAAATGTCTAAAACGATTAAAACAAAGAAATAATAAAATCTGAGTGAAACGAGGAATGTACCTATTTGTTTTAGTACCTATATGATGTGTAATTTTTTTTGTGCAAAAATCTTTTCTGTAAAAAATCGTAGTACGTCATGCCTTTTGTGCTTGGCTGACATTGATTTTTGTGACAGACCGACAACAGACATTTTAAAAAATTTGCGCGGAAGACCGAGGCGCGTCGAACACACTTGTATCATGGGAACTTGAGACTCAGAATCTAATAACATACGTACAGACATCTACTGTCCGAAGTTATTTCTGACCCGTACAAGCGCCGTACCTAATACTATAATATTTAACGGGTATGCAATCCTGATAAATTGAGTGTTGGACGACGGAGTTGATGGCGTAGAAGGTACGGCGTCTACCTTTGGTGACTTCTGGGTAGAACTTAAAGCCTGCAAGTTGTTGGAGAGCTGTTTCTCCAAATAAATGTTGTCTTGTTGAATACTGACGACAAGTGTGGGTAAAATTGCATGCCCCAGTCTTGTGTTGAGACAATTCATGCATAATGTACGTGTTAGAGAATATCTCTCTTCGAAGCTGTGTTCTAATCATTTAACTTAATCGTCCAAAAAAATTGTTTTGCCTGAAATACGAAAAACTAAAAAATCACTATATATTTATGTATCTATATGTATACCAGTAAATATTAATAAGCGCATAGGTTAAATTTTCTAATAGATTAGTCGCTTCATCGTATTTATTTTTCAGTAATATAGTGTTTTGTTTCTGTTCAATCGCATTGGATTTAAGCGATTTAATCAGAATAACGTCATCAATACATTGTTTGTCTTTGATTGCTAATTGGTTTTTGTAATTTTCATACGACAATCTGAAATTTCTATTTTCTTTGCGCCAACCGTTATACTTACTTTGTATTTCTAAGAATCGTTGATCCTTAACAATAATTCCTTCTTTTAAAATCCCGTTGGCTTTTATAAGTTATTTATTACGATTTGACGTTTCCACGGGTAACTTCGACAGTTGTCTATCCAATGTTCTTTTTATTTGGTTCTTTTGCTCTAGGATACATAGTCGTTTGCTCTCGCGAGCTTTTAACGCAACGTAGACATTCATTAAATGCATAACATCTTAATTATCGCCAACTTCACGATTTAATGTCACACAAAGATTGACTTTTACTTCATTCAATTTTGCTTGAAATCCGAAGTATTTAGTTTCTAATAATTTATTTTAGTGTCTTAACATTTTATTTTCTTCCTCAGATTTATCAATGTTAGTGCAAGTTAATTTGTATCATTTGGTGATACACATTTTTAAAAACATCATTAGCGTTTATTATGCATTTAGCGACAGCGATTCTCATTAGCTTTTTATAAAATATTTGAATGCCGGCTCTGAAGGCTATCGGTATTATTAGATAAAAAAAAAAAATCCTGTCCAAGTTATATATTACGTGTTATATACTGTACAATTATAGGTATCGAAAACTAAAGTTAATAAATATTGTACAAAACATAAATAATGAATTATGACTGACAACTACTTTTTTTTATTAAAGGAATCGATTTTTACTTATAATGCGTACTGCAACAAAGTTATCTCCAAAAAAAAAATAGATTTATTTATTCTAATAACATAATATTAAAAAAAACGGGGCAACTTCAAGCGTGGGTTGCAGTTACTGTTGTAGGTGAGAAGTTGGGAAGATAGTAGAAGGTAATTTAATGTATATCTGTAAACAACGATAAACCATCACTAACAAAAAAACGATTCTGAACGGGGTTTAGTTGATAGTGTTGCTTTGCCTACAATATATTTATTTATTTATTAAAACTAACATCTGGAAAGGGTGAAAGTACAGAATTTGTTAACATTTTTCATTCATATATGACATATTATGATAAAATAATTACATAGGTAAATATTATCTTTAATATATTTGTTTAATATTGTACCTATTTTCCCGTTTTCTGTTGTTTTCCCGGTTTTTCACATTTGTTGAGTAAACTACTGAGTAAATCAAAAAATGGTCTCCCTAAAATATCTTACCAGTCAGATTTCTTTTTAGAAAAAATGCTATCATTGTAAATTGGAGTGAAATTGCTGGTTTTTTACAGATTAAAAAAAAAAAAATAAACATAATTGTAAAACCAATACATTCCTCACTTCGCTCAGTATCTAATAGGTTAACAGTAGGGATCAGAATGCATTTGCACGTATTGAGCTATTCAATTTATTGCTAAGTAAGTTAGAAATCGAAACAACGAAAAACAAATCAAATGTTTTATAGTATTTTCGATTCCCAGCGTAGCGAGGGAGCTACTGGTTTTACAATGTTGTTTATTATTATTATTATTCTTTTTTTCTAATCTGTGGGCACGTCTTTTCCTAGTAAACTTGCTCTGATTTTTACGTGTAGTATCTTTTCTAAAAATTCAAGTTGTCCTGATTGTATTTTAAAGATGTCATTTTTTGATTTTCGCCGCCATTTTTTAAATAAAAGCACTTAAGTGGGAAAAATCGTAGAAAACGTACAATTTCACGATTTCATTATATTATAAAAACATGGACGTTTTCTACCAGAAAAAATGATTTAATCAATAATCACAAAATATCTTTAGTGTTGTATTTTTTATTTAATTTCTCGTGGTTTTATTGTCAATACTTTTGAGCAACTTTGATCTTTTAAGGAATTTTAATTTTTGGGAGTTGTTTTGCTGTAATTCGGTTATAAATACACGTAAAAACTCGAAACTTGGTAATAATACTTATATTGGACTTATCTAGAAGTGGTAAAATTTCCAAAATCATCGGGCACCTTTTTTTTTTTTTCAAAATGCGTTTTGAAATATCAAATTCACGGTAATAAATTATAATTTATAAGTTTTCTAATAATGACTANCGTATATAATAAAACTAATGCGATCATCATAGTATAATAATGTTTATCATAATTCATAATGTTTTAATAAGCAATAATATTGCTTATTAAACAATAAAATAGTTATTAGTAATCGGAAACTTTATGGTCTGTTGCAAACCAATTTTTTTTTTCGCTACTCCTTCAATTAATTATTTTTCAATACATATTTTTAATACTATTACAAGAATGTTTAATTTTTCTGCAGTTGTGCCACAATGATGCCACTGACAATAATGTTTAATAACTATGTATACTCACAATATATTATTCTGTTTCAATAAATCTTATTAGATAGTGGCACCGAATGAAAAGGCAGAAAGGCAACTGCTTCCCGGGTAAAATATAAGTAGAAAAACTTGTCATTTTGCAACTCCCAAAATATAATATAGACAAAACTTTATGAATAAAAAATAAAAAAGGGCCGACACTGGGGACGGGTGTGGTCACAGTTGTAGATGGGTTGTAGGGAAGGTGGGATACATAAAGTTATTTAATTTATACTTGTAAATAACGATAACCGAAGTTTCGTTAGAAATTTAATAGGCAGTAATATTTATGAAGTTCGTTAAAATTTGATTATAAAAATTAACAAAAAATAATTGAGTGTTATGTAATTTTTTTTTCTTTTTACCAATTAGTGCGGCTTATAAAAAAAACTCCTGTTAAAATTGTCAAGCATTTCTGTTTAGTCTAACAATTTTATTCACAGATATTTATACTTACTTTTACTAGATACGTATGTATACATTCATAGAAACGAGTATACTTAGTTCTTACTTGCGAATACACCTTGTTTATTATTAATTATTATTAAAATATCGTAAATATTCAGACTATGGGTTTAAACTACGAAAAATAGATTTTGTGTAATAATTTTAAAATTAAACTTAAAATTTGTTGTTGATTAAAACTTAAGCACCACGCTTGACCTGGTTTTTTTCCATAAAGATCTTGATATACATTATACTTCATCTTTAAACTTTGAACATCACATAAATATAACCGTAGCAAAGTATTAAAATTCTTGGAATTTATTAAGCACAACACCACTCATTTTTCTTCTGCTCGTTGCCTCCAGATTTAATATTTCGTGTTAGTACGATCAATATTAGAGTGCGGAGTGGTAGTATGGCATCTTTACTTAGCTAAAGATGAACCGTATTCAAACCGTATTCAACCGTATTTAAAATAGATTTCTTTCCTACGCAGTCCATATCCTTAAAATAGTACATTCATCACATGATTGCTCCTTATTTCGTAATATATTGAAAATTCCACTACTTTCATCCCGCCTAAAAGACATTGACGTGCAATTTATTTCTTCACTCTTAAGAGGCACCACAGATGCTCCTGATCTCCTTTCAAACGTAAGTTTTCGTAGCCCTTTCTTCTTCTCCAGACATCACTCCCTCTTCCTAATACCAGCCCACAGTACATCTTGCGGTAATAACTATCCCTTACATAGAATGCTTCGTAATTTAAATAGCCTTAATTTTGATTTCAACCATAAGTAATTAAATGTACGACTAGTTGTAGTATTTTTATATTTAATTTAATTTGCATTTATTAGTTTTTTTTATGTTTTTGTAGGGTGGTAATATATCACCATCTAGTTTGTATTTTGTTGTCTCTGCATTATTTTCGTTGTTATTGTATATTATTAGTATTATATTATAAATAACTATCACTTGTAAACTGAACCCTAAATGTAATCATAAAATTGTCGACTGAATAAATAAGTACATTTATGTAGATAAGTAAAAAAAAATTGTATGTAAGTTAATTAAATTAATAATTTGATAAATATCGGATAAATACTTTTTATATATTAAATATACACTTAGTTAATAACCAAAGGTCTCCTAGAAAAAAGTTTAAAAACCGCCACTGATCACAACGCTTCAACGAAATATGAAAACAAACAGTGATATTTTTCTTTCTTTTTACTTCAATCTGTTGCTTCAATCTAGGGCTCAGGACTTAATGCTTTTATAAAATACTAAAACTGCATGTATTTATGCGATTAGAAAAAGTACAAATATGCACATGTTTATATAAATATTTATAAACAATTTGATGACCATTAAAATCATTACAATGTCTCATAATTTGGTATCACGTCCATTTATGTTAGTTATATTTGTATTTATTATTATTGTTTTAGATTACTAATTATCACATTTGTTTCTAAATGCACATTTGATAACTGATTATCTAAAAATAATAATTAATTGCAGTTAATAAGAATATATTATACCGAATAGTAGCGTAACGAGGATAAGATTTTTGGTGTTTCAAAATGTTTTACATTTAAATATCACTCGAACAATTATTTTCAAACGTGAAATTAAAATTTGTTTAATTTATAAATTTGTTACCATATTATATTTTGTTTGTGATGCTCCTAATCGCAAGACGTATTTAATGTAAATTAATACTTTACTTATACCATGTTTTTTTACACAAGATGTTCAAAAATATGTTCACTAGGGATTTCTCTTGATGTACTTTTCCAAAAATAATTTAAATTTTAAGCAATAGGTATATAAGTATCTTCGTTATCACATTTTATTATAATATAGTCATTATTAGAAAACCAGGTCAAGCGTGGTGCTTGAGTTTTAATCAACAACAAATTTTAAGTTTAATTTTAAAATTATTACACAAAATCTATTTTTCGTAGTTTAAACCCATAGTCTGAATATTTACGATATTTTAATAATAATTAATAATAAACAAGGTGTATTCGCAAGTAAGAACTAAGTATACTCGTTTCTATGAATGTATACATACGTATCTAGTAAAAGTAAGTATAAATATCTGTGAATAAAATTGTTAGACTAAACAGAAATGCTTGACAATTTTAACAGGAGTTTTTTTTATAAGCCGCACTAATTGGTAAAAAGAAAAAAAAATTACATAACACTCAATTATTTTTTGTTAATTTTTATAATCAAATTTTAACGAACTTCATAAATATTACTGCCTATTAAATTTCTAACGAAACTTCGGTTATCGTTATTTACAAGTATAAATTAAATAACTTTATGTATCCCACCTTCCCTACAACCCATCTACAACTGTGACCACACCCGTCCCCAGTGTCGGCCCTTTTTTATTTTTTATTCATAAAGTTTTGTCTATATTATATTTTGGGAGTTGCAAAATGACAAGTTTTTCTACTTATATTTTACCCGGGAAGCAGTTGCCTTTCTGCCTTTTCATTCGGTGCCACTATCTAATAAGATTTATTGAAACAGAATAATATATTGTGAGTATACATAGTTATTAAACATTATTGTCAGTGGCATCATTGTGGCACAACTGCAGAAAAATTAAACATTCTTGTAATAGTATTAAAAATATGTATTGAAAAATAATTAATTGAAGGAGTAGCGAAAAAAAAAATTGGTTTGCAACAGACCATAAAGTTTCCGATTACTAATAACTATTTTATTGTTTAATAAGCAATATTATTGCTTATTAAAACATTATGAATTATGATAAACATTATTATACTATGATGATCGCATTAGTTTTATTATATACGAAATTATCGAGAAAAATGTATAGGTAAAGCAAATTATTTGTATTTTCATTTTAAGCGATAGGTATATAAGTATCTTCGTTATCACATTTTATTATAATATAGTCATTATTAGAAAACTTATAAATTATAATTTATTACCGTGAATTTGATATTTCAAAACGCATTTTGAAAAAAAAAAAAAGGTGCCCGATGATTTTGGAAATTTTACCACTTCTAGATAAGTCCAATATAAGTATTATTACCAAGTTTCGAGTTTTTACGTGTATTTATAACCGAATTACAGCAAAACAACTCCCAAAAATTAAAATTCCTTAAAAGATCAAAGTTGCTCAAAAGTATTGACAATAAAACCACGAGAAATTAAATAAAAAATACAACACTAAAGATATTTTGTGATTATTGATTAAATCATTTTTTCTGGTAGAAAACGTCCATGTTTTTATAATATAATGAAATCGTGAAATTGTACGTTTTCTACGATTTTTCCCACTTAAGTGCTTTTATTTAAAAAATGGCGGCGAAAATCAAAAAATGACATCTTTAAAATACAATCAGGACAACTTGAATTTTTAGAAAAGATACTACACGTAAAAATCAGAGCAAGTTTACTAGGAAAAGACGTGCCCACAGATTAGAAAAAAAGAATAATAATAATAATAAACAACATTGTAAAACCAGTAGCTCCCTCGCTACGCTGGGAATCGAAAATACTATAAAACATTTGATTTGTTTTTCGTTGTTTCGATTTCTAACTTACTTAGCAATAAATTGAATAGCTCAATACGTGCAAATGCATTCTGATCCCTACTGTTAACCTATTAGATACTGAGCGAAGTGAGGAATGTATTGGTTTTACAATTATGTTTATTTTTTTTTTTTTAATCTGTAAAAAACCAGCAATTTCACTCCAATTTACAATGATAGCATTTTTTCTAAAAAGAAATCTGACTGGTAAGATATTTTAGGGAGACCATTTTTTGATTTACTCAGTAGTTTACTCAACAAATGTGAAAAACCGGGAAAACAACAGAAAACGAGAAAATAGTAATGAATAAATAATGTCTATACTATTCTTCAATATTTTCTGATGGTGTATTGCATCGTTGAGTTTGGTGTTTTGTTAGTCTAAGTATAGACATAGTTAAGTCTAAATTAGTGGCAATTTTTTGTGTTTCTAAAAATAATTGTTTAAATTAATTTTTGCATTACTTCTATATCGACGGAGAATAGATACTACATGTTCTACTTAGTTAACTGCATGTTTATATAAATATTTATAAACAATTTAATGACAATTAAAATCACTATAGTGTCTAATAACTTGGTATCACTTCCATTTATATTAATTATATTTGTATTTATTATTATTTTTTTAGATTATTTATTATCAAATTTGTTTCTAAATGCGCATCTGCTAACTGATTATCAAAAACAAATAATTAATCGCAGTAAATAAGAATGTATTATACCGAACAGTGACGTAACGAAGACTAGATTTTTGATGTTGCAAAATGTTTTACATTTAAATATCCCTCAAACGTGTATTTTCAAACGTGAAATTAAAATTTGTTTAATTTATAAATTGTTTACCATATTATATTCTGTTTGTAATGCTCCTAATCGCAAGACGTGTTTAATGTAAATTAATACTTTACCTATACCGTAGGTAAAAAATATTTAGGAACAATAATACATGATATTTATTCTTTGTATACAATAATAAAGTATAGTAGTATAAAGTATAGTAGTATAAAGTATAGTAATGAAAATTATAGAACAGTAATTGTTGGTAATAAGCCATACAAGGTACTGTTAAAATATATTTGTTATTTTTTATATATTTGCATTGCTCGGATCTTATGAATATATTGAAGTCGAAATAAATTAACTAGCTCAATCCATAGTAATTTTTTTTAAAATTGTTATGTCGATATGATGTATTATATAATCAACACATATATGAAAGTAAATTATAAAAGATACTTCTGTTTTTGACTTTCGTCGAGGAATATAGTTCGATATAAAACTCTTCGATCAGGGACAAATGGACACAGATGTTTAGACGCGGCCGTTTGAGAGTGAGGAATTTAGACGCGAACAAAAAAAAGAAAAACATGTCGATGGTGTTTTGTTAAAAGGGTGTATGCCACTAAAAATCGAAAAATACATTTTTGGTATCAAAAAAAAATCAAATTTTAATTCCGCCCTCCCTCATCCCTAAAATTAAATATTGTCAATAATTAGATTATACTATCAATATATTCACAATACCAATTTTGGAGAAAATACTTAAACATATTTTATCTTTTTATTATAGAATTTTATTATATTAAAATTCAAAGTGTCAAACATAATTTCTTATCGATATTAACAAATTTGCTCAATATTTCGTCTGAAACAATGTCATTAACTAGATCTCTCTCAATATTTAATATAAGTACTTATTTTTACTAAAAATACTAAGCATTATGAATATCTAATTATAAACTTAACAACTGCGCTAAAAGCTAAAAAAATTACTTGCAATTTCAAATTTGAAACAAACAAAATAATAACTTACACCGTTTAAATCACGAGGGCCAGGTCATCAGTTATCACTTATTACAATCACTGTCGATCGTCAATGCCCTATGACGACTTATTGATAACTTATTGGTCGTATAATAAAAAGTTCTAAAAAATCTAAAAATTTCAAACATTTCTGTTAAGGCAAACAATTTGTTTAGAGATTATCTACTAAATAAAAATTACGTAAAAAACTCGAAAGTTAAAATACCTATACATTTCTTAAAAAGGCGAATATTAGTTTTTGTCTTAATTGCAAGCCTCTTCGAATTTTTTTAACTGAATTACAATGAAAAAATCAAATATTTGAAAATAATATATTTTGAAAATGTTCCCATTATTCCAACGTTTTTTTCCCGGCTATTCCCATTTATTATGAAAACCCTTTAAAAAATCAAAAAAATGACTGCTATAAAATACCTCCACAGCAAGATTTCTCGTAAAAAAGTGGTTCAAAGATGAAAAAATAAATAAATAAACATCATTGTAAAATCAATACATTCCTCGCTTCGTTCAGAATCTAAAATAATAGGTTGATATACTTATACACTGATGTTACGGTTTATTTTTAACGAGGTACCGCAAACAATGTACTTCTTTGTTTTATATCGGGCATTATTTATAAGGGGAATTTAAATATACATACCAGTTTAGATTGGATTCCTATAGACCACCACCATCGTCTGTCTCGTCGTTTTATGTACAGTCGAATTCTTTTTTGAGTATTATAATAAAAAGTTATTATTACTACATAACTGTAATTTTTTCTTACTACCATACTATAATTAAATAGACACTAGAGAAAAAAAAATCAAAATTGAACATAATACGTAGACTGCATCAACAAGTGTTCTGATGTCCCGATAAACCGCTTAAATAAAAAATCTAAAAAATACATTATGAGAAAATGGCTATTTTCAAAATTTTGTGAAGTGAATAAATAAAGTTATTTTTTTTTTTAGTGTTAAGGTGATGTATGAAAATATAATTTTTCTCTAAATATAGTTTTCCTCAAACAAAGTCAGATTGAATAAAAATAAAATGAATATTAACAGCTATAGAAAATTCGTCAAACATGGTGGGACACCCTGATAGTATATGATGTTTTTGCGATAAAATTAGTAAAATTAATATTAGAAATAATATTTTGAAGTATTATAATAAACAAACACGAAAATCGGGCTTCGTCAGTTTTTTCGAATTTAATAGTTTTATAGAAATGGATTGCGAAAAACATCACTCTGTACATTGAATCTGAGCCTGGGAAAAGTAAATATCTACGGACAAGTACTCTGAGAAACTCCAATAAAAGTTAATTGTTGGGCTGTACTCTTAAAATTATATATAGTTTAGATAGGATAGGTACTTGTCGAAAACTGCACTATATTAGTGAAGGTCATTTCGTGATCATGCGTTTTTTTTTTTTTTGACGAGCAGGTATTAATATTAATATTTTATCGTATCTCGACTTAAATATTGATTCACTGCACGGCATATATTATTATGTGAACCCAGTACCGTGCAAAAGAATTTCCGATGGGAGGGAATATAGTATGAATACTTAATAACAATCATACAATTATTCATTGTGTAACGTAAATCGTGAAATCTTTGTTACTTATAACCACAGTTATATACCATGCCTATTTAATAAAACAATGAAAAACTTGGATTCAAAATTGATGGAAGGCCCAGGAAGGGTCATGGCTCTCGGACCACCAGTCTCCCAGGGCCTCAACTTTTACAACATTATGTTCTTTATGTATGCATTTAAACATTAATTTTGTACTTTGATATTTTTTCGTTGCCTGATGATGACTTAATCATATTTTTATATAGTAGAAACTTTGGTAAAAATAATAGATTTATTATTATTAATAATACTTGTGGTTTTTAAATTGAGATTCATCTACAATATGCTGTCTATACTATTTATTATTTTTCTTTTAGATTCTAAGTGGAGTGAGGAATGTATTTTACAATGATATTTATTTTTTTTCTGTGAACAACTTTCTACCAGAAATCTTCCTCTGATTATTAAGTGTACCTAATACTTTTCTTTAAAGTAAATTTTTGGTATTTTTTTTGATTTTCAATGGTGTTTCAATATAATTGGGAAAAAACGTAAGAAAAACGGGAAAATTTAAAAATTAATACATTTTTTTCAATTTTGTTTTTTTTTATGATGATTTAGTTAAAAATATTCGTTAAGATCTGAAATTTGGATAGAATACTTATATTTATCTTTTCTAGACATGGGAACGTTAATTTTGTGAGTTTTGTATGTTACTTTTATTCGGTAGGTACTCTGTGGATAAAATTGTTTGACCAAACATAAATGCTTGGCAATTTAGCAAGAGGTTTATTATAAGTTGTTTTTTGTAGTAAAAAAAAAAATAAATAAATATTGAGTGTAAAGTAGAATTATTTTTTTTCATAAGAATTTTAAAGAAATTTGTCAACGCCACGTACGACCTTTCAAAACATATTTAGTCGAACCCCGCTCAGAATCGTTTTTAACTAGCAATGTTTAATCGTTGAGTACATTAAATTCTTTTCTATACATCTTTTACTTACAACTTCTCAACAGTGACCAGCCCATTGTGCGGAGTATGTCAGTCTTTTTTCTGTTTTAATTAAAACACATTAATTAATAAACATTTTTAAAAAAATTACATTATTAGTCAACGAGGTTTTTGTTCAAAAATTTAGCCCCGAGGCCTCTAAATGTCCGAACTTGTATATCTATCCCGAGTAGAAAAAATGGTGTCTAATTCGGACATCGGTCCAACAATAAAATAATTTGTGTACTAGGGTTACTATGTACAATCTGGATTTGATTTGGAATAGGATTAAGATAAAATAAGTTGTATTGCTTGTGCGACAGGGGTTGGGAAACTAGCGTGTAAAGGATGCATTTTTAAAAAAATTACAGAACCATAATTTTCAAAGAGACGCATAATGGTTTAGATGAAAAATACATACCATAATACAAAAAACTACTAATATATTTTACCAAGCAATTTCATTAGGAATTGGTATGCATTAAAAACATAATAATACGTCTTAAATTAATAAATAATATATTGATTTCATATATACATTATTATTTGGTAAGCACTAATAAATTATTGTTACTATTATTATTGTTTATACAAATTGAATTTTAATTTATATTTTATGGGTCTGTACCTAGATCATCTGGATATTGATGCATTTTTCAAAGAGCCACAGATTGCATCATAAGGAGCGGGAGCCGCAGGTTCTCGACCTTTGCTATATAGTATGTTAGTTATTGAATATGTTACTATACCCAAGCCCAGGTACTGCATTTAATTATACTTACTTTACGGAAATAAATAAATGCACTATTTTATATTTATTAAAACTTCCTAGTTCCTACCGGGCAATAACTTAAAACGTACAGACAATAAAAATATTATGTTCAATAATTTTACAAATGCCTATAACCATATACCTACTTGTAGCTTGTAGCCTGTAGGTATTCACGTAATTCTACAAAACTGCATTTTATGTGGCATTGTCGCATTTTTAAATGACCGGTTTTTAACTTACCAATATCCGATTTTGATTCGCGGAGTTTATCTAAAATATTATAACGATTCAAATATGACTAATATGCGATTAATTTCCTAGCGAAATGTTGAGATTTATTTCTAAACGTATAATCGTTGGTTATTAGTGTAGTCACGTACGTATATAAAAGTATATCCGAACGATTATAAGAAAAAAAAAAAGAAAACTATTCTGGTACACATTTTTTTTTTCAATATAATGGACGACATTAAAATAGATAATATTACGGAAAAATATTAAAATTGAATGTAAAAGAAATACTGAATAGTTAATACATCATATTAATATGATTTATTACACATTGATCGTTCCACTCGTAGGTAGGTATAATTACTCGACTGTAATTATTATTCGATTAATATGATGGATAATTGTCGACCGCCATACGTACCTAATTTGTACAATATTTTAGACCGTGCTAATATCGAATGATGTCCTAACTTATTCGACAATGCAAATATATTAACATAATAAGTAAGTACTATAAGTAAGGATATGACTTTGGTAGGCACATAATTAAGCATTACTGTCAACATTGTTTCTTATGTAATAGATACGCGAGCCCACAATAACGGAAAACAATTTAATATTCTCGTACACATGGTGGTATAAATCGAATTAGGTGTATTTTTAAATTCACGAATATCTATTATTGTTACACTATTATAATTATTATAGGTTTTTCAAGTTTATTACAGACATTTTTGACATTTCCTTACACAATATTTTGCGAACCATTAGTATTTTGTTATAAATACATTTTTCAGATAAATTAAATATTATACGTTAATAAATTTCAGGGGCAGAACCAGGGCAAGATAACAGGAGGAATATTTTGAAAATGCATATAGGCAGGGCACACGTCCGTGGTGAATAGCTAGCTACGAGAACATTATGAAGCAAACGGGGAGGGGGGACGATCGCCTCCATCACCATCCCCCTCTCCGTCCACCACTTATAAACATTTCTCATTGAATCTTTTGTTTCTGAGTGTAGCAGCAAAATATTGCACATTTCTTGGTGTTTTTCGCTAAACCTGATTTTAAATGTATAATTTATTTTCGTATGAAAGGCATTCAAAATCCCGGTAGTTAAAATCTTAATAAGGTCAACATATCGACATTGTTAAAATCCCGACAGATTATATCAGTGAATTAATTTCAAACCTTTGTACCTGTACACATGGGTATGCACTTTCACATTATATTGAATCTGATCAGACATTCAGACTCAATATAATGTGAAAGTTTTATCAAATACCTACTTTGTATGAGAATAAGGGACAATAATTAACGACATTTATTTAGCGACATTATTATCAGCTAGACCTCGTCGGGATTTTAATCACCGGGATTTCGAACCTGTGGGGATTTTGAGCAGGACGCCCTTTTTTATGCGTATTGATTTTGATTCGGACAGTTTGAGCGGTATCTAATTGTCATTTTTAAAAATGTCAGATTGTGCGAGCGAGAGATGTCCACGAGGGAAATCGTTTTCATATTATAATAATAATGTAATTACAATCAATGCAATTAATTAGTTTATTTTTAAATACATCTTGGTTTTATTATGATAAAATAATTGATTGTAAGACAAATATTTTGATAAATATCGTCGCGATTCGCAAAATGCACCGTATCCAATACAGCAATAATTATTATGCTTACAACCGCGTTTAAATATTTTAATGATTGAGCACGGAATTGAATGAAAAATTCTTGCAATAGGTGCCCATGTCTTATATAATTTATAATATTGCGAATAATAAAAAAAAACACTTGGGTGTGAAGTCTAGCATGGAATTCGTATTTTAAACAATAAAACCAGTTTGCCGCTATGTTGGTTATTGACCGGTCACTGCGTTGGGGCGTGAACTTTGGCGCGAAAAACAACAAAGGTTTTGAAAATAAAATCAAGTGTTTCCCGCGGTTTTTAACGATTACACGACACACCGAAGGGGGTCATGCCAATAGAACATGACAAATGATAATACGACGTAGCGGTGTGATAACGAACCGGCGGTTTTGATAGGACAATATTCGAGTTCGACAACCGTTTTGGCGGTTAAACGCGCGCACCATGAAGTCGTTGTGTAGCCTTACGCGCCATTTGCCGTCATTACTCCGTTGTTCTTCGCACTATCTGCTCTTGTTTGATCTTGGACCAGTTCCGTTGCCGTTACATTCACCTTTATTGTTCGTCCGTAATTTTAAATCGTGTGGCCCGCGACCGATCGCCGAAGACGATACTACTGCAGAACAATACGCAAACCATTCGAAGTCCCTACGTTTATTGACCATGGCTGTTAACGAGTACAATAATGACAACTGTTGTCGGACCTCCCGACCCCATCTGCCATATACGGTGTTCATCGAGGGCAACATAGGCAGCGGGAAGACCACGTTTCTCGAACAATTTGCCGACTGTCCGAACGTGTACATGGCTAAAGAACCCGTGCACAAATGGCAAGACGTATGTGGACACAACTTTTTGGTAAATGTCCCGCAGTTCTCGGTCTCTTACGTGGCCGCCCACCGCAATTCGTAAACCTCATTTTACTTATTTTTTCCGATTTTGCGAAATAGGGTCTGATGTACCAAGACCCGAAACGTTGGAGTTTTGCGTTCCAGTCCATCGTACAGAGGACAATGTTAGAATTGCACCAGGCCCTACCCGAACACGGACAAAATATCAAAATTATGGAACGGTCAATATACAGTGCCAGGTGTATATAATTTTTTTATTCTATTCGAAAAACTTTTAACTCAGTATTTGAACTTTTGTAATATATCAACTGTTTAAACATACATTTTTTTCATGCCATGCTAAGAATAGGAATGTTTTATGATTTTGCCCTCATATGCTTAAAACATGACTATTAAATTCTAAGTAAGGATGTTGAATTTTGAATTGATATTCATTTTTTTTTTGAGAAATTGCTTAAAGATGGGTAATTGAATGTTGAATTTAGTACTTAAGTCATACAGTTTTAAAAAAAATGTAAACTAATTATAAATAATGGAAAGATATGTTTTACCCGTGTAGGGCTTCTGGATATTGATGTACTTATGTACAGTTGTTCATTTACGTGTATTTAGTTCACCATATGCTTGAAAGTGGTAGAGGTGCTCCACCGTACAAATATATTTTTTTTTGCCCTATCGAAAAATCAATCTGTCTTTATAGATTGTTATGCCTACTCACAAAAGTATCTACAGTTTTAATGTCTTAACAATAAATATTAAACACATTTAAAATAATGTTGAATATATCAATGGTGCAAGTTCAAATTTATATAAAATTTCAAGACAAAAAAACTCCAAAAGTATTTAGTTTTATTATATTTCTTAGACTGTAAGAAACGTATAGATCATATCTAAAGCATTTTTTTAGTATTGTGTAATTAGTTTTTTTTTCAAGATTTTTACTAAACAAAAGTACCATTTATTGTTTGATATCCAAAATTATATAGATTACAGTGACAAACATACCATGTTAATATTTTAACAATTAATATTGAATAACTCAAAAAATGTACATAAATTATATATTATACTCACAAAAATACTATGTAGACATTCTTACAACAAATAAAATACAAATTTAAAAAAATTGCATAATGCAGTATATTGTGCATATATATATATATATATAAATGCAATATTTAAAATTTAATTATAAATGGTTTAATGCAATAACAAGTTCATTAAAAATTTAATAGGAAATTAATTAGATAAATAGCTTTTGAAGATTAAGTGGATATAGTATTAATTTTACAAATAAAACATATACATTCAATTCATATTTAACTATCCAATTAGTGATTATAAGTTCTTCGAAAATATGTTGTAACGAATAATAAATAATATTTAATGCTATCAGTTTTTGTTATAATATTTACTATGATTATTTATTATTGTGTGCGCCTTTTCCATGTTTATTCTGTCTACCAGAAATTTTTCCCTAATCATAAATTGACTACAGCTTTTTGTAGCATTTTATGTTTTATTGATGTGTTGAGGTAAATTTTTGATTTTTTAAGTAGTTTTAATGATAATTTTGATAATAATAATAATAATAATAATAAAACTTGAGAAAATTGACAAATTTACAGCAATAAAAATTTCATGATTTTTTATTGTAATTTGATTTAAAATAATCATAGAAACTGACATTTTCAAACAATTGTAGCAATGTTTAAGTAATGTATAGGCATTTGGTGTTTCCTAGTTTTTTTTTTTTTAGCTTTTATTTCATTTTATGTGGATAAGAATGTTGTTTTAGCAGATCAAAAACACATAAATATTGTACAGTTAGTTTATTTTTAAACAGGGTTATAAATTGTGGTTAAACCAAACAAAAAGTTTGGCGTATGTGTCTTTATTTTTTTTTATAGGTGTTAAGTTACAATTTTGATAAAAATTATGAAATTTAATTAGTTTTATTATTAGCATTTTATATGTTTTTTAATAGTTAAAGTTAAATATTTTATAGTTTTAATGTTAATATATTTGACTATTTGACTGGGATATTTAAAAATTATAGTTACTTGGATTTAATTTTTAAATCAAAAGTAAATTACAGATAAAGTAAATAAGTATTTAAACTGACAATAATATTTGAGTAGTTTTTTATCGAAATTATTGATTTACTTTTACGTAGCAATAAATAATTTTTCTATCAACATCAATGATTCATGTGATGTGCTCAGTTTTCTGTTGTATTTTTTTTAGTATAATATTATATTTTGATTTAAGGGCGTTGGTCAACTTAAAATAATAAATATTACTATCTATTTGTAGACTGTTTTACTTTATGTTTTTTTTTTCATATTGTTTGTGTCTGTAAACAACTTTTCAAAAAGAATTTTTACTAGAAATATTTGTCCAATAACAAAACAACTTAAGACTTTTTGTTTGAATCTAGTTGGTGATTATGAAAGTGGTTTTTTTGATTTTCCCTGTAATTTTTTTTAATATTTGAGCAAACCGAATGAAAAAAACTTAAAAAGAATGGACAAATTACGAAAATAATAGTTTTATTTTTTTCAATGTTTTTGTAATTTAGTTAAAAACGTATGGTAGGGACTTGAAATTAGGACAGATTTATATTTGCCTTTTCTAGACTTCGTAAATTTTTCAAAACATTGAGCCATTTTTGAACGATTTATAGACATTTAAATTTTGTGAAATTTTACATAATTGTTATGTGGCAGGTACTTTGTAGATAAAATTGTTAGATTAAACAGAAATGATTTGAAAATTTAACTAGAGGTTCATTATAAGTTGTACTTAGTAGTAAAATAAAAGTAGTTTTAATATCAGCCTTTAAAACATGTATAACCAAACTTCGCTCCAAATCGTTATTTGACGTACAACTTGCTTACATATATAAATTAAATAATTATGTATCCTACCTTTCTAACTTCCCATCTATATTCTTAGTATCAGCATTTTTTTTTTTTTTAATAATAAACTATTAACATTTCAGAAATATATTTATTGAAAATTTGTACAAAGATAATCTCATGGCATCTCCTGAATATGCTGTGTTGGATGCTTGGTATAAGTGGATAATAGAAAATGTTAAAATTGAATGTGACCTCATAAGTATGAAATAACATGAATTACTGGTATTTTTATATGGGGATTATATTTCAAATTATTTTTCAGTTTACCTGAGAACAGATCCAGAAGTAGCTTTCCAAAGAATCAAAACCCGAAATCGGTTTGAAGAAAAAGATGTTACATTGGATTATATTCAACATTTACATGAATTACATGACAAGTGGTTAAATGTACACAAAACTGATGTGCCAAAGAGTGTACCCGTACGTAAATATAACACTAAAAACAATTTTTATAACAATTTGAACATTGTGATTTTTAAATTATTGAGAAAAAAATTTTCATATTTAGATATATTTAATTAATATAGTTTAGTAATTTTTAACTAATAGTTCATTGCAGCTTTACAATCATCATTTAACACAAAACATTATAACAAATTAAAACTTAAATGTTATTGGGGATTTAGTAACAAAAATGTTTATCAACTTTAAGATGGATGTAAGTTGTTTTATATTATTTAATAATATACATTCGATGATTCATAAAAAAAGTACCAATAAAATTGTGATTCATTTACCACTATTCACTATTGCGTAGTTACAAAAGTAATAGAAATTGAAAATAAATTTGACATGAACAATTAATGACATTTTATATAGTCTGGTATATTAAATTAAACTATTTAAATTTAAAATTGGTTGGTTATATTATGTTATTACTTCATTTGATGATCCAACACTTGTATATTATTCTTAAAAATGTACTATATAAATATAATAGGAATTTGTACGTGTTCAAAAACCATTATGTAGTGATTTATTTTATAAATCTTTTAAAA
Organism: Cinara cedri; assembly: GCA_902439185.1. NCBI lineage: Eukaryota > Metazoa > Arthropoda > Insecta > Hemiptera > Aphididae > Cinara > Cinara cedri. The sequence goes on from CABPRJ010001504.1 coordinate 30,330, forward strand.
AATACTTAAATCATATGTTATATCATTTAATCATTATAATTATATTAAAAATTAAATTTTATGTTCGGTTTAGGTGGTGATCGTTGACGCTAACCAAAGTATGGAACAAGTGAAAAAACAATTTAAGGGCGTAAGAGAACTAATCAATAAAAATGCCACAGCTCTCATTGAACCAAAAACAACTCATAAAATATCTGATTTGGGTAAAACTATTAATGAAATTCAGCACAACATAGTGCCTAATTGTACATTGGTGCCAGATGTGAATATTATTAGAGCGTAAATAGAATAAAAATCATTGTTTTATTTACCTATTTGTACATACATACCTATACTTATATCTATACAGAGTTCACCAAAAAAAAATTATGTTGTAAAAAAAAGAGGGATTTTTCCATGTGGTTTATCAATAATCTGTTTTTTTTTTTTTAATGATTCTTTTTGTATTTACTATTCTATTTTTTATTATAAATTATTTTTTTTAAGTTTTATAAATTTAGATATTTAGTGTATATTTTTTTGACTAAGACTCAGTAAATCACGAGTTTTTTGCACACTTGAAGGAATAACAGCACGTTTCTACTTATTTAAATTGTTTGTTTATGATTTTATACATTTAATGATGATAAATATTTATTTACACACTTACAATACTAATATTTATTAACTGAAGTAAACATTTTTTGTCATTTATTGTATTGTAAATATTAAATGTGCTACTATTATGATTCCAGTTTATTTTTTGATAATATCACAAATTGATTCACTGCGATTAATAAAGTGTACTTTATTCTGTAATAAAATAGCAGGCTTCCTTTGTTATTTTCCTCATTGAGAAAATCATATACTTGATGTATCGTATGTAATAATTACTTTAGAATACAATTATTACTATGAAATAATAATTGAATAACAATACAAACATTTTAGTTTTCATCTTTACATTTTTTTATAAAATTATATTTGTTTTAAGATCAAAAAGAAATTACAAAACATATATAAGTAAACAATTTTGATTAATTTACCCCAGAAAGTTTTTGTTTTAACGTAACTTGGTATACATTTTAAAGCTGAAATAAAGCAAGATAAGCTATATTTTTAAACCTTAATAATATTATAATTGCCACATTCAAATTTAATATACTATTATAATATGTCAAGGGAATGAACTAATTGAGCAAGATAATACCATGGTTTTTATTCATTATAGTTTTTCTTGGAATTTTATCTTTTATATTTAATTTAATAATGTTAATTTGAATTACATATAAAAACCAATAGTGTTATTATATTAAAATATTATTAATTAATTTTAAAATGAATAAAATAAAAATATAAATGAGTTTTCATTTGTATGAAATGATGTGTTATTTATCTTTTAAAAGCCCTGTTGCCTCAAGTATGCTATTACAGATTTCTTTGTTATTTACATCTTGCTATCTTTTTTTGTCCAATTGATTCAAATCTTTTTGTATGTGTATTTGCATTACAAGGAAAGAAGGAATTTTTTTAACATCTTGAACATTTTGTAGACTATTAAGAATATATAAACAAAAATATCATGATTAATTAATTAATATAAACATAATTAATAATTACAGCAAAAAGTCTTTTATTTGTTCTTCCATTTTTTTAAATTGTAGATTTTCTCTGTGTAGCATTAATATTTCACTAGGTAAATCATCAAGGGAATCCTGAAATAAATTTTATTTCAATACCAAGTATATTTAATATAACAAAATGAATAATGTCGAACAAATTTAGTTTAGGACCCAAGTTCGTTTTTAAATTTTTTTTTTAATGCTCAATGCATTGGTATAATTAAAATTTACGTAGCATAATTACTTTTGAAGTTATTTTATGTCATCGTCGCTTGTTTGGATTGTTTTAATCAAAAATAACTATTTGTTGTACAAAACCACGTTGGAAAAACTAAGCCAGACAGATTTATTCAGATTTCAATAAAAAAAAATGTAATCAAAATATCAATAAAGACAAATCATAATAATTAAAAAAAATGTCTACTTTCGACCAAATTTTGGATTAATTCCAAAAAATGTTATTTTTCAAGGTTTGTGTACAATAACTTCAAAAGTAGGTATGATAAGTATGATTTAATTACATAAATGGATTATGCATTAAAAAACACATTTAGAGAAAAAAAAAATTTTCACAATGAAATATGTGAAACACAAAACTCAATCTTTATGAAGTTTTCTCTCATAACTTCCAAACGAAGTTCAAATTGACTTTTTTTTTAGATTCTTAATGTATAAGCAAGAACACATTTTGAAAAAAAAATGAGCTTGGGCCTTAAATTAGATTTATATTTAAATAATAAATTATCTAATATCTTACAGTATCTTGAATTATATGCTTGCATGCATAACATAAGCTTTCCATAAACTCTTCTTTAGAAATTTGTTTATTTTTACAATTGCAACTTGAACATTTGTTTTCATTACATTCTTTATCATTAGTATCATTTAAACTAAGTTTTAAAGCTTTAATACCCATTAATGAAACATATTTTGAATACTTGGTAGCTTCCATTGCTGAAGAAGGCGGCACGTCAACATCCATTATGCCCTATGAAAATTAATTATTAATTTATGACGATATAATGATAATGATTAACATTGAACTATAATCATATACTTGACATAATAAACAATATGCTTTCGTTAATGTTTTTTGTGATATTTTTTCTCCAGTTCTAAATATTGTCGATACAGTAGATGGAAACTCAACTTGTAAATTATTGACAAATTGTTCAGTGGTTTTTTGTATTGAATCATCTTCACTAGTCTGAATTAAACAATTATTGTTTATGCTTAATTATAAATTGAAAAGAGAAGGTACAAGTATGTTACGTACAGCTGTTAAGAAATTTGAGCGTACAAAATCTTCTAACTTGTTGAACAAAACATAATATGAAATTTCTTTTGCTGACAAATCTCTTAACGGTCTTATGGTTACTAAAGATGTTTTGACATTATTTTTATCATTAACAACAAGTCCCTATAAATTGATTCAATTTTATGTTTAGTTATTTTGGATGGCAAATATTTAAAACCGTTTCTAAAACATGTACAAAGTTAATAATTTATAAACCAGTAATTATGAAAACCAAGAAGCTTTTTCAATGATTAAAGAGTTATAAATATTATTAAGTACTAAATTATATGCATAACGCTAATTTATAATAATAATAATAATAATAGTGAAACTTTTTTGATTTTTTTTATCAAACTAAAATATAGGTTAATTATATTTTAAGAATGTTTTGTAAATTATTTTAATTATATACTAATTTGAGTATGAAATAAAAATGAAAAATGGTTACATAATTTGTTTCAATTATTAATTGTTAGAAAGTATATCTTAAATATAATCATCAAATTGGTTCTAATAGTACATAGTTATCAATAAAATGCTTTGTACAAATTCAAGAAAATATCAGTGTATAATATGCTTTCTTACTATATCCAATAAAATTTGGGATCCACGTCCTAGGGCGACATTAGAAAGTAGTCTAATAGATAATTTATGTTCATTTTCTGCTGTTAATATTCGTGTACATTTCAGTAATTTGGCTAATTTTGTTATCGCATGCTTCCTTAAATATATAAACATTATTAACACAAAACTTGTATTATAAATATTATAAATGTAAATTACCGAAGTTTCATTAACATGTCTTCTTTTAATGTAAGGTCTGATATATTTTTAAAAATATTTTGTAGTTTATCTTTATGTGAATCAACAGCACTGTGTTGGTCCAAACAATTATCAGAATAAAGTGCTGCTGCTAATGATACTATATTGTAATTTAAACCATAGTTGTTGAAAACTTTCTGAATTTTATTTCGTTGATTTTGGGGATAATCGAATAAATCACTTTCTAAAGTATTACAATAAAAAAAAAAAATGAAATTATTTATTAGGTAAAGAATTTCAAATATTACCATCAATATATAATATTACAGGATCAAAAGTCAATTTCTTGAAAGTGCTTTGCTGCAGGCCTGTCCATACCAAATGCAATAAAGCAACTGAACATTGAGAACCGCTTACACATACCAGAACTCGTTCACCTCTGTTGACCAATTTTGATTTGCCAAGCGTTGCACGAAATTTATGTGTAACCATAGGCACAAAACATGATCTGAAATACACAAATTATATTCTTTTGGATTATTTTTGTTGATCTTTAATGAAATGATAAATTTCAACTCACTTGCAATATACATCTTTTTGACGTAAAACAACATCTCCAAATTTGACCAAACATTTACGGCATTTTAATTCTAATCTGCAAAAAGTAAAAGTTTTTATTTAATATATAAAAGGATTTGAAGTATCAATTAAATTAAATTAGGTAGTTTAACTTATTAAATTTGTAAAATATACTGTTATCCAATAAAAAAAATATTCAATTGTACAAACTTCAATGATTAGTGATTTTGTACTTTTTAATTTGAATATACAATTTATTTGATTTAAAAATTATTAATTTAAATCCAAAATAATTCAAAACTAGAATAAATCAATGTAATTCATTGTTTACATAGAATGTCTAAATATTATTTTAGGGCAATTCTTACGGTTCATTTGATTTATTCTCTTCAAAACCTTCGGCACCTCCATCGTTGATGCTACACATAATTAAAAATAAATAAATTTTAAAATTTTTTGAACATTAAATTTAAAATCTCATTAATTATTTATTTGTGCTTATCTTAATTTATATTATAAATTATAATATTTGGAGATTATCATCATATTTATTACGTGTAATCTATATAAGATACTGTAGAAAACAAAAAAAAAACAATTGTGATAGCAGTTATCTAACTCAGGGGTTAGTAAAGACGTGAGGCTCGGTGAACTTGTTGTACTGAGCCTATAAACTCAACAGCATACTACGATTGTATTTACTATGGTTTAAAGCTTTAATTTGAAAGTTTAAAATTTGTCAAGGTAAAAATAGATTTTTGTTTATGTATTTCTGACCCCTGAAAATAGGTATATTCATACCTATGAAAAAATAATATAAAGAACAAATGTTAGGAACGGTACAAACTACGAGTCCCTTAACAGTTATCGTTGTATGGTAACTCACATACGCACCATCGCGTATGCCCACATGCCGCATGGCACTGAAGTGTTAAAGTTACTAGGTTTTCTAAATTTTTAATTGTACTTTATTAGAACTACAACTTAACAAAAAAATGGACGATGAAAATATAAGTGACGACCAATCTACTGAAATAATGGACGTTGCAAATACAAGTGACAACCAACCCACTGAAAAAATGGATAGTACGACAGTTAATGAACAAATGACGGTCAATAATAAAGACTACAAAGAGTATGAAGATGAAATGGACACTTCTGACGAAGAGGTATATTGGTTACAATTTTTTGTTTCATTCAATTTTAAAATGATGTAATTTTGTTAAGGACATACGCAACACCGTAGGTAATATACCCATGAATTGGTATGATGAGTATTCACATATCGGTTATGATTGGGATGGTGCTAAAATCGTTAAGCCAGAAAGAGGTGATCAATTAGATAATTTTATGGAAAAAATGGAGAATCCTGATTTCTGGTATGAATTTATTATTGATCTGTTATTTTTTTAGTAGTTAGGTACATAATAAAAATTTAAATTTTTTAGGCGAACAGTTAGAGATTTACAAACTGGTCAAGATGTTGTTTTAAGCGATAAAGACGTAGAACTGATTCAACGAATAGAATCGAGTAAAATACCAGATTCGACCTACGAAGAATATGGGGTACATATTATTACCTAATTTCTTTATAATGTTTTATTTAGAAAATGTATAAGTTCTTGTTTATTTTTAGCCATGGATTGAATGGTTTACATCGGAAGTGATGGATATGCCCATTCGTAATGGTGCAGATCATAAACGGTCATTCATAGCCAGTAGATCAGAAGCTTCACGTGTAGAGCGTTATGCTAGATTAATACGTGCTGGTCTACTTAAAACTAGAGAACAAAAACGAAGGGAACGTGAAAAGAAACGACAACGTAGTTTCTTTATGATGTGGAGCACAGATGATGCTGAAGATGAAAATATGAGACGAATCACTGACCATATACCTGCACCTAAAAGAAATTTACCTTCTCATGCAGAATCTTATAATCCTCCTCCTGAGTTCTTGTTTAACGATCGAGAAGTAACTAATATTTATTTTTATTTATGATATGATATACATTAATAATGGTTATAATAATGGTAATAATTAATAATGGTTAATGTTATTATATTTTAGATGAGAATATGGAATAAACAAGAAGAAACTCCGTGGAAGCGAAAATTACATTATGTACCACAAAAGTATGATAGCTTAAGGCAAGTTCCGGCTTATCCGAAATTTATAAAAGAGAGATTTACGAGGTGTTTGGACTTGTATCTATGTCCCAGAGCCAGAAAAATGAGGGTAAGTATATTATCACATAGTTTATTGTTCAATATAGAATTAATTAAATTTAAAAATTATATTATAGTTGACTATTGAGCCGGAAGATCTACTACCTAAATTACCAAGTCCCAAAGATTTGCAACCGTTCCCTACGATTCAATCATTGGTATATAATGGACATACCGACATGGTCCGTTGTATATCTATCGATCCACTTGGTCAATATTTGTTGTCTGGATCTGATGACATGACAGTAAAAAGTAATATTTAATATATTTTATTGTTTAGTTATGTTCTACATAGTAAATATTTTTTTTTTTTTTTAAATATACAGCAAATATAAGTTTGTACATATTGTAATTTTAATTTTTAGTATGGGAAATTAGTACGGCTCGTTGTATGAAGACTATTCCAGTTGGTGGTATTGTACGTGGTGTTGAATGGAATCCAAACAAAGCATTGTCAATGATTGCAGTTATAGCTGATCGGAAATTATTGATCATAAATCCGGGTATCGGTGATCATTTAGTAGTTTCCAAGACAGATTCTATTCTTTCTACACCACCTATTCAAACATCTATAGGTTTGTTGTTTTGTATTCAAATTTTAAAAACTAATAGTGATTTTTTATTACATTTGTAATAATGATAAACATTAAATTTATTTTTAGTCAGTGATAAGATTAAAGCAATTGTTCAATGGGATGATCCAACCACTGAAGAATATGAAAATGGTATTCGTATTGTGTTGAATCATTTCAAAGAGTTAAAACAAGTAATTCATTTTTTTTTTATTTAATATGCTATTGACATTGTATAATTTTGTGTATAGGGGAAATTTCTTGAAAAAAAATAAAATAAAAATAAGTATCCAATCTTCATTCGGAAATTTATTAACTATCTAACACAATTATGTAAACACTTATTCCTATAAATAAAATCAGCCACAATTTATTTGATATTATTTTTATTCTGTAAACACCATGTTTATTATAAACTATTAATTTTATCTAATAAAAATATTATTTGGTATTTATTTGGTAGAAATACATTAAAACTAAACAACTTTGTGCATTATTTCGTTCTAATATTAAATTGTATGACGTGCCCACAAAATAAATTTAGGGAAGCTATCTAAATATTTGATAAGTTTAATTTCTATTTTCTATTAAATGGTTTATTTTTTTTAAACTTATTTCAGGTGACATGGCATGGTCGTGGAGATTATTGCGCTACTGTGATGCCTGATGGTGCTAATCGATCAGTACTCATTCATCAAATGTCTACTAGACGATCACAATTACCATTTGCTAAATCTAAAGGATTGGTTCAATCTGTTCTTTTCCATCCGATTAGGCCATTTTTGTTTGTTGCTGTAAAAATCAATTTTTATTATTAAGTACTATAGTATTGTAACTGTATTTAAAATATAAATAATTCGTTTATTTTCCAGACCCAAAAAAATATAAGAATTTATGATTTGGTAAAACAAGAACTATTTAAAAAATTAATGAGTTATGCAAAATGGATTTCATCTATGGCTATTCATCCAGGTATATTATTTTTTTCAATTCAAAGATTTTGTTTGCCATCTCAAGTTTATCATTATGACCGTATCACTAAAATTTTAAAAAAAAAAATCGTTAAAATAATTATTATATTTAATATAGAATATAAACGGTAAATTTTATTTTTGTAGGCTAGAATTTAATGTTTATATACAAACTTAACTTTTCAAAATGTTTAATATCATAGGTTTATACATTTTGAGGTATTGATAAAATATTTAAATTTCATTTTTTGTAGTTTTTGATTACTGAACAGTTGAGAGTTCTGGATTTGTTTGTGTTACTATTGTCCTTTTACTAAAAATTTAATTTAATTTAATTTATAAATTATAATTCTAGTTTTATATAATATTAAATTATTAGTAGTTTTATAGTATAAATAGTACTAATTTCATAAATATTTTGTTTAGTTGATATTTTAAAAACTATCATTGATATTTTTTAGGTGGTGATAATCTTATTGTTGGAACATATGACAGAAAAATGTTATGGTTTGATCTTGATCTTTCTACCAAACCCTATAAAACTCTTAGATTGCATTCAACTGCTATACGCTCAGTTGCTTTTCATAAACGTTATCCTTTATTTGCATCTGGTTCTGATGATCGAGCTTTAATAGTTTCCCACGGAATGGTTTATAAGTAAGTGTTTTTGTGTCAAAATAATTTTTATCTATTTACATTAATTTATTTTTTTGGTTTTTAGTGATTTGCTTCAAAATCCTTTGGTGGTTCCATTAAAAATGCTTAAAGAACATGAAGATTTAGCAGATTTTGGTATTTTTGGTGTGACATTCCATCCTACAGAACCATGGGTGTTTAGTTGTGGCGCAGATAAAACTATAAGGCTGTTTACGTGATTTATATCATATTAGTTCTATTAAATTTAAAATATAAGAGCGATTTTTATATTCAAATATACTTGATTATATTATATTATACAATTAAACAATCAATTATTAATATTTTATTTTATTTACATAAAGCACTAGTCAAAATTTAATTAATAACTAAATTAAAAGCGACAAGTATAATATTATTCAAAATTAATTGCTTCATTTTATGAAGTACGTAGTCTGTTGTGAAGGATAATGGTGAAAGTTAACTTGATTTGATAAATCATAATATGGTACTAGAAGTGGTTGATACTAAAAGTATTCACATGAATTTGTACATCTAATGTAATATGATAACTAACTATCTGAATCGTGAATAAATTGTAAGTGACATTTTTAAAATTGTTCAGGAAAACAAAAAATCATTTTAAAAATGTAATATTTGATAAATGTTGATAGCATTTTTTTAAAATGTATATTTTAAGTGCTTATAATAAATTATAAGTTAATTAATTTTAATTATAATAGTTATAATAAAAAAAAAGTTAAAAATTAAGCAATGTCGCTTACAATTTTAATAAATATTGTTATTATTTTGTATATTTGATAATTGGGGGGGGGACTCATACTACCCAACAATATTTTCTTTGGACTTGGTTTAATATGTAGATAACATAATTATTAGATATCACTGCTAATTATGGTTTTTACACTAATATTGTTGTTTATACCACTCGTCTATATCATTTATGATTATTATTATTCAGAAAAAACTTATGTCACAACCAAATTGCTTATGACTTTACGCTGTCAGTAATTTCAATACCTGTCATGTATGAAAATGACATTCATGGATAATTATTGACTATTGTACATTATTAATTTACAAACTTTATAACTTGAATAGTACTATAAAACATAGTCGTTGCCTATGTAAAATAAACTTTAGGATTGAACATATAAAAAAAAAATATATTTATTTGTGATAAATTGAACTTTGTACGTCATTAAAGTCAATAATTATTAATTGTTTTTACATTAGCTATAGTTGTATTTTGTACAAATTATACAAAATATACAGATATCTGTAACTATAAGGGACAAATATATGCAACTACTTAAGCTTACTCCAAAGTATAAAATGTAGACCATCTTCTGAAATGAAATTTTCTTGAGGTGATACTTATTGGGAAGGTAATTTTTCGATTTTCACAAGAATTTTCCAGCAAATTGGAAAATCTGCACAATATTAAACAAATATTATTTTTTTTTTTTTATTTATAGAATATTTACAATCTATGCTGCAAGGCATAATAGGCAAATATGAACATACATGTACAACCTGAACACATGAGGAGGGAGTCCTACAGTGATACAGTGATATACAGTGATAGAACTCAGCATAAATTTTTTTTTTGTTAATTTTTAACTTAAATTAAATTAAATGGTTTGATAGCCGTCAATTATTTAATAAGTCACGACACCATTTTCTCTTTAGACGACGTGGGGGATTGTTAGGAAGCGAGTTGGAAGCAAGTTCAGTGATTAGAGGGTTACAGTGAGACTGTAATTTAGAGTGAAATTTTTTATAATGTTTTGTAGCTAATTGACTTACTGTTTCTATTTTGAAGTCATTTTGAAATATGGAATTTGATACGTACCAAGGTGCAGAAGAGATAATGCGGAGAGTGATGGATTGGAAGGCTTGGAGGGTACGTAATTGAGAAGGTTTGGCACATCCGCAGATTTGGATTGTATATGCCCAAATAGGCCTTAATAAGGATTTGTAGATGATTACTTTTGTATGCAAGGGTAGTTTTGATTTCAGAATTGGGCGAAGCAAGTGTAGACGACTATTGAGAGTTTTTCTTTTTGATTTAATATGAGGACCCCAGGTCAATCTTTTGTCAAGTAAGACGCCGAGATATTTTACTTCTGAGGATATTGGGATTGGTATTCCTTGAAAATGGAAGGGAAGGGGTAAGGACTTTTTTAGTGTGAATGGGACGTAAGTTGATTTGTCAGGGTTAATCTTGATTTTCCAGTTGGATGAACAAATATTATTAAATAAAATATATAATGCCTATTTAATTATTTTACCATAATATGATATATATATATATATATATTGTTGATAGAGCATCACTATTAACTGAACTCCGCTCAGAATCGTTTTTTTGTTAGTAATGGTTTATCTTAGTTCATAGATATACATTAAATTCCCTTCTATATCTTAGCTTTCCAACTTCCCACCTACAAAAGTGACTGCCCATCTTCATTATCTTAAGACAGCATTTTTCGATTGTCCTTATTTATATAAATAATTAATTGGTGTAATCAATTGGGAAAAAAGGGAATATTTACGTCATAACAGTTTCAGTTATTTTCGATTTTGATTTTTGTCGTAATTCGGTTAATGGCAACCCTAGAGATCTAAAACTTTCTCCGAATACCTGCTGTTTATATTATGACCACTTTCTATAGTGTTATAATTTCCAAAACATTCTGGTGGCTTATGAGTTAATATAGCTATTTGAAATGTTTGGATTTTTAGTTTTTATTTGGTTTTATATAAAATCAAGAATCTGAAATACGTTTCATCATGAGTTGTTCTTAAGGTACTATATAAATAATGAAAACCTGTAGTCATGTTTTTTTTTTTTTTAGTGTTGGAAATTCAAAACTTAATGAAAAAAGTAAAAGTCATGAACTTTAAATTTATCAAATCATATTTAACAAAAATTCGCTAGTAATCGTTTTTCGTTAGTTGTGTTTTATTTTTTTTTTTTTGTCTAAATAAGTCAGAAATCTTACTTTAATCAAAAACTTTATAGAAACTTTCTTGTAGAATTTGTGATCTAATTAGTGAATTATGAAGGTCATTTTATAATTTTCCTTGAAGTTTTCTTAAAACATTGGAAGAATTAGTAATCTTAAAAAATCGTGTCATTTCAATAGGTATAAATTTAACTGAACTTCACTCAGAATCGTTTTTGTTGGCAATGGTTTATCGTTGCATACAGATATGAATTAAATTATGTTTTACATCCTTTCAACTTTTCTGCTAAAACAATCAGGCTTTTTACCATGCTTTATATTAATTTACTCGCGAAGAAGAAGTTTAAAAATTGTAATCGATTTTTGACCTCTTTTCCCGTGGTTAGATTAACTTAGATATTTTGTATGTCGTCGTATTTACGATAAAAATAAAATAATCAACCATCATTTTTCTGTTTTGGCTATTTTGACAGTTTTCAAAATTTCGAAAAAATGTCTCATGAAAGTTTTTTGTCGTTTATTTGTTTAAATAGTATCTATTTTCTTGCCCGTGAAAACTAGTTTAACTAATAATAATATTGTTTTATTTTCATCCGTGTCACGAAAGTAATGCAACCCATAGTCAACAAATATAATCCAATAATTTTCGAAATTTCGGGTTACAAGTGCATATAGTACGTACCCCGTACTCCCTCCGGAGCGGGTATTATATCACTGGAAACAGCGGAAACCATGGAAATCCATCGTTATATATCCCGGAAATAACGCTCGAATATCAAAAGTAGGTATGTATAGGTATCTAACTTATTTTTGGTATAGCATAAGTTTTTATTGGACTTATACAGCGGCGTTGAAATAATATAATCCGATATAAAATGCACATGGTGGACCACGTTCATGTTTTATCGTATTGTGTACCGTCGTTTTGCATCTTCACTCGTGTTGGTTTTATCATATTATGGTATTTTTCAATTTTTCCTGCAGCTATCTTAATAATTATCGACAAATTGGGAATAAACGTAAGAAAAACGTTTAGATTTTGTTTATTTTTTTTTTAATGTTATGCGGTTAAAATAAATAATCGTTCTGAAATGTCCACAGAATACTTATTAGCTTTTTCTCGTGATAAAATTTCTAAAACGTTTTGGGCAAGTTTTGAACTATTTATTGGACTATTTATTGAACTATTCGTACGTACCGATTTCATTTACGACGGACATATACTTGGGTAGGTAACTAGTAGGTACAATACGATTGCTTTTTACATCGTATTCTTGTTTAGTACACTGTTCAATATTGATGAGGTTTATAGGCGCAACTAGGGAGAGGGGGGGGGGTTCTTCAATTAGTACACCCAGTTCAAAAATGACAAACATTGCAAAATAGTGTGAAAAAAGCTGTCCTAGGATAATGGAGACGGGTGCAACCACTGTTATAGGTAATTTAATGTATAATTGTAATTGAAATCGGACTGGGGAGGTACTATACAGAGGTCATTTTTCGATTTTCTCAGGAGTTTTCTAATTAAATGGGAAAAAAACATCTGGAAACCGGAATAAACGTAGGAAAGTCGGTACAATATTGAACAAATATTTTTAAAGAAAAAAAAAAAAAGCCTAAAATGTCGAATCTCATCGAATGATTACAATAAAGATACGAATAAGACCCGTGTGCAATATTCCGCACCACCTTGGCTTTCGACAAACGCCAATGAAATATTATTACGAGTATTTGACGTTTTTCGAAAAGCGTATGAGGTTTTGCACCAGGTGCGTTTTTTTTATAGTGGTGTCCCCGAGTAGGCCTAATCCACTGTGTCGATTAACCTAACCTTACCTAAAATCCATAATATTACATTCTATAATATAATACGATCACCGAATCCTGATCCTCGTTCCTTGAAGTCATCCACAGCTACCAGCAGTCTTGGTTCGAAAAGTTCACGTGCAAATAAACCGGGGAGAAACCATAAAGGAAAAAAAAATTACGAAAAGATAGAAAAAAAAAAAAACACTACTTTTATACCGATGAAGAAAACATAATAAACTGATGAAAAAGTTTAAAGGAATGATTATAACACAATTTATAAAAATACAAATTTAAAAACGATAGTGAATAAAACAAATTTAATAAAACATGATTTACTATGACTCGATTAAATACGCGTATAATAAACAAAATTAATATTATTGTCAATATTATTAGCCAGTGCGTGGTTTTGCGGTATTTATTATCGTTCAAATAAATAAACAGTATTAATCAGTAACCATACTTATAATTTTTGTTATTTTGACGTATTTTGGTACTGATAAGTGATAGTAAGTTAAGGTACCTCAAATAACATCCGTATTCAATTTTATGATTTTACGATTGATAGATTTTCATAAAAACCTGAGCTTCAAACGTACATAAAAAAAACAAGACGGACATATTTTACATGTGGGTAAAGCTACTGTTGTAGATGGGAAGTTGGAAAGGTAGGAAACAGACGGGAGTTTAATGTATATCTGTAAGCAACAATAAACCATTGCTAACGAAAAGCGATTTTCAGCGGAGTTCAGTTGAAAGTGATACTTTGTCAACAATATTTATGTCATATTATAGTCAAATAATTAAATAGACATTGTACTCGTATTTTATTTAATAATATTTGTTTAATGTACCGATTTCCCGTTCTTCCTCTGTTTTTTTTTTTCGGTTTTTCATATTTATTGAGAAAAATCCTGGGAAAATCAAAATATGACCTCTCTAAGGCACCTTCCTAGTCAAATTTCCTTTCAGAAAAAGTGCTATCATTGTACATCGGAGCAATACCATGGTAGAAAAGTCCACAGAAAAAAAAAACATCTTTGTAATACCATAAGTTCTTCGCTGCATTCAGAATCTAAAAAGAGTTTTCATTGTTTTACGTAAGTTTTTACCACCTAAATTATATAATGTACCTAATACGTATTTATCAGATATATTACTGTTTCTATATTTAAATATTAATATTATTATTAGTGTGTTTATGTTTTTACTGTGCATTTAAGAATGGTTATAGTTAAACGTAATTTTACAAAACATAAACATAATTTTAGCACCTCCGGTGTTTGGCCTCTAGTTGCGCTTATGATGAGGTTACGATACATACGTTGTATAACCGGATAATGGCGTTATTCATACTTTAATCGATTTTGTGATGTTAGTTTTAAATTCAATGTTTTTTTCGTAAAAAAAAAAAAAAAAAACTTTATGGTAAAATCTACGTAATTTATAAATTTAAGTAACAAAATATTGTGATCTTATGAGCGCAAAATTGATCATATTCAACGGTTCAAAAAGCCGCTCGCTTTACTCGCAAAAGACATTTTTTAAGGTAGTTAGTTCTTACATAGGTAGTAAATTCACACATTCGCAAACTATATACAAGTAACTATTTTGTTATCCAATTTTATACATTTTAGATTATGAATGTAGTGAATAATGTATTAGTTTTACAAAGATGTTTATTTTTTTTTATTGTTTTATATTGTGTACAATAATTCTATCAGAAATCTCGCTCCGAAGTATCAAGTATTGCCCTTTTTCTAAAAGGGAATTTTCTCGGGGTGGTAATTTTTTGATTTTCCCAATAAATGGGGAAAAAAAATACAATATTAAACAAACATTATTAAAGAAAATATACAAAGCATATGTAACCATAATATAACTAACACACACACATATATATATATATATATATATATTGTTGACAAAACATCACTGTCAACTGATTACGCTCAGAATCGTTTTTGATAAGCAATGGTTTATCGTTGATTACAGGTATACATTTAATTACCTATAACAGTGGTTGCACCAGTGTTCATTACCCAGGGCGTCTTTTATAACGTGTTTTTAGTTTTAATTGTACAAAAAAAACAAACAATTAGGAACTTCAACACAAACAAATCTTGTTTATCACAATATAAATTAATAACAACTTCCTCGTTATCAATATTATACTAATATACCATAAACTTTAACCATGGTCCACGATCATCCATATTATATAACCAAGATGTACTATCTTTAATCGTGATTATAACGAATACACCTTTTGTCTATAAATATACGAAGTACTATGTTAGTAATCTTGAATTTGTGACAACAGCTTATTACAGTTATTATTGTTCTGACAGTAGGTTCATGTAATTACCAGTGGAATTGTTCGAATTTTCATTTATATTTTTAGCCCAAACGTCATATAAATAATACACATGTGTAAGATAAGCGGTATATAAAAGGGGGGATAGTTTCGGGTGTTACAACCTCCGTAGGTTTTTATTTTTCGTTACGGAAACCTGCCAAAAGTTACGATTGAACTAATAAGTATGTCCCCTGGAATCAGATGTATTTTAGGCTCTGTATTATATAATATTAATACTGCCGAGATTGATATAACGTCGTTGTGTAATGATAAAATAAAAAACATATTAATGATAACTTATATCACTGCGCACTGTGCACCCATTATATTATGTTATTACGGTTAATGTTGTAAGATCGGTCACTGTCGTGTATATTTATACTTTTTGTGTACAAAAAACGGTCTCTGGCGCCGTTAGTTTTGATCGGAGCAAGAAAACACTTGTTATTTTATCGATTAGAGTATATTATTTCCGGTGGAAAACATAATTATTAAAAATCAAAAAACAATGAAAACGTGCCGTAACGCCGCTGCGGCTCGTCGTAAATATTTGCCGTTTTTCGGATAATATTTTCCCAATTATTATGAAAACCCCTTGGAAAATCATAATAAGACTTCCTCCACAGACTAGATTAAATTTTTCTTTCGGAAAGGTGCTACACTTGATACATCTGAGCAAATTTTCTGTTCGAAAAGTTGCTCACAGAAAAAAAAAAAATACAAAAAAGACAGACATACGTTTGCATCTGTTGTAGGTGAGAAGTTTAACGATTAACCGTAGCTAATAAAAATCGGTTCTGAACGGAGTTCAGTTAATAGTGTTGATTTGTCAACAATATATATACATTTATGTCATATTACAGTAAAATAATTAAAAAGGCTTTACATATTTTCTTTAATAATATTTCTTTAATATTGTACCAATTTCCTCAGTTTTCCAAAGATTTTTCCGGCTTCCCATTGTTTTTTCCGGATTTTTCAGATTTTCAGATTTCATTTTTCCAATAAGGACAATAAGACTATAGTGTTATACATTTAATCCGCATTAGAGTTAGTTAACATTTAAATACATATACGGTTTAATTGCAACAATAATATTGTAAATATTTTTCGAACAAAATTAAGTATATACGGTGTTTTTTTTTATCATGAACCAGTAATTATCTCCGATGGTGTTAAATGAATTTGATTTTTGTTTTTTCTAATCATTATGGAATTGTTTAAGCTTTATTTTAAAGCCAATTTTAAGTTTTTAACCCTATTCCATATACCTTAAATAAGTAAATACTTTTGATTTTCAAATAAAAACCCCTTTTTTTGAACTCAGTCTTAAATTTTTTTTTTTAAATTTTGATATGCATATTACTAAAATCAGATTTACCGTGTATGAGTTATAAGAGTTTTAAGTTTAGACCGGAAAAGTATTGAAGGGTTGAAGATAGGCAATTGATTGCCCTTCCTAAAAGCTTAAATAATTCCATAATTATTAGAAAAAACAGAAATCAAATTCACTTAAAATCCTCTAAGATAATTGGCGGTTCATGATAAAAAAATCACCCTGTATTATGAATTATTTCAATGCGGAAAATTCAAAAGTTAAAAATACAGACATCCGAGGGTTATTATTTCCAAGGCTACATTATACACGAACACAGAAAATCGATTAAATCTGTATAATCGGCGTGACTGTAGATTTAATTATTGTCTAGCATTACTGCAGTGACGATAAAAACAATAATAAATCCAGGAAGCTCTGCTTGAGATTTTATTGGAAAACTATAATTTTTTAGAACCTCTCATCCGAAAATAACGCGTTACTTCATAGAAATCCAGTTAAAAAAGTAATATTACGTTACAGTAGTTTGTAATATTTACGTTACGTTACTATATACTCAACATTGCGACAATTTGTGCTATTATGGATTTTCAAAAAATTGTATTTCTAATCGAGGTTTCCCGACAGTTTTTCAAAAAAAAACAACACAATTTATGTGACTCTTTTAACACAAAAGTGATTAAGAATAATCAAATTTATAAAATATTATGGGCTGTTTTATGTTATTTGCTGGCGTATACAAACTGCACGGCGAGACACCCCTTATATATTACGAGATTGTTAAATTAAAATTGTTGCTCTCGAGGGTTCAAGAATAGGTTAACGATATTGTTTCGAGGACGTGGAAAAAAGAACGGACAGACAGCACCAACTATTATTATTATGTGTATAACACGACTATTTAGTGTTTTACCAACACGACGAAGGTTACCCGCTGTAATATTATTATTGTACGCGATTAACGCAAACGGTGTCAAATCGGTATTTATTCGGTATAAATTGCGCGAGTAGATATAAATATAAAGGTACCTAGATTATATAATATTTGATTTCAGATGTCATTTTTTTCCCAGACTTTATTTTCTGTATTATAATATGTTCAAAGTAAATTTAAATTTACAATGAACACAATATATGCCGTGACATATCAAGGAAGGCATGAAAAAAAAAAAAAAAACACATTCGCCCAATAATGGACAATATACTGATACTTTGTAATATTTCGATTAGTATTCGAATTGATAAGTGAATGTTATAGCTAAGATTTAAATCTCTGCTCGACTTTCACTCAAGTCTACATTACTCTTTACTCTACAATTAGCCGAGTTATCGGTTCGATTCGAATACATCTATACACAAAAACATACTCGAATTGTTGCCTACCGTATCACACACTCATACTCATCAGTCTCCACATCGATTTAGTAAAATAAATAGTTTTCGACAGTCGATCGGAAATTTTAGTGTAAATCCGAATAGAAAAATATTTGACCAGGATACTTAATGTGTGGATGGAAATTCGAGTAAATGTGTTTTCTAAAATCGAAAGGCAATTCGAGTAATATTTAATAATATTTTTGAAATAAATTCCTCGGTAGGTGATTAGAGGATCAAATGATTAATGAGAGACGATTTGAGTGTGCTCGTATCGGTTATAAGGAAATCGAAATAGACGTCTTAGTTCAGAAACAGTAAAAGTAGTCTAGGGATCAAAATTCCCGAAAATGAAGGGTTTTCAAATAAAATGGTTAGTCAAACTTCCTTGAAAAGTTTTTTTAGTTACAAACGAATAAATAATTTTTAATATTCGAAGTTGATAAAACTAAGAATTTTGGCTCCGAGTCGTTTTTTGTTTGTAATGATTTATCATTGCGTACAGATATACCTGAATTTAATTACCCTATGCTCATTACCAGTGCCAGTTATTGCGAGGCCCTGAACAAAATACTCTTGCGAGACCTAAAAGCATTGGAACGCGGTGGGAGGACGGGGGCATACGCCACCCGGCTTTTCGGAAATAAATACATTAAACATTTAAAGGCTTAAAGCGATCGTACGAAAAAAAGTGACCATTATAAACCTGTTATTCCCTATACAATTTATTCGGGGTGTTTATGCCTACATGTTTTATACATTAAAGTTCTGAACCTTATTTAATTGTTAAATATAATCAAAATAAAGAACATTATCTAAATAAAAAAACAAAAATTAAATGCCTATAAAGAAAGAAAAAGTGTACACAATTTCAAATGGATAGCCGAAATTGTAAAACGTATCTGTTTATTTATTAACCGAAAATAGCAGAAGTAAATATAATACTTAAATGTTAAAATTATAATACAAATCTTATCTGTAAAAAATATTATTTTTCTTGATTTTTTTTTTTTAAAGCGAAGTCATCTATAATGTTTCCGTAATCAATAGTAGAAGCTATTTCTCATATTTCTCTATACAGTAGTGGACCTACGTGTATTTAAAATGAAAATGTAAATTAATTATTAATAATAATACAAAATTTTAAATGTATTCACGATTACGTGATTATGATGTGAAATCGGATTATTACTAACTGTATGTTGTGGGCACTGTATACTAGCCTGTGGCTAATAACTTGAAAATATTTTTGCTTGGTGATTTTTTTTGGCGCGAGGCCTTTCATGAAGCGCGAGGCCATGGACAAATGTCCAATCTGCCCCACTCTTCCGCCGGTGCGGCGTTGCCTATGCATATCTCACATTCCCTACATCGATCAGTGGCCCACTCATGAAAAGAATTAAGTATGTCGGCTTTTTAAAATTTGTTTTCTTATTGTAATTTTCCATCAATAATCTTCTATGTTCGTCCAAAAATCGTGTAACGTCGCATGCTCTTTTTTACCAATCTATTTGCGTTTATTAAATACTAGCTAATGGTTTTGTCTACTATGCTTTAAACATATTATTCGGGAAAACGACATTCGGCCAAAACACAAAATGTGTTATTAGTAATCGGGTGAAAATATTATTTGGTAAATACAAAACATCCGGGAAAAGGCTGTTCGGGAAAAAGGCCAGGAATCGGTTTTGACTCGACGAGCATTTTTTCGTACGCACCCAACGGAACGCACATCGTTGTAATAATAATAATTATTGGTGAAAGCTGGAAACAATGAAATAGGTATATAGACATTACAACACCGTGATGTGAACCACAATGTTGTTGTCCATAAAAAGGTCCCCTACGATGCACTGCGATAAAATACGAAGGTTTTCATCGTCGCAATAAAACCGAGATTAAATCTAAAACTGAAATAAAGATTCGATAGATATAAAAATTATTGAGTTCCGTCGTCGGTTTTCGCCTATATAATTCGGTTTTGACCGACGTGTTTTATCGTGACGACGAAAATCGACGTATTTAATCGTAGTGTTTGGGTGATTAAACGATTTTTTGGCTTTTAACGCGTGTTTAGCCTGTTTATATGTATATACGATATTGAACGGTATTTTTTAGGCCTACCTCAACGCTTAATGGTTGAGCCTGAGTTCAGTAAGATCATAATATTTAGGACAAAATAACAAATAAATTACTAAGTGGCTATTATTATAACGTATGACACTAAAATATTAAACATTTCAACACCAAAATTTATTTAAACTAAAATGTCATCAATATTGATTGAATTTTAGATTCTGAGCGGGTCGAGGAGTGTATTGGTATCAAAATGATGTTTTTTTTTTTTCTGTGGACAACTTTTCTGCCAGAAATCTTGTTCCGATTTTCAAGTGGAGTATTCTTTTTGAAAGGGAATCTGACTGGGGTGGTACTTTGAGGAAGTAATTTTTCGAGCGGTTTTCATAATAAATAGTAAAAAACGTAGGAAAGTAGGTATAATATTACACAAATATTATTAAAGCAAATATATAATGCATATGTAATTATTTTACCATAGCATATTATATTATATATTGTTGACAGAGCAACACTATTAACCGAACTCCATTCAGAATCGTTTTTTCGTTAGCAATGGTTAAGGGGGCTGGAGCTGGTACCAATAATCACGTAAAACAGGCCAAAAGCTAGAAAAAACTGTGGGACTTGGGTTTGACGGATTTTAATTTTGAAAACTAATTGAAAATCTTTAACAACTCTGCTAAAGCATGGTAGTGGAAATTTATCATTATTACAAAAATTAATGACGTTGCGTACAGATATACATTCAATTTCCTCTCTACCTTCCCAACTTTTCCCCCACAACACTGGTGTATCCACGTGCGAAGTATATCCGTTTTTTTAATACATGTTGCTAATTGAAAATCAGAAGTGGACAGTGTGGTTCACCCTCGAAAATAAAAGCCAGAAAAAATAACGGTAAATTAACATTTTAGAGCTTATTGTTTCTTAAATTCTCTAGAATGTCAAATTCCGAAAAAAAAAAAAAAAAAAAAACGTTAATATAATACTTTCCGGTATAACGAGTGCCTTACGTTATATGTGGATCACCCTGTATGGGCATATACCTATGTAGGTAAATAGATACAGATTAAACGAAAAAACAATTTAACTGCATTATTTGCGTAATATCTCTGCATCGTTATAAAGTAATATTTGTGTCGTTTTTCTAAGGTATGTTTTTTAATATTATCATCATATGCGCAAAGGAAATGATCACTGCTATAGTGTTATGTAAACAAACACCGTTACATCAACATAATAAACGTACGTACTCATATAGCATATGCAAACATTTTATACTAAAATATATACAATTAAACCCAACGTTTATCAATAATTTTTGCGATTTTCATTCTAGTTTCGTTAAGATTTAAATCTCTCTCAAAAAAAAAAAAAAAAAACCAATGCACATTTTTTTTTTTTTATGTGAGCGCGATAAAAACATTTATCTTTATGATGTACTTGCGTCAAACATTCGTGGTTGCTTTTAGCGTAAAAAAATGTGTACATTGATGTATAAATTGAAAAACGCGAAAATACGAAAGTAAGTCTGTCGGTTACGTTTTCACGTCTAAACCGCTGAACCGATTTTGATGAATATTTCAGTATAGCGACATTGGAGAAGAACATAGGTTACTTTTTGTTACGAAAATTTTGTCTACTCGAAAGGAATGAAAGGTTTTTAGGTATTTTTGATACGAAAATCAAATCATTTTTGTTGAATCATGGATTAGAACCTTAGTAACACGGATGAAAAAAAAAACAATTTATGATAAACAGAAATAAAAATGCCATAACAACTATAACAACTTGAAATAAAGAGTCTATTTGACTGGCTGTCGGTCTATTATTGGCTTAGAATAGGATAGACTACCTCGGTGACATGGATAAAAAAAAAACTATGCACTGTATCCTACTGGGTGGGTAAGTGAAAACATGTAAAACGTCATCTATGAATCTTTGTATATTTTGATACACTAATAACACTACAATTCTACTATGTTCTCATAATTTTAGCGTTATTTTAATGGATCTTAGAATAATACTATAGTTTAATTCCTGAGTTGCGTGGGTATCTATAGTAAGACGGATGAAAACATGTATGACACACTGGAATACTTTTAGTCCGTGAACTATCCACTTTCCACTTATTTTCTTTCGTTCGATATATTGATGTGGGGAAATTAAAACAGGAATAAAGATAAAAAGAATGAAAAATTGGCGTTGGCACAGGATAGCTGGTATAGTAAATAACTTAAACGACAGATTATTTCGAAAATTTGATCACGCTTAGAAAACATACTGGCGTATATAAGTTATTCGGTTTAAATTTCAACCCTAACATTATTTCTTATTGAACTACAAAAACAAAAAAAAAAAAATAGTCGATTCTAACAAATTCCCATCGGAAAAACAAACCACTGCATTATAATATCATAGTAAAATCAATACAATTTACACGGAGATGCCTTAATATTAATTATTATTATACATTATATTGCAGGAGAAATTTCAATTTTCAACAAATTTTAGATTCTGAACGGAGTGAAAAATGTTTTTTTTACTAACAGTTTGCAACATGTTAGTTTTTAGGAACTGGTTTTACTATGTGTTTTTTTTTTCTGTCCGTAAACAATTTTTGTTTACTAGAAATCTCGCTTCAATCAAAAAATGCCAAGATTCATTTCTCGTCGCCTTTGAGTTTTAATTTGATTTGCGAATAAATTAGTCATTTTCGACTTTACAATAAGCTGTAATAAAACTAATCGGGGGAAAACCGGAAAAAAGATGTAAAATAAAAACGAACGAGTTAACAGCGTTACGATTTCATTATTTTAAATGTGTACGATTTACATTTTCGAGTAGACATTTTGTTTTAATCGAAAAACGACAAGATAACTTTTTTGTTGCGTTTTGTTTATAATTGTTTACAGATAAATCGACAGTGAGCACCTATACCTGTATACCGTATTGATGTTTTCGAAATGTTGATTAAACAAAACAAAAAAATTGTTTGTATCATTGTTGCAACATTCGCCATATGTTACATAAACCGAGTGCGTAACACGGCCGAACGGTTTAATAATTATTTTATTAGGCATTTGTCCAGAAGTTATTCAACAAGTAAGTATTATATGTAGGCAGTTATAGGTGTACGTTTCTTCATATTATTCTATTAATTTCGGTTATTTGACACTTCAATAATAGTGCGTCATATAATGACAGTAGTTTTCTATGGGTTACACGTACACGTGTGTGTATATATATATATATATATATATATATATATATATATATATATATACACTCACAATATTGTAGGTATAGAAATACTAAACGATTAAATAATATGCTGGTAGTCTAATGTTCCGAGCATTTTACCACCCAATGCGCGTACTCGGGACTCGGGATATTATCAAAATAATACAGGGTGTCGTACGAAGATATACCCATTGTATAATAAATAGATAATCAAATTCTGTTTTTTTTTTTTTTTTCTTATATTATTCACTAGGGATAAGGATTACACATATTTGTATTACGATTCATTTTTTATGTTTTGGTTAACAATTTAAAAAAAATGACTTAATTTTATTATTTTGAAAATGTTTTATTTTCGTTAAATTCGTGATTTTTAATCATTTTTCAAAATTCAGAGAAAAGAAGTGTACAGTCAATAATTAATGGCAATAATAATAGTAATCAAATATAGTACGCGATTTAAGCCTGCCGAACAATATTATAGGCATTAGGTACTTTTCTTTGAACTTTGAAAACTTATTAAAAATCACGAATTCAATGAGAATAAAAAGTTATTCTTTTCCAAGTTTTTTGTCAAAGTATAAAAAATTAATTGCAATTTAAGTATTTGAAGTTCTCGTGCTTGTGAGAAAAAAAAAACAGAATTTGATTATCTCTATTAACTCCAGAGATATTACAATGGGTATATCTTCGTGGAACACCCTGTATATTACATTATAATACTTATACGGCAATATTATCATATTTACGTGTAGTTTTGCAGTTTTCTCTGGGAAATTATAATATTGTATTCTTCGTGTATACATGGGAAACAAATTGTGTTATATACCAGATACATCATAATAATAATGACCCTAGTCGAATTAACTATATTTACCGGTTTTAATAACAACGATTGTAGTACATAGGCACGTTGAGTCGATGACCATATTATTACCATAATATTATCATATAATATATGTTAGCAAAATACCTACAGCGGCATATAATTTATAAAAATAAACGTAATTTACATATTGTACCTACTGTCCTCAATCATTTTCGGTGGTTGGGTTCCGGGAAAATATGAAAATCGCTGTGACGGTACGTACCTATAAAATATAATATTATGTTAAGTTTGTTCACTAAATTTATAGGCCACAACGCGAACAAATAATATTATAACCACGGTCAACGACTGCAGAAGCAGTCCGAGTAGAAAGTCAAGTATGTTTGTACATTTTAAATTTTTAACGAGTGTATTTTCGCGGAGTAGGTATAAACTATAAAGCGCAATAATTGAATATTTTAAAAATCTACACACCTATGGTAGATAACCGCGGTCTAGACCTTAATATTATCGTTATGGATAAAACTTAGACGCATTATTTATTTAAATGCAAACCATAATTTAATTCAAACGTGTTAAACGTGTTATTTATTTACGTTATGTAACTGTATTGAAGTAAGGTTTAGCAACTCGTCTGTTAATCAATTAAAATTGAGTTACCATTTACGGTTAAACGTTGAAATGTATTATTTTGTAACAAAGAAATGAGCATTACACCAAACAGTCATTCGAACCGTAATACAATTTTTTTTCCGTCAAACTTATCAATATTAAATACAAAATGCAATTAGTAACGTAAAAAATAAAAAGACGATAAAATAATGAGTGAAACCGTGTGATTATCAATAATAATATGGTAATATCTTCTGCTGGTAAAAAAAAAAAAAATGGTTACTCGAGAACAGCGATAATGTACTTATAGGCCCGAGTGTTAAGGCATTGAACAGAATAGATATGGAATAAAAATGAAAGTAGCAGAATAATAGAAATTAGATTGTTGAGTTTGACGTCTGAACAGGTTGGATAGGATTAAGAATGAATGCATAAGTCTAAGAGTAGCGGGTCTAGCAGGAAAAGTAAGAGAGAATAAGTCGAGATTTGAGATAGTGCGGACGTGTCAAGAGAAGGAGAAACGATAACGAGAAGACAAGTTAAGAAGACAGGTGAGTTAAGTGTAGATCGGACAAAGAAAGTGGCTTTAGGTTATTAGGAGAGATATGAAGGTACATGGGATAGCTGAAGAAATGGCGATGGATAGCCGTCAGGGAGACGCGAAGAGAGCGAAAACGAGAGTAGCATGGGATAATGCCGAAGAGAAAAAAGGTGAATTTTTAATTTCTTACGTTCGGGTTGACATTTTTTTTTTAGTCAATATTTGTTTAATTAGTTTTGGTTTTTGGTAGGCGAGAAATGGGAGATCTTTTCGTCAACAATCGCCGCGGAATTAGTTTATTCGTTATTGTTGTTATTTTTTAAATTCATATCGTGTCCCACAATATGGTAGGTAATAAAAACCGGGGGATTTGATTTTTTTTTTTTTTTTTACAGATATTAATCAGACTGTTTATGCGCCGCTGAAACCTATACGTTTCATACATAGGAATGAAACGCCATAAACTTATGCGCGTAATATTTTACCGCGAAAATGTTTATTAATTTAATATAATATCAGTAGTACAGTGATAATTCGAATTGGTATCTAAACGACGTGTACGTTTTATTCGTAAACGATCGGAACAATATGCGAGTAAAATGCTCGAGTCTGTGCGAAAAAAGAAATCGTTCTGAAAACTTATGATGCCATGTTGCCGTGACCAACTTTGAAAAGTTTTACGTTCACTGCAGGGCGGCGCGTAGGAACGATTATCGAACCGATGTTTAATATACACCCGGTATAATAATAATGGTTAATACCTATACACGCGTACGGTTGCAAAAGTAATATTGCATTATTACTTGTACTATTATTATTAATATTATTACGTTACGATCGATTCACGGACTAACGCGAGATTAAAAATACCGTGTATACGCGCAATAGACGTTATTTAGTATTTGTTTTATTCTCGTCGACTAACACTCGGGAATAAAAATCGTTAGGCCCAATGGTTATTAGTCGACTAATCACGTTTACGTTAAACTGGTTTCGTTTTTTCACAATCAATTTCGATTCAGGGCCGCCGAAAATCGAAAAATCGAGACCATTGCGGCGACGTCCAAAACAACCGGATCCGGCGAATCCGTTACAACTCAAATTCCGTTTGTTATAATGATCAGACGGGATAACACGAACGTGGGCGTTTTTTTTTTCTACTGCTGTCGAGT
The DNA here is from genome assembly GCA_902439185.1 of Cinara cedri. Taxonomy (NCBI): domain Eukaryota; kingdom Metazoa; phylum Arthropoda; class Insecta; order Hemiptera; family Aphididae; genus Cinara; species Cinara cedri. The sequence goes on from CABPRJ010001504.1 coordinate 57,321, forward strand.
AAATCGAGTACGCCAAACTTTTCGGCCGGTCCGATGAATTTTAGATTTTTTAATGATTGTATTGGTAAACCGGCAAAGTATGTTTAAGGGTACGCCACGGCCGTATTAATTATTGCGAACTCTACCGGAAATATTGAAATACGACAAGAGACCTTTATCTTTTGTTACATTTTGGATCTATATGCTCACAAATAAAGTCACTTTTTGATATTCCAAGTAGTTTTCATAATAATTGGGAAAACTGGAAAAACACGAAAAATGAAAGACGAACAAATTTACGGCGCGGCGTACGATTTCATATTGTTTTAAATTTCTACGACTTATGTTTTTCATCGAAAATATTGCTCCAAAAGAAAAAAAACAATTGACCTTTTTGCGTAGCATTTTTAATCTTGTGATGTAGCGAGTAAAAAAGTTATATTTCGTTTTCTTTTTTATTTTTTCTAGTGATTGAGCAAAACAGAAAAAAAAAATCGTCTTTTTACGTTATTTTACCTAACCGGTAAATTTACTACTTTTAATATTTTCAATTTTGTTTTTGTTGTAATTTAGTTTAAAATATTTTTAGACTTAAAATTTTTATAGGAAATTCATAAATGCTTTTCCTAGACAGAGTAAAATTTTCAAAGCATTTAAGGCCATTTTTGAACTATTTATAGACATTTTGTGAGATTTTACGTAATTTTTATTTGATAGGTACTCGTGGACAAAATCGTTAGATACACTGAACAGAAACGCTTCACAATTTGATAGGAGGTTCATTAATAAGTCATACTTACTAGCGGTCCGAATAAAACAAATTGAGCTTTATGTAGTATTTTTTTTTTATAAAAGAATTTGAATATCAAATTTCGACGAAAATCGTAAAAGGCCGTAATCCTTTCAAAACATGTATAATCGAACTTCGCTCCGAATCATTTTTCATTATCAATGGTTTATCGTTGGGTACATGTAAAAATTAAATAACTTTATAGGATACAAAAAGTTATTCTATAAAGTATCCTATGTTCCCAACTTCCTACCTATAACGGTGGCGTACTCGTCTCTTGTATCTGTTCTTTTATTATAAATTTATTTCTTTACCTATACTCGTAGATTCGATACAAAGTTTAGACAATTTCAACGAAATCCGTGAAAATCGGCGAAAGTTTGTAAATTAATATTTTAATTTGAAATAATTATATTATTATTATTATGAAATATTATGCGGTAAATACGATGCCAGTATTTTATACTTGAACCGTACGATAGTAAATTTATCATTATTATTCACGTATCCGTAATTTGAACCCGAGTTATTTTTTTTAATGCAGACGATTTTTAATTCGTGTCAACCGTGTTACCTTTATGCATCGACACCTCGTAATCTCGCAGAACACACAATATATTTTATTTGTAGAAAGGTGTTCGTACACACGATGGCGAAGAGAGGAAATATTTATAAACATGTTTAATACTTTTCGTTTTTCGAAATTTAAATAATATTTTAATGCTGTTGTTTCCGAAGCCCGCGACGTCGACGCTCGTTCGCTGGGTAGGTATTTATCCGTTTTAGACAGTTTATCGGAATCGTTTTATTCCTTCAATTTATTTAATCTCGTGAATATTGGACGCTTACCATACACCTACACGCCTATACCCACGCATTGTAAACCGTGTTTGCTTTGTTTTCAATACATTTATCAACCATCGACCGGACACTAATAATGTTTCGTGTACACGCGAAATGATGGGAAATGTAGATTCATTTTTCTACACGGATAAAAATACACCTTAATAATGTAGCATAAAAGTCGCGACGAGCGACGACGGCGACACGTCTCCCGCGGAATTTTACGGAGTCAGAGCCCGGATCGCGGGCTAGTGGTTGTGAGTTTTTTTGCAGGTTTACGATACACGCGCATTAATGACTGTTGATTAATGTCGATTTATTAAATCCGTTTTCGAAAATTAAATAAAAATCAAAGGCAATCGAAAGAAATAGAATAATAAACAAGTAACGATAAATTACCGTATTGCATGCTATAAATAAATAAGAACAACAACTCGTCGACTACACTGTCATCGTCATATTGATACAATTAATAGAATAATATCGCCACAACCTGAAAGTTCTCGACAAAGTACTCATCATTTTAGGGTTATTTTAGTGGATGTATAGTTTAATCCATGTGTTGTGCGGGTATCTATGGTAATACGAATGAAAAAAACTTATGATACGCTAGAACACTTTTAGTCCACGCACTACCCAATTTTCACCTATTTTTTTAGTGGAATATACAGATACGGACAAAGTAATACGGAAATAAAGGTAAAAAGAAGGCAACACCGGGCATGGGTCAACTACTATAATAATATATATGTATAAAAAGACAGACATACTTCGCATGTGGGTGAGCCACTGTTGTAGATGAGAAGTTGAAAGGTAGGGGGAAATTGACTGTATATCTGTATGCAACGATTAACCGTTGCTACCGAAAAATGATTCTGAGCGAAGTAATAGCGTTGATTTGTTAACACCCGAACATAAACCGAATATGTCATATTATGGTAAAATAATTACATATGCATTATATATTTTCTTCAATAATATTTGTTTAATATTGTACCTATTGTCAGAAAAGAAAAAAATAAACATTAATGTAAAATCAATACATTCCTCGCTCCTCTAAGAATCTAAGATGAAATGAGAAATGTTGTAATGGAAAACCTAAACGGCGGCGACGGCTGCGTGAAAGCAATCCGAGACTTTTATTAGTAGGCTCTTATTTTTTTTCGTTTTGTTATAGATTTATGTAGGAAACTGCGAGGCGTAATAATTTTCCGGCGTAACAAGGTCTCGTTACATTTTATACGCTCGTATATTATAAAGTCATAAATTACAACAAATAGATAGGTAGGTAGGTAGGTAGGTATACGTGTATAGATAGGTACGTCGTGTTAAAAAACTCACACACGTACACACACGCATACGATATTTCAAATTTGACGTATACCTGCTCGTTGTATTATAATAATAATAATAATAATAATAATAATAATATTATTATTGTATGCGTACCTTGTTATTACATTGTAGTAACCCTATTATTGTACCGACCGAAAATTCAATATTTACCTACCCGTAGGTATACCATCGAGTTTAATGGATTAAAAAAAAAAAACACCCAATGTCCGCAGTTATTCATCGCGTATCGAAATCCAATACCACCAGATTACGACGTTACGCACATTGTATCTTGCACGACGATCGATTATCAGCAGATCACAACAATGCATAGGTTTCAGTGTTATCGTATATAAATATGCATAACACACTATTACTCGTCGGTACACCAGGTAAGACGTGTCAATAATAATCAACTGCGATGATTGTTGTTATCGGAAGTATCGTTTCTACCATAGATACCGGACAGTCTTTATGATATTATCGTTATTATTACGAGACCTTCGAATGCGGTGCAAACTGGTTGTCCCCTTCTCGACGTTCGCCGCGCCGATCGCGCCGACCGGTGACCACGGACTCCCGGCAGAGACTCGCGCACTGTTAATCTGTTCGTACCGTTTGAGTCAGCACCACATTACGCTAACGGGTAAGTTTGACGTTTTCGATTTTCTAATTACTATCAATATAAAACATGTACGTTTGTATATTTTTAACATCTAAAGTATAAGTATATAAAATATGATAAATTGGGAATAGTGACATCAATTTTTTTTTGTACATTTCTCGTTCACCGTCATAAATAAACGAGAAAACGTTGAAAACGGTAGGACCTATTTTGCATAGTTTTTATCGAAATAAATGTTTCGCATAACGAACGCGTAGCGTATAGTAATATGTACTTGAAGTAATAAAAAAAATCAAAAACCGCAACGATACATTTCGAAATATTATGACGGGTTTTTTTACGTGAAAAATTCGAAAATAATCGCACACCTGTACTTGTGTTCAGTGATGTTCGATTGGGTATTCTATTAATAATTTATCTGTAGCTGTTATCAACAATGATTTTCTGATTTTTAGCGAATTTAATTTCTGTTTTTTTTTTTTTTTTTTTTTCAATCACTATATGAAATGAGCTAAGATTATTATTTTTGAACATTACTTTAAACTGTCTACCCCGATTCCTTCGCGATAAATGAACCAATCTGATATATTAACAATACGCATTATTCTATACACACGATCGAATTGAGTATTAATTACAATGCTGTAAAAGTACGAATTTCATGAAAATATTCGGTTTAGCGAATGTAACATTTTTACGCGCCACACACGTGTAGGCATTATTTCGACAACACAATGTTTATGAGGTAAAAAAAACGTTATGTAGGTTAGGTTTGCTTCGATGAAATGTTCAATCGTTTTATTTGTGGCGATTTCCGGGGGCTTTAGTGCCCTGGCCTCTCTAATTGCGACAGTGTCTCGTGTTCTGTGATTTTTATCTATCGATTCGTCGCTGTGGTTAGACGCCCATTTACTGATCGTTTAATTTATTTTGATTTTATTGAATACAAAGTAATTCGCCGGTCAAAAGAACAATAATTTCAAAATAAAAACAAAATAGAGATTATATACTATATTATACGGAGATCGGGAATATGTACTTATTACTCTCGTACAGCGGGCTATTCTACACGTCACGTTTGTTGGATGATTTAAAATATGGGTCATTATAAAACGAGCAGGGAATATTGGTAGGCAATTATTATCAAACGAATAATAGGTGTGTAATGTGTGTGTTTTAAAAAAAAAAAAAAAAAAACATTAAAATTAGACATGTTATAGGCACGTTAAACGTTATAGCAAACGAAAAATATAAAATAATAATTATGTAACTAAATAAATTACTCTTTGGCCTGTTATCAATGTTGGGGCACTTATCGATGCACTAAATATAGTCGTGTACCCCCCACGTAGTGTTTTCTTGTGAAATTGCAGGTGAAACGCAATTCTCGGTGCATATAAATAGAAAACATAAACAGCAAAGTTTAAATAAACGCGATAATTATTATCGCGTTACTGTTTTATAATAATTATAAACCAGTTTCAAATGTTCTGATTTATAACCAATAATAATGTCCTGAAATTAATCATCGTATATGGGTTATGCAGATGGCAGATTGCGTATGCATCAAGTATAGGCGTGGATGCAGAATAATAATTATTGGAAAATACTCGTTATCTTTACGAATGTGACTTTAAATCGACATTTTATGATTTTCTCAAATTTCAAATTAGGCACCTATCTTAAGTCCGTTCTCACCAAGTTAAAGGTTGATTTTTAAACGGAGTTTATAAGATTATCGACTAATCGTGGTCGGTTATCGGCCATAAACTCAGTTTAAGAATAGGATAAACGCCTTTTTTTTTTTTACGTTGGTAAGAACGGCCCTAAATATTGTTTGGCGGTGGAACCACAACTTGTACTTTTTGTCGTAGCTATATATTAAAAATCTAGTAAATTGAAAAAAACAGAAATGTTCTTGTTGGCATTTTTCTATTCCATATTTAAAGAATGAGACGTTCCAGCTGAGCAGTGATAGTATCGTTAACCGTGCGGATAGTGCTCTGCGTGAGAACTTGGCGTTAAAAAAAAATCACACTGTATCGGTACCTCCAAAACATACTGTATAGTTGAGAATTCGAATAATTTAAGAAGGGACCCGGGAATATTTGTCATTTTATCTGATATATTTGTAGGTATACCAGATACCAACTTGTATAGTACTACAATGTGCTATATATCTTTGGTACGTATTTAGTGAGACGGATATCAAAAAATGTTGCCTATGCGTTGTGTAGTTCACCGATTTCGTTGTCAACGGTCTTTACTCTTTATCGTATAATTATAATAATATACAGAGTGCGGCAAAAGGCGGTATCGATTTCGTTCGAAATATCCGACTGTGAATCGATTTTTTTTTTAAAAAAAACCTAATTGTTTTAAATTAATTATTTTTAAAAATTATAATTACGAGAACGTTGTTTAATTTTGTCCGTCTAACGTATACGCATAATACATGTACTCAATTTACTTTAACCCGAATAATAGAGCTTTTTCATTTTTTTTTGATTTTCTTTTCATTTATAGACACGCGGAGTTGATCAACTATACAATTTAACGATAGTAATCTTATTAAATGCAACTAGCGTTCTATAATTGGTTTTTTGTATTCAAAAACGAGTTATACAAGTTTTAAATATTGAAAATCTCTTTTTAAATTATAAAGTCTCTAAATATTTGTTTTCGTATACCTACCAAAATATATACTATAATATTATGAATAAATCATTTTGGTTTCGAAATGCAGATCTTTTGACGGACTATTACCGGACGTTCTATAGCGCACCTACCTATATGTATATATTTACATATTTAATATTTGTTTTTTGGAGGACATCACCGATAATATAATGTAATAATACAGGAACATAGCCAAAAAGGGTGTTTTAGGCGTTAAATATCCCTCTCCTCCCCCCTCGGTCGGATTCAAGCCAAAATATACTCTATAGTATGGTGTATTTTCAAGCAGGTTCACCCCATTTTTATGGTCAAATTATACATGTAGGTATTTAAATTCTGTTTTTTGGAAATTTTAAGTGTAGTTAAAGACGATATTTTCGAATACTTAGATTTATCACAATATTTGGCGATACCGAATTAGGTTTTTCAAATGAGAAATCTCAACCAAAGTTGAGATCATTATGGGATAATCCTCAGATGGTGTGGACAATTATTCAAAAATATCGTTTTTAACAATTTAATATGAATTATCAAGTTAATATAGTTAATTAGTACTTAAATATAGTAAATAAAATAATAATAATTTCTTGCCTGAGCAACAGTGAGTATCTTAAAATTTGATAAAATATATTATTGTGAATATTAATAAAGCAAGTAATTTCGAGTATTTATTCATCTGGGGAATATTCTGTGAGCTTAGAGGTTACACTGTAAATCATAAAACGATCACATCATTTGTACCAAAATTTTTCATTTTCTAAAATGTTTTTTGATCGTCCTCTAAAACTAAAAAACTGAGATACGCGCTGTTTAACTTTAAGCTATGTACGTAAAGCTACACACCTAGTTATTTGATTCCAATGATAATTTTAGAGCAGATCGAAAGGTACGTTACCCTGGTACTATACTATGTCATAATTTTGACTTGGAACCATCTGGTATTGTGTTATTTGTTTTAAAATAATTTTTAACAGCAAAAAAACAATTTTGTAACTACCCTAAAACGCCAGAAAATAGGTTTTTCTAGTGGTCGTGTCAGGGTTACGTTAACGCGGCATTAACAATTATAAATAATGGACATTCCGATTTCGAAACCGGTTGGTATTTTGTTCGGTATTTATTATGTAATAATTTGTGAGCACGAAAAAATTTGTAACCACCCTAGAACGGTAAAACAAATAGGTTTTTCCAGTAGTAGCATATTTATCAATACGATTTTACGACTCGTCGGAGGATGGGTGAAAAAGTCATACTCGAATGTAAAATTTAAACACCCCCATTTAAAAAATCCAGGCTGCGCGCCTGTAGATCCATTTATCAAATTTAAAAAATAGATATAACTATTACTCGTCATGACATTAATGTTTATGCGCCGTATTATTATATTAACGTTAATGTTATACATTTCGTTGGTATTTCTATTAATGCGATACCTATCTCAACATCAATAAACCGTGTAATAATCCGGACCTTGACCGATCTTTAACAAGGTATAGTGTTTTTTTTTTTTTTTTTTTTTTTTTTTTATTTATTTATTGAACTCCTACTTATTTGTATTTACACTGTTTCAGTCACTGTGTTATTATAATATTTAAAAAAAAAAATACCTTGAACGGTTACTTTAAGGTGAAATATTAAGTATTAATCATTGCAAATACATTTAATTACAAATATTTCTCGGAATTATTGTATTTATATTTTTACACTGCGGCAGATCGTATAAAAACGAGCATAATGAATTTATTATATAATTTTTTTTTTTTTTTTCGAAAATGTTAAACAAATTATGGACGCGAAGATATTTTTAAATTTTCAAAACACGTTAAATTTCCTCGAGGACCACTAACGCTAAAATTATCGATTCCGCAACGTTAACGAATTATATTTCACTTACTTGACCAATAACGTGTATAAATAATAAATCGCCCCGACCCGATTCTCAATCAAGTCGACATTATTTATGATTGCAAAACATTTTCCAGTATCGAAATTCGACTGTCCTCCTAACTCCTCTACGGTTTCATCCCGTTTTCGGGCGTCGATTTTTCACATTGGCGTTGATTCCCACCCAAAACTACGTCCGCAATAATATACACTGCAACAACGACCGTGTTGTACCTATTCTCGCGCCATCATCTATCATTGCGACATGCAACGTCATGATAATATATTGTTACTTTTCCGCTGAAAATATTATCGTTCTTAGACATTCGACCGTTTTCAATAAATTTTCCTCGACGGTAATGCGTGTAGGTGACAAATTTCCGTGGCGTGCGACGCTTTTTCAAATTTTGACAATTATTATTAATCAAGCGTTTCAAAAAAAAAAAAAAATCTAAGAATTACATAGGTACAACGTGTGGTCGGGAAAAATTGTATTATAACATATTGTATGATTCACTAGGAATCACACGTATTCTATTTCGTTACGACAGGTTTGGGCGCTCGTTTTCCGAATTCGCAACAAATCATCGCAAGCGATTCCGAGCGGAGTTCGGTTAAAGATGTTTTGATAAAGTTAAAATTGAAATTTTATTAATTCGTAAGTGAAAACATACATCGTAATTGTTCTAAACGAATTTTATCGTATATTTGAACTCAAAACGCCTATAAAAAAAATAACGACTTTAGACTAGCTTTTTTTTTTGTCATCATAAAGTATAACTTAATATATTTGTTCCTCATCGTCCAACAGTCTCCTATAAATTCCAGGTGGAGCGCAAATATCTCGATTTGTATAGTTATTTTTTTAAATTTTTAAATTTTCTACAACAACTATCAGCAAAATATTAATTGTTGTAGCGTCTAAAATTAAAAGAATATAAATATGTTTTTAATCTATACGACTCTTTATAAGTTCGGCTGTCTTTTCAGTCAAATCTTATCATATTAAGTATGGGAAAATACTAATATTTAATCATGTGCGATTATATTTATATGGTTTATTATATTATAATATCTTATCATTGGTTGTAAATAGTATAGATAATTCACTGGCCGATTTTTTGGTGATGCGAAATAAAATTCCCGATAGGTGGCCATTTAAGAGAACCAATTTGGGATTTTATTTCGGACGCCGTACATTAAGATAGGGTATAGAAAACTAATCAACAGACTCATCCAACAATTCGGACGTTAATAGAAAAAATTGCATTGAGAAATGTAATATTCAAGGGGATGAAACTAAGATTGCTCCGAGAGAATATTAGGGGATCGACTAACCCTCACGTAGTAAAACAAAATCGATCAGCTAAGAAAACAAAACGAATAAACGTGATAGCCGGACGTGAATGATACGAACACGGACAACGTTACATCGAAAATAATTTTTGAATTTCTATTTGGAATGTACATAAATAAAACACCTCGCAAAAATGCACATAATTCGCATACGATAAAATATGAATAACAACGATAGTATACAGAATATTCAACGTATAAATGAATGTATGTACTATATTTTATTGCTAGACGTGATGTTATTCGTCTTAGGAACCTTTCGATTCGGCTATATTTTTGTCCGTGAACGTTTTTGAACCCGGCGTTGTACTAATAACAATAATGCTATAACAATATTATTATTATTATTACGATAGTCTGTCAGTCAGTCTGACGGATATCCGCGGTCAATCTTCATTGTTGTAGCGTTATTGTTTCAGCGGTACGCGCGCCGAAATATGAACTCGCATTATTATCGCCGGTACATCCGTGATGTACATATTGTAGGCGAACGAAGTACAAATTTCGCTGACTTCGAACTTTGTCGAAAACATATAAAAAAAAAAAAAAAAAGCCTTTTGCAAAAATACGGATAGATAAATAAACATGTCCGGACTGGGTATTGAACTCCGCGCCGGCGATTGACATAATATACAAAGGGCGTCGGGCCTAATAATCTTTTCACGTAATATCGATTTTACGGAAACGGGGCCTCGAATGAAATAAAATCGTACTTTCGGTCGAAATATATTATATTATGCAGGTATAACATTTTGCATTATAATAGTAAGGCCTATTGATTTCGACGTAAACACGGTATCCGTAAAATATAAAGGCTTCCTTTAAATTTTACACAGTAGTAAATATCGCATCTATGTGCAGGTTCACATTATATTAGGTCTGTTTGAAATTTAGTTTTTAATACTATCGTACCTATTGTATTACATATGTGTTTTTACTCTAATTTAGTTAAACGAGCGGCAGGGTTCCGTCACTAGTCCAATTTTCTTACAGGTTATAATATTTCACGGAATTGGAAAAAAAAAAGTTTTATCAAAATAGGTAAAGTAATTCTCGAGATTTTCGCTAACATATTATACAAAGAGACGGCAAGGTCGGGTAGTTATAATACATTTTCTATTTATATTATCTATACACACATTTTAACCATATAACTTACTTTTATGAGTCTGTAAGAGTATGTAAACTCCCGTATTCTCTATGAAAATATGAAATCTAAGCATGAAAGTGGTTGGGGAGGGGGTTTAAAGTTGAAACAATTAAAGCACGTTATTGATACTTACATCAGGCAAAATTTTTGGCTTCATTTAGGAGCTTTATAGGGGTAGCTTTAAAAACAGCGTTGTCTCCAAACAATATGGTATAGTTCATATTAAATATCTAAATTCAATACAAATTGTATTTCTTCATCTGAATATAAAAACCCCTAATTCTCGAGTTAACTCTATTGGTCCTGAGGGAGCGACTAAAAATGTCTAAAAGTTTACGAAAAAAAATACATCCAACACAGCGCAATAATCTCTATTTTCGGGGGAAAAAGTCGAGCTGTCGTGTGCATTCACTAAAAGGCTTCATACAGACATGGCCGCATAGGCTATTGTCAGTCTCGAGTGAGTACAGGCCAGTCTAGAATATAGGCCGGCCTGACCCTGTAGATGGGTATAATAAGGCTGATAGGTATAACATAGAGCCTGTATTCAATGACCGCTTATATTGTTTGTTTGTTTTTTTTTTTTTTTTTTATAGTAGATTATAATAATATCGTAATAAATATTTTATTACAATATTATTATAATGTATAGGCGGCACGCGCGAACGGTTTGAACACCGGAAAACGTCGACACAATGGGAATTATTATGGTACACCGCGTATTTGTTCCTACCTATAGGCTATAATTTTATTAGAATCGGAGATGTTAAATATAATGGATATGGCATTGAACACGAATTTGTACGAGAACACAGTAAATAATATTACTATCACTATATCTTACACAACTATCGCTTTTTTGTCGCACGGTTCCGTCGAGAAACATTGGTTCTCTTTTCTTCCTGATAGACGCCAAACCTGGGCAAGCTGACTAATTTTATTTTAACTAGTTTGAGTTAAGTCAACCTAAAAAAAACCGAGCCAAATTACAGTTAATTTTAAAATTTAAATAAACCGTGAGTCGTGATTTTTTAGAAAAACGATTATCAAGTTGAAATTTAAAAGTTTTTATTTAAAAATAACCTTTTACTATACACTGTCTTAACAAATCTCGCATTCTCATAATAGACACTTGAATTTTTTTTTTTTTCATTGGGCAGGTACGAACTTAATTAAAATAAACAGATTTTTCATGAACAATTTTCCGAAAAATGTGTTTTAATATAACAACGGTGGCTTGGTCGGGTATAAATATTGTTATCAAATTAACATCCCTCATAGATATATTTTATATCCATGGTCTTTTAATAGTTTAGTATATAGATAATGTATATATATTTTATATTATCTGTGGTTTAATATTATTATTATAAAATTATGTGACTTAACGGCCAGATTTGACTTGCATAAATGCAAAACACGTTTTATAACAATAAATTGATAACAGTGATAATTCTGTTTATACCTCAGCAAAGCCACCGCTGTTATCACATTAAATGAATCCGAAAATTGGTTTAAACAATCGAATAATTTTAAAATTAAATAGTAAATTATTTTAAGTATATAGGAAAAAAATAACTTTACATTACTATTATTCGGGTTATTGTTTATCGATTTGAATTAGTTTCCAAGGGGAAAAAAAGTGAACACAAATTTCCTATTATAGTATAATTTTTTTCGAAATAACTTAAATTTTAGCAAAGTAACCAAGCATTTTAAAATGGTTCCCGCGGTCCAACTTTGATAGTATTATTAAACGTATGCACGTCGTGTTCCGTAGAGAACCCGCATCCGAATACGGGAAATATCGTGTCATTCAGTAAAAACGCTGTCCGGGATATTCGATTCGGGGTAAAGGTCCAATAGTATGTTTAATTACTACGAATATAATAAAACGCATAAAACATAATAATATAATATATTTTATTGTGTATGTTGGGTACCCACCGTGTATTATGGTGCAGTGAGCGCGGAAAGCGGCCGAGACCTTGTACCCGCGCCGGCATGACCATAATTATTATAATTTATAATAACGACATTACGTATTATGCGTTTACAAGAGAACATAATATTCGGTTTTATAATATTATACAAAATGTGTACATTTTAATATTTTATCTATATTACATTATGTAACCGAATAATCGAAAATAACAATAATCGTAATTCCGTAAATCTTCCCAATTTTTTTGCCGTTATTATGAAAATTTCAAGGGATATAAAAAAAAAAAAGTCACATTTAATTCAGTTAAATCTGAGATATATTTCTAGGGGGAAAAAAAATAGAGTAAAACAATTAGTGTCTACCTCTGTGTACATTTGATTACCTATTATTTCAGCGATTGATTATCGAATATTGTTTATTTACATTCATAGTGTGATTATGATTTTGTAGTAGGAATAGTATTATAGAATTCTATAATATCGATAGTTTTTTCAATTAAATACTTCACTAGCCATTTTTCCGCAATGGTTTTTATGGCGTTTAATTCCGGGACCTAATATTGTAACGGTTGTACTGACGTCTTACCATGTGTGTTTTCAGGTGTATAAAGATGGCCAGACTAGCGTTTGCGATATTGGTTTTGGGATGTTGTACGTGCGCCGTGTGGTCGATAAACGACCGGCTACAGGAGGTGTTTAGCTGGTCGCAATTGGACTTTGTGTTCCCGGACCAGGAAACCAGGGAGGCGGCCATCGCCAGCGGCGAGTACATACAGGCGAACAACATGCCGCTCGGCCTGGAGGTGTGGCGGGACAAGTTGTTCCTGACGGTGCCCCGGTGGAAGGCCGGGGTGGTGTCCACGCTCAACTACGTGACTCTCGGAGCGGGTAATTACAATAATATATTACTATTCGAGATGTCCCACTGACGACGATAGCAACAGCAACAATAGTGATAAGGGATGAGAAGTTGTACGAACAAAATTCTACAATGATGTATTCAAATAATATTTCTTAAAAAGAAAAACCAACATTAGTACGAAATATGAAAATGTAAGGCCTTATAGTCTTACCTAATTTCCTCCCCCATTCAAAAAAAAAAAAAAAATTAATACGAACATAATAGAAAACATTACTACACGTTCAGTAAAATGGTAAAATTTCTGACGCCTAACCTAACCTTCCTGACGCCAATTAATCAGATAAAAAGTATAGGATATCTTCATGCAATTATCAAACAACATCACCACTGTTGTGCCAAGATCTGGAGACGGCTGTAGGATAAAGTTATATATTAGAAATTACAAATAAAATCGTATTCCTATTTTAGGGAGATATTCAAATTTTTTTTTGTTAACTTTGAGGATAAAGAAATACTGCAAGAGTCCGCAAGACATATACAAAGGCTGTCTTGTTTTGATCTGTAGGTTGATTATTATTAGTTTACTGATACACGAGTTCAATTATACTTCTCATCCCTATATAATAAGAACAACAATAATGATAACGGTGATAATATACGACGTCGTCTTGTACTTATGCACGTGCGTCCATAATTTCTCCCGAAGCCCGTCACTATTCTACGCATCACGATGTCTTTGCCTGTAAAGTAATGTTAGGTTAGGTTAGCTAACCTAACTATCGCACGATCGCAACAATTGCATGTCAATTTTTTTTTTTTATTGTGGAACGATGGTATTGACTGAGTTATAATAATATTATTACTTATATCGTCACTCTATCGAAGTTGGTGACGGATTTGTTTGTAAAAACAAATTTGGTTAAAAGTGTGCGAGCGCATTGGGCAATGGTCGTTTGGGCGAAGGTAGTCATTTTGAATAAATAATAAGTAGTAAATTTGGGCGAATGAAATTATTTTTACCTGTGTGTTCTTTTGTTATCTTTTGACCGCACTTTAAATTGGGGGGCTGAAAATGTTATCATAAATAAGACGGGAGACTCCGTCCTTCCTGGTTCCCCCTTCCACTTTAACCACTGGTTTTACTCGTGTGTATTTACTCCTGCAGCAGTATACGCGTGTTCTTGGATCGTTTCTTTAATATAATATATTTTGCTAAGATCGTCGTCGTTTGCGTTTATAATTCTTGTATAACACCAATACATTATGTACTTACAAAAAATAACTGAAAATAAAACGAAAAGATCGCGTTTTCGTTGTTACGTACGATTGTGGCAACGCGTCTATTACAAAATCGCATACATACTCGTAATACGTTGCCGTATGTATAACAACAATCATAATGATAATGATAATAATTTTATTACTTACTGCGCGATTGCCGGTGTTCTCGTGAAAAGTGAAAACGACATCGAGTCGTATACCTATCGCGTGTGTGCCGTAATACCATGTACATAGTACGTACGGCCGGCTTTAGGTAATTCTGTACACACACAACGCATTATAGGTATACGTCAAGACGCGCGTGATTGGTATTTTGTCGTCACACGATGCCGTTTTTTTAGTATTATTTTCAACTTTTAATCGATCCGAAACACTCTTATAGACTATTTTACAGACTTTTACCGTCCTAAAAACGTACGGAAACGCCTATAAACGGGTGAAAAATGAAATATTAACAGCCCTATACCCACACATAACAATACAATGTGTTATTTCCATCTAGGCCTATAAAGAAATTGACCGATAGCTGATAGAGAGAGAGCGAGGTTCGGGGCTAACATTGTTAGATAAATGTAGATTATATACGACTTGTTATCTATAGGTATAGGCGTGCGCAAACCTCAATTACAGGGGTGGTAGAGGACTATTTTAATCAAACAATATACGCTAAATGAATATTGTATACAAGTATCCCAATTGTATAGTAAATATTAAATACCATGATACTCAATCAAAATAATTATAAATATAATACATAGGTACCTGATATTTGTCATGTATGCTATGTAATTTTTAAAACAAAGCGATACGTTTTACATCATAGGCCATTAGAGGACCACTGTAGGCAATGTGAGTGGGAAGTTGGGAAGGTAGAATGTATAAGATAAAATGGTAAATTATTGCAAATTAAAAAAATACGAGTACGCATAGCTACTCCTAAAAGGCCAGAATATTTTTAAAATTCTATTAAGTCTAGAAAGTGCTTATACTTGTTTAAGGAAATTCATTAGATGAAATGTACAAGTCTCTAAGAATATTGTTTACTGGATTAAATGAAAAAAAAAAAAATATTTAAAATACCACTAACCGCTATTACGTAAATATTCTATTTTTTCTTGATTTTTCTCCAGTATTAACTCTTTCACTACCCTTGGATACTCCAGGATATTAAAAATATGATAACGGCATAACTGATAACGATGAAAAACGATAATTTCGTAGCTACTCCATGCCCGTACACTTTGTTCGCACGCGTATAAACGGTAGATAAAGAGAGAAAAATGGGTAAAATCCTAACAGCATTGCTATAGAAAATGATAGTGAACAGTGAAGGTCCAATAACCGTATGCCCATTGGCTGTATATTCCATAATAATACCTACCAGGCAATTCAGGAAGGTAAGGTACGGGAGACCGATAGAGAGTAAATTTAAATTTGCAAGTTTTTAAGCATTTATGTTTTATTGAAATCGGTTCGCTATATCGCTTATGCGTCGTTGTAGTTAGTTTTGGTGAAGGTGTTTATTTCAATAACCATATATTTATGCGAAAATAATGTATGGCACTTGCACATTATTTTTATTAAGCGTAAAAATAAAACACCCGTCACGTGGATTAGCGGCTGAAACAATCCGCTTGAATATAATGTTATAATATAGTATTACGAAAACTAACTATCGCGTAAAACAATTATTGTTACTACGTTAAATTACAAATGTGACAAAAACTCAATCGGTACGTTACAGTGCATTAATTTAAATCTAATATTAAATATCGGTAAATGCCCAGTAGTTATATACTTATATACCTGCCTACTGATTTTTGTGTAATAATTAATTCGATAATGCTTCGGAATACATCGAATTATTTCGAAAAACAAATAACGTTAACCGCTACGTAGTTAGTAATAATAATATTTGTACGTTCACTATTGCACGGTTTAAAAGTTAAGTAATCGTTACATTTTAGTACAATATTGTTAAAATACAAACATAATAATTGTGTGTACTTACTTACAATGCATGGCGATAATTTGAATGCACTGCAGTACGAAGACATACTATAAACTGCACGTTCTGCACGTCACGTAAGTAGATTGAAATATTTAATTTTTCATAATATGTATTTATTATATTTAAGGTGTGTGGTGTACGGTACTTACTAAAGGAAATGATTTCAATAATAATTACATATTTACATTACGTTTGTAATAAGTATAGTTGGACGATTTTTCCATTTTTTAAACTTAGAATAATTTATTAAATTTTTAAGTATTAAAACCATTCAAGTCTACAGGAATTTTTCATATTCTATAACGGTGTGCCCAATTGCGGCCAACCACGAGCCGAATCCGATCTTCAAAAGTATAGGAAATATAAATTGGAAAAAAATTTAATTTATTAGTTTATCTAGACATTTTTTCTAAAAAAATGCCTTTTTTTTTTTCTATTGCTTACACAGTCAATAACGTAAGTTGTTAATTGGACATGACAATCTAGCGTTATCGTTGTAATGTCGCTTAATAATAGAATAAATATTATCGTGTTTATCAAACATTAACATTATATCCATCGCCAATATCGATTTAATTTTTCTTGGTTTCGAGCTATCTTGTTATGTGCTGTGCAGTCTAGAAAGTCAAAAAAAAAAAAAAACCCGAAAATCGGCTTCGAACATCTTGTTTTTCGAGATCAGTGGGAAAACTATTATTATTTTTTTTTTTAAATTTCTTCTTTATTTTTAAATTAAATCGACAAATCTGAGTATTACCATTTCGAATATTGCGTATAGTAAGCACTCAAACTAAAAAATAAAAAGAAGAAGATTGATGTGTATTTTTAAAAATTTGGTACACCGGCATTAAAAATATACTTACACGCGAATTTGAAAATCGTTTCAAACACATTTAATGAAAGAATATTATCAATTTATTTGAAAAAACTAATCGAACATAATATAATGTAATAATTATTTAAAATCATAATCATGATTCAACCTCTGAAAATCTTGTTCAAATTTTATTCAAATCAATCAATCTAAAGAAAACTTCCTCAAACGTTTTCAGCCTAGAAATCAACTTATATTCCATATAGGGTGATCAGAATAACGTAAGATACTATCATTATCTTGGAAAGTATTGGCTTTTTCGGAATTTGCTATTCAGAACATTTTGGAAATGAGTAGCTCTAAACGGTTACGTTAACTGTTTTTTTGTCACCCTTATTTTAGAGGTTGAACTATCTATTTTTTATTTTAAAATGATAAATGATATTAAAATATTCCGTAAAATAGTTTGAGTATTAGTTTAAATACATTTTGGTGTTAACATTTTTAATTTCCTTCAACCAGTTAACGAACTACATTTCAATTTCGGCGTGGGTAGAGTGGTGGAGTATTATTTGTGTGACAGCACAGTGGGCGACGTTTCAATAGTGTTCCAATCAAAATCAGATACTGATTTCACTCCCAAAAATAAGGTGACAAAAGAAAGAATAACGTGAAATTTTTTAAATGTTCTAAAAGGTGAATTCCAAAAAAATTTAATTATTTCCGAGATAATGAGTGTCTTACGTTACGTTGATCACCTTGTATATTCGTTTCAACATAAACGTTTAACATATGTATTGACGAGTATTTTCGATTATAAAAATCGATAAAAGTAAAACTCGATCTCGCATAACAATAGTGAACATCGTGTCGTTTTTCGGGTGAGTTTTAGTAAATTAGAACCCAAATATTGATGTTCTCTGCGAACAAAAACACGATCAGCATTCAAATTGAACTAATTTTCATAGTAATTATTGAAGAAAACAATATTATTACATTTAAAACGTATTTTTATACAAAGAATACAAATTTTATAATTTCCATTCGAAACGATCAATTTATATTAATTAGACATTAGGCGCATGTTTTAGTTTCGGTTAACTGAAAATTGTTTAATTTTTGGCCCGTCAAGATAATTTTTTTTTTCCCACGGCCCTCGGTAAAACAAAACGTCGATTGCCACTGCATAGACACTGCATTATTATATTTTAACGATACCTATTGATATAGGTACTTAATATTATTTTGCTGTATCGGCTCGAGTGTAGGTACTTAATACGAAATCATCGTGGCCATACGATATTATAGATTTCGATTTAACAACGATTACTAAATATTATAAACGTTACGTTATGTCGCGTGTTAATCAAATTCAGTTTTGTAAATAATATATTGTTGTCGCGGGTACAATACGCGATCGTGTGCCATATATTATTCGTTATTGTGCAGTATACTAACGAAATAAAAAAAAAAAAAAAATAATAAATAAAACAAACTTATAAATTATTCATTTACGTAAGTCGGTACACACGAAATCATTTCTTTGTTGTTTGTTGAATGTACTTGTATATTATAAATACACACACACACACATATATATATGTACATTTAACGATTGCGCATAATTAATTTCCACTTATATTAAAATATTATGCTTATGTAAACAACCTGCGAACGTTTTTTTTTTTTTTTTTCTTCTTCTCCCGATTGTAATTAGATACTTTCGTAGTTTTCGTACCGATTACACAATCGGTAGACGAATACTATTATATTATGTTTCGGATTTATAACATATCATAATAATCTATAGTTTGATTGTGTAAATCACGGTGTCCATGAATACATTGGAGGATTTCCTGTTTGTATACTTTCAGAACCAGAAAATCGGTCACCCAATTTGATACCGTATCCGAATTACGAACATAACCGTTTGGCCTCGAACACGACCGAACGCATAGTGTCGGTGTTCCGCGTTAACGTGGACGCGTGCGACCGGCTGTGGCTGGTGGACACCGGTCTGGACGACTTCTTGGGCGCCAGCAATCAGGTGCACCCTCCGAAAATCATGATATTCGACCTGAACACCGACACCCTAATTAGGCAATACACGTTCAAGTCCGCCGACATAACACCCGATTCGTTTTTCGCCAACATCATCGCCGACACGACCAAAGACACTTGCGACGACGCGTACGCGTACGTCCCGGACCTGGGCGGTTACGGGCTGGTCGTGTACAGTTTCGCGACAAATACCTCGTGGCGGGTTAAGCATCATTATTTCCATTTCGACCCGTTGGCCGGTAACTTCCACGTGGGCGGCCAAAACTTCCAATGGACCGACGGTATATTCGGCGTGGCCCTGTCACCGGTCAAGGAAGACGGTTTTAGAACGCTGTACTTCCATCCGCTGTCCAGCACCCGGGAATTCTGTGTGTCCACACATATCGTACAGAACGCCAGTATCGCTTCGGACAGTTATTACGAGTACAAAGTGCTCGGGTCCAGAGGCCCGAATACGCAGGCCACGTCGTCCTCGTTGGACGAGAACACCGGCGCCATGTTCTACACTCAAGTGAACAAGGACGGCGTCGGTTGCTGGAACTCGTTCCGGAACGCGGACGAGTATTCGGCCGACACAAACTTCCTAGTGGCGTCCGACAGTCAGACGATGGAGTTCCCAAACGATCTCAAAGTGGACAAAACGGGAACCCTCTGGGTGATCTCGGATAAACTGTCCGTGTTCCTGTTCAAGGGCCTCGACCTCAACGAAACGAATTACAGAGTTTTTAGCGCCCCCGTCGTTGACGTTATCAAGGGCACCGTGTGCGACATTAAATAGACGTGACGTCATAAACCGTACTCAAGTATTGTAATATGGCACATTGAAAAACTTTGGTTCCTTATATCTCACGAAATTATGGGTACCTGCTACACTTAAACAACTCAATACACGGTTTTTTATTTTACTAAACCTATAATAGTATTATTATTTTATACAATTTTTTTTTTATAAGTTAGTTTTGAATAATATTTTATTTGCGTTCTAGTAAAATGTGCGTGTATAATTATTCACATTTTTTTAACATTGAATACAAATTCGTTTTAAGACATAGTATATTATACTTGTAATATAGTATACAATAGAATATAATAAAAGTCGGATTTTTTTTTACTGTTAAATATTTCTTTTTAGCGTTATTAATTAGATCCTAAAAACGTTTAGATAGCTGATGACTAATTTTAATGGTATTTTTCGAAGAAATTGAAAACACTAATAAGTTCATGTATAATAATATTACTTAACAATTGTTTGTATTTTCGTTTAGCAGTCAGTAGAATAACAAAATACCCGTTATTATAATATTTTTTTAAGGAGTAGAAAAAATAGCAATTACTCAATAAATTAAACTGCGCGCATATATCTCAAAGACTGAGTTTTAGTATCTGAGTATCTGGACAGTTAATAATCGTAATAACATAGTATTATCATACAGAAATCGAAACAATCATACTAGTTATGTTATTACTATAATTGTGTGTGTTATCAATTTCCGAAAATTTTTTTAATGAAATACATGATAATATATCATATATACCTAAGACCAGTGGGGTGCCTGGGAATTTTCGATGGGAGGGGATGTTTTGAATAAGAAACGCGTATGAATCGTAAAATCGCTTCCTCCATCTGACTCGACTAAGGGAATGGAAAAGCCGGACCTTAAAGAAACCCAATTTCTAATCAATACATTTTGCTCATAACTTAGTCGAAGTACGTATATTATACATTTCGAGATTAAATTACTAAATAAATACTTCTATTTTTCTTTTTTAGTTTTAAGCCGATAATGGGGGGGGGGTGGTAGTGTAGTCCCTAACCTCTCCCCGCTGTATAAGACGGAATAGTTTTAAACAACAATATAATATAGTCTTGCTATTTTCATTATTTTTCCTTACAATTTATTTCATTCTATTCATATTATACTGTACATTCGTCTTACACGATAACAATATCGTTATACCGTACGAACGGCAAATCGTATTTTATCTATAATAGTAAATTTATCTCAATAAAAAGAAAAAACAACAATGATAAAATACTCTTCCCTAACATATTTACTATCGTGTTAGTGCCGTTTTCTTCGTGGTCGATACGTTCTCGTATTTTGATCCTTGATCTGAATATATTTTACTCCTATAATATATCGGTAAAGATTTGTACTTAACATAATTGTTTATTTGATTTTAAATACTCTAGTGTTATAGAATACAGTTTATAATTTAATAACGTCTATTACTGCCGTCACTATTGATGTATTTAATAAGGTTTTGATTTTCTGATAACTGCAGTTGACAATTTTAGTTTCAAATATAATTTAAGTTTTTTTAGATTCTGAGCGCGATGAGAAATTTGTTGGGCTTAATAATTAAATTTTCTCAGTTCCCGTATATTATAATTTAGCTACCTTGAAAATGTCGAAACGCATTAAACACTATGGGAAAAAATGCGTGGAAGCGTTCAAATTTTAATTTTGAATTAATTAATATACATCTCAGAAATGATAGTACAACAATGGCTTGCGTTTCAATGACCCCTTTAAAAACTGACCTATCTGAGGAAACGTTATGACGTCATAACGTACGCACGTGTAGCATTTGTTTTTTTTTAAACGTTCGCCTACTTAGTGTACTAATATTTAGCTTTGGATACCTTTTTAATGGTGTTTTAAAACAGTATCTATGTTGTATAGCTAATTAATGTTTAAGTATGACTATTTCTGTGAAATCTAGGAGATTTTTATTTATTTAAACTCGTTTTCTCAGCAACTCCTTTAGGCCAACCCACGAATTGATTCTTATATTCCATGCTGTACATTTGCAATTTGTCGTTATTTTAACACTTTATTCAAATGTCCTGTAAAATTTTTCACCAATGTTGCTGACAGATAGTAGTACTTTAAAAAACACTGTCTTTATTTAAATCCGGGCATTTATTTACTATCAATATTTTAAAATACGAAATCTTATATGCAATAAAAATGACTAATGCATAATTTTGTATTTAATTAAAATTGTAATTTCATCAATTACAAGTTAATATTATTGAATTACATTGTCTACCTACATTGTTGTTTGAAGTAACCAGCTAAGTCGAATGAAAATTAATTTCTATAAACAACTAAAATAAATAGTTCAAAACATAATTCAACATACAGAATAATTTGATAATTTTAAATATTTTATAGTCTACACAATTGTAGATATTTGATAATTAAATACGAATTACCCGAGTTCAGCAGTAATTTTTGTAAAATCCTATATAATTGTGTTTGTCCGTATAGAGTGTTAAAAAATATATTGTTGAACTTTAAACTATAAAATATTTTTTATCACAATATTTGGATTTATTCTACAAGTTTTTTAATTTGAATTTTATCACGTGATGTTCTTTTCACTACAATATTTTAATATTTAGAACGAATAATACACGGGAGTTCATTGACAACGGTGAATTTACATTAAAAAAAAAATAAAAAAGATTTGAAACAGGTAAGTACAAACTTAATGATATTAATAATTCGTATTTATGTTTTAAAAATATGCAGCAGGCATTTAAGAATATATCACTGAAATTGGGTAATCAGGCATATTGCTTATTATACTACGATTGAGTGTATTTAGAAACCAGACTAATATCGCGGTGGTGGATACGTTTGGTGTTAGTATGGTTTCTGCGAGTAGAAAGAAGAACAAATACGGTATTGAAATTAAAGCGCGCCAATCAATTCCATTGTAAGAATATTGATATTTTCGTTTATACAGCGTCTTCTCCTTATACCTCGCCTATTTTACTCATTTATTTCTAGTCGTTCACCGTGGTCCTTAACTCCACCATGTGTCGGTCCCTCTTTTTACTTATTTTCATCCACACGCATTCTTAAAACACCTCTTACAACCTCTGATTCGTCTCTTTTCATTAAATGCCTGAATTAAAGCTCTCATCCTTTCAAAAATCGTAACAACGCCTATTTATGTTACGCTTTACAGACTCATCCCTTATTATATCACCTCTAGTGTATGCACTCATTCATCTCAACATTCTTATCTCTACTCTACTCATCTCTTGTCATAAATTGTTGTCCACTACATTCTAATAATTTAACCTTACCATACTTCATCGTCGGTCTCACGACGGTTTTGTAAAATTTATCAACCATTATAATAGGAGTCCTATCTTATTACACTGTACCCCTGATGCATATTATATCCATTTCATTTAACCATATTTAATACTTTTGTTTTCTATTCTATTAAAATCTATCGTTCCTAAATAAAATGATCTTACATACTCTAACTTCACCTACTTTATCCTCACTCATCGTCATACCTTTCCTTCACTCACCCTCATTTTACCCAAAATTATATTCTATATACTTTGTTTTATTTATACTAATCCTTAATTCTTTTTCTTTCGTTTATACAGTGTAGTGATAAAATATTGTACTACTCGAACACACACATACATAAAAACATACATGCATACATACATACATACATACATACACATAGATAACGGATACACAATCTACAAGAATATACCGGTCCTGCGATAACCTGACGATTGCATTTTGTAGGTTCGAATCTAGACCAGTCTCCGGCACTTATACCATACCCGAACTTCGAGAACAACCGACTGCCCAGTCCCGGGGAAGCGGCCAACGACCGGATTATCAGCGCTTTCCGGATGAGCGTCGACCAGTGTGACCGGCTCTGGTTGGTCGATATGAGGGACTCGAACGGTACCAGTTTCGGAAATCCAGAGCTGTTCGTAATCGATCTAAACACGGACCAGGTGATTCGACAGTTCACTATCACAAATGACGTGATGAACAAGGACGGTGGATCGTTTTTCCCGGGTTTGATAGTCGACGTGGACCCGAGGGCGTGCGACCAGGCGTTTGCTTACATAGCCGACATTCACTGGGGCATGGTGGTGTACAGTTTCTGGGAGAACACGGCGTGGCGATTGGCGCATCATTACTTCTTCTTCGACCCGTTATCCACGTCGCTTAACATCGGAGGCGTCTCGGTACTTTGGACGGACGGCTTGTTCGGAATGACCCTGTCCGAATACCACTCAGACGGCTACCGGACGCTCTACTTCCAGGCGCTGGCCAGCACCAGGATGTTCTCGGTGAACACGCGTGTTCTTCAGTCCAACGCTAGCCTGGAAGATACGTTTGACCATTATCGGTTCATCGGTTGTCGTCGCGCTGGCATGCAGGCGTCCACGATGTCCATGGACCACGAGACGGGAGCGATTTTTTACCCACTCGTCCATCAGGATGCGGTCGGCTGCTGGAATCCGAAACGGTCCCAGTGGCTTTCGTCCCAAACATCGGCCGTGGTGGCCCAGGACCCGGAAACGCTCCTGTACCCGTCCGAACTCAAGGTGGTCAATTCTAACCTGTGGGTGATCAGTGATAAAATGCCCGTGTTCCGGTTCCGGGTGTCTGACATCGACTTGAACCGGGTCAATTACCGCGTGTTCAGCGCGCCCGTCGCCGAAGTCATCAGGGGAACCGTTTGCGAGCCGGTCACACATCACGAATATCCGCAAAACGGCGAGACCGCCGGCTATAATCAATGGCATCATCAGTATACGGTGTGATTGCAGCCGTCACAGTAGTCGGCACGATAATAATTACATAACGACGTGAGACGCTCTTCAAATACTACCCATGTCCGGAGTGCAGACAACCGCAGATCCACTTGGTCGTCCCGCCATATTTTGTACAGAACCTATTGTTTACAATCTGTGTTTAAATTATTATTATCATTATTATTAACTTGATATTTACATACAATCAAAAAGTAAATAATCAAAATACTAGATGTTCGGCATCTAGTCAAACAATAAACAATCAAAATATTTTTAATACGTGTTTTAGTTGTACGATAATAACATTGAACTGGTCGGTCGAACAACGGGAAGGGAATTTATTATATTACTATGTACGCGTCGGTGTTAAAAAAATAAAATCAAAGAAAAAGCTCATGTATTTACGGGTGAAAATCGTCCAGTAAATAGTATTGGCATCATTCAATACGATGAACTTTAATAATTAGTGTTAACATTACAAATAATATTTAGGTAAGTGTTGTGCCGTTGACGTTTCGGACTATTCAAAAGGAACTGAGTTCCACCAGTTATTTTTCTTCAATTTTTTTTTGAAAAAAACAAAATTATTTTAACCTATTAGACACATCCAAGAGTTGCAGTTTGCAGGAACGCGCGAGTCCAATAATGCACACGAAAACCACGATCAAATTAAAATTGGCTTTTGAGTGAAAAAAAAAAAATAAATAAATAAACGTCCTAGTTTGTTACAGTCAGTGGTTTTGTGCAATATGTTTTATTAACACGAGCATTGGACAATTTCACAAAATAAAGTATAAATTATTATGCAAACGTCAATTTTGTACCCGTAGATTAACATTAATGCCATGCGATTAATATAAATTATAAACGCAATGAAGCATTGATAAATATTAGACGATGTGATAGTTAATATTTATTAATACTCGTCGCTATGTAATATTATTAACAATGGCAAAGATTTTTAAATTCGTTTTTGTTGAAATGCTCTTAAAAATATTAATAGCGTCTAAAATGCCGAATGCCTTTGTTGCATTTAGTATTTTAATTTTGAGCCTTCGTAGTATTGAGTAACCCGTATTGGCATTTTATGAATGTGCTGAATTCCCGAGCCAATATAACAAGAATATTTCGTAAAAATGCTGTTCTAAAATGAAACGTTCCTAGTATTCGATATTATTGTTTTTACAATAAATTTACTTGCGCTTGAGAAATCTCAATATGTTGCTGTGTACTTCGTATTTTTCACAAATTAATTTTGTCTCGAAAATATTTCGTCAAAGCCGCCGCCGATTTCATTACTGCAGTTTTATTGTATCTAAAATGTTATTACTGATGGCGTATACATGTCAAAAGGCATGCATTTTAATATTGAAACAATATAATATACACGACTTACTGCACATAGAGGCGATCCTAAGGGGAGGTTTGGGGGGGGGGTCTGACTAGGATCACCTCTGATTGCACATATCATCAGCTGTGTACACTGTATAAAACGGGTATTTATTTAAAAATCGTGAATGTAGACGTCTGGAATGCCTAAATGTTGAAAGCACAAACTCAGAGCCTAGGGATTTACGGATATCTAAATTTGGATACAAACTTGGAATGCACTGTAGGTTTCGATATTTGTACATCCTCAGATTCTAGGTTCGTAATTTCCGAATTTGTACGTTCCATATTTTATATTCCACACTTGTAAATGTCAGGTTTTTACAAGCTCTCGTATAAAATAGTATAACTGAATTAATCACGTCTCAAGTCTCTCATATTATTTCTCTTGTAACGAACGTATGACACATTCTCATTCTACCAAGTTATTATATATATAATTCAATTAAATTGTGCATTCATTTCATAACATATTCCTAAGTGAATTCTTATTCACGCCATCTACTATTAGTAATATCACCGTTTAATGACGACGACTTTACGACCGTGTTGAATGGACGCGCGTTTCAGAATTTCCCACGTTCACTGCCTGTAGATCAGGTAAATCTATTGCCTGAGTTCTGACGCACGGCGGTTAAAAAATGACAATAGATTGCCAAAAAAAAAAAAAATTTTAATTTTTGAACACTGAAAGATGTAAGTTTACCGAGTTACGTGTCGAAAATAGAACCGTCTATGTTATTATTAAGAGGACGTATTCGTAGGGGTCGCGTATAGGCAATTTAAACGATATTTTTGAATATTTCGCATCTCAAATATTCAGATTCACACAATTTTTATGGGCGTTTTGCGTCTTTTCAAGCCACAATCTAATAACTGAACTATTACATACTTCATTAAAGCTCTTTGTTATTTTATTTGCTTGTTTTATTTTTAAACTGAGCGTCTGTATAATATATTTATTTGTGTACATTAATTCATCAAATTTATCGTTGACGAATCAATGCATTTTTATTTTAACCAACGTCACAAGCCGTTGTAACCGAAGTACATATAAAAAACAGTTTGACCTTAAATTCGTATCTACACGGAAGCATCCGAACATTTGTGGCTTGAAGCTGATTACACAGGTTTCAATGATATCCGAATCGAGGTCAATCGGGTGTGCACACACCCGGGCTCACCCGGTATAATATATGTTTATGACTTCAACACCGGAGCCTTTTATCTCTTTTGCATAATAATGTGATCGCTGCAGACACGACCAGAGATTGTGTGTTCGTACATGTATCAACGTCGTATTCCGGATAAACTGTGTAACAATGTCTGCAGTTTCAGAAACCGGTTCCGAAACGCGACGCGAGGCGAGTTGGGCGGCTTCCTAATCACAGACATTAGTGTTCAGAAACGGACAAAACAGGAACGCTTCGAGCGCTTCCGTACATAACCCTATTAAGTACCTATAATTAACGGGGACCATGGGCCCTTCCATTGGCCGTAGTTTTTTCAAAATACTTTTGTTATAATCGTTCCGTGTTTATGCTATACTTCATTGTGGTGTATGCGATTTATATTCTCATATGTTGTTGACTAAGTAAGTATATAATATATTTTTAAATGTAATAAAAAAAAAAAAAAAAATAAACGTGCAATTTCGGGTTTGTTTGTTTTTTTTGTTTTTCGACCCATCCATTGAGAAGTCCTGGATTACGCGCCACTATGTATTATATTTGGTATTTTGTACGGGGACTTGTTATCCGGAGACAGTCGATTACGTCTCAAAGTCGGGTAAACAAAACATCGAATATAATAATGTTGTCTAATGTGTCCGACGAAATTTCGATTGCGCCTGGTTTCAAGCAACCTATAGGCATTCGAATTTCAACGGTGTCCGACGAAATCTCAATGCCTTTTTATGTCTTTCTTAAATTACGCCATAATTTGTAAATTAGGTAAGCGTTCGATAAATTGCGTTAATACGAGTATTTCTATTGCGTCTGATAAAATTTGTACCACTCTGCAATAACAATATGTCAGTGTACACATATTAATTATCAATATTATCGTATTATAGATGTTATAGGTCAATTTTAGAGTGAAAATAAAAATACAAAAACCTTTATATAATATATTTTATCATCATTTATTTGTTATTACAAATTCACAACTAAAGATTTGTTTATAGTATTGCGATAACAAAATCATTAGAAATTGTACACAGCATAATAAAATATTTATTTATACAACAAATTTATTTTATACAAATCTATAACACTTATTTGTCGACACAGCTCCCGTGATTTTTCAGGCATTTGTCACAGCGTGGTATAAGTTTTTATAAACCCTCTTCATAGAATATTGCTGCCTGTGCAGTCAAAAATGTAGTAGCGTGTTTTTTCAGCTGTTTCATCGCTGTTGAAACGCTGACCACCAAGAAAAAACTTCAGATGTACAAACAGATGAAAGTCATTAGGAACGAGGTCGGGGCTGTGCGGAGAGTGGCCAAAAACGTTCCAGCCAAAGCCCTGTAGGAGTGTTTTTGTCGCATTCGCAATGTGTGGTCGGGCATTGTCGTGGATGAAACTACGCCGTTTTTGAGCGTTCCTCGGCGCTCGTTCTGTATTGAGCGGCGCAATTTCTTAAGCGTCTCGCGATAAGCATCTTTATTGATTGTTTCATCTCGTAGCAACAAATCAATCAGTAAGATGCCTTGTCTGTCTCAATTTCACAAGCGGTGGGATTTACGTTCAACTCGGCCATTATGAACAAGCGCTACGAAGTACACACACACAACCAATAGCGAGCTCACACCGGCGTAATTTCGTTTTAGTTAATACAGAGTGCTTGTCGAGCTTATGCAGCACTGCCGAGGGAAAAAATGGAAACGGAACTTATTTTCTGGACATACCTCGTATATATTATACATAATTGTATAAATAGCACTAACTATACGAAGACCCGGAGAATAATTCACTGAATCCGTAGCCCGTAGGTTTATATGTAAAACCGGAGTATTCGGGTGCAACCCTACTTACATCCCGAAATAGTTTAAATTCTAATTGATGTTTGTCTGTAAATCAAAGTCGATTTCTTAAATTTAAAACTATGATATTAGAAAAATATGCAGTTTAATGTAAGTTTTAGTATAATTGAAACAATACGCGAACATATTTTTAACTCAGCTCAACACAAATATCAAATTAATGAACATGATATGGAAACTACTAAAAATAAAAGGACAATAGACAAACCGTTTATTTATTTTACATTTACTTGACTTTGGGACCCAATTGAAAAAGGGACGTAATTGAAATTTTGTATTTTTTTTTATCTGGTTTTTGATGTATAGAAAGAAATATTTATAGATATTCGAATAGTTCTCTTATGAATTTTATAAAGAACTGAAAAATACTGTATTAATAATAATATAATATCATATTATATACAGAGATACAGGGAAAACTGAACAAAAATCGAATTTAAAATTTAAGTCAATAAAAAAAAATAATACATTTATATACCTAGGTGTACTAACTTGTAGTATTAGCATCAGTATATTAAATATAATATTTATTATCTTTTCAGTCAAATTTCAATATAACTAATTTAATATTTTTAAATATTTTCTTAATATAAAATAGAGCCATTACATTTACATATTATTTTAATTAAAAAAAAAAAATCCCAAAAACTGTTAAACTGAATTTAGGTGCTAAGTGGAGCGAAGAAACTTATGGTTAGTTTATTATTATTATTATTATTATTTTGTTTTATCTGTAAACAATTTTTATACAAGAAATATTGCTCCGATTTTTTAAGTGTAGCACTTTTTCTGAAAGAAAATCCGACTGGAGTATTCCTTTAAGAAGGTCAATTTTTTGATTTTCTCAAGAGTTTTCTCAATATATTGAAAAAAAAACGGAGGAAAACCGGGAGAACGGAAAAATAGATACATTTTAAACAAATATGATCAAAGAAAATGTTTAATGTACGTACATCTGTAATTATTTTACCATAGTATGGCATACATATTGTTGACAAAACAACACTATTAACTGAAATTTTAATAGTAATAGTTTATCGTTGCTTATAGATACACTTACATTAAATTCCCTTCTATATCTTACCTTTTCAACTTCCCACGTACAACAGTGGCTGCACTCACGTGCGAAGTGTGTCTTTTTTTTTTTAATATCAAATTCAAAATTATTTAGATATACGTTTTTTCCAAAATTAAATAGCAGTGGAAATAAAGATTCTTGATAAGAAAAAATAATAACCAATTTAATGGATATTTATTGAATAATATTGAATATTTCAGATACTTGAGTACTTTTATTTTAGCAATAGGTAACAGATAATATAATATCTATGTATAGAATATTCAACATTTTTCGATTTTCTAATAATTCTGAAATGTTTTCCTTTTTTCCTCTGAATTTTCACTCCATTTGGCACCACTGGGTCTTTGGTACGGTGTTTCTTTTAAGAACTTCTTTCCTACTTGGCTTCTAGTAACTGAGAACAATGGAACTAAGTATTAATTGCTGGTTA
Organism: Cinara cedri; assembly: GCA_902439185.1. Taxonomy (NCBI): domain Eukaryota; kingdom Metazoa; phylum Arthropoda; class Insecta; order Hemiptera; family Aphididae; genus Cinara; species Cinara cedri. The sequence goes on from CABPRJ010001504.1 coordinate 88,477, forward strand.
TTACCCCTAGAAATTCAAAAAATGTCGAATTGTCGCTTAATTCTTATTTTACGTTCAAATATTTCTTTTGGCTATGATCTGTGGATGCTGGTTTACAGATATATACTAATCTCACGGACCAATTACAACGTCTACTACAGTGTCTGCATCCCCTGCCAATAAGTCATGCAGATATAAAACAGAAATATGTAGACATATAGCCCAAATTATGTTTTTTTTCTTTCACTTTCAGAAGGTTGTGGCGTGGTGTGATGCGCTATGCCGCGGTAATAGGTCTAAATTGGTCCGAACGCTCTTTTTTTTTATCTTAATCGCTCCTTTTTTGTCTTCTTGTTTTTCTCCATTACGTCTTGTGATTTTTCACTTGAGGTCTTATCCTCTAATAGATTTAAGAATAATACTAATGTGTTATTTTTTATAGGTACAGAAAAAAACCGTTCTCCATTGCTGGTTCCATACCCTAATTACGAGATGAACCAATTACCCAGCCGGCGGAATTCATACAACCGAATAATCAACACAGTCCGAGTAGACGTGGACGAGTGCAACCGACTTTGGGTGATAGACATGGCGTCAGCCAATGGGACGTCTTACAGCGAACCGCAGCTGTACGTGATCGACCTGATCACGGACCAGGTGATCCGGCAGTTCACCGTCACTGAGAACCTGAGACGCATGGACGGTACCACTTGGTTCACTGGTCTGATAGTGGACTCGAACCCGAAGTCGTGTAACCGAGCGTACGCCTACGTGGCTGACATCGGGTGGGGCCTATTGGTGTACAGTTTCCGAGACAATAAGGCATGGCGGATGGAACATCCTTACTTCTATTTCGACCCACTGGCCACCGTTTTCAACATCGGCGGCGTTCGGATGGAGTGGCTAGACGGCGTGTTCGGACTGGCTCTATCGGAACAGCATCAGGATGGATACCGAACTCTGTACTTTCACTCGCTGGCCAGTACCAGGATGTTCTCAGTGAACACGCGACTCTTGCAAACCAACAGTAGCGTGTCGGAAACGTTCGACGATTATCAGCGTTGTGGATATCGTCTGGCCAGTATGCAGGCTGCTTCAATGGCTATGGACCTGAGCACTGGGGCGATATTCTATGCGCTCGTCAACCAGGATGCGGTTGGCTGCTGGAACCCGAGACGGTACCAAAAACACTCAATGAACACTACCGCCGTGATAGCCCAGGACCCGGTCCGGCTTGAGTTCCCATCCGACATCAAAGTAGACTCCAGTTCTAATCTGTGGGTGATCAGCGACAGAATGCCTAGGTTTCGGTTCCGGATTCACGATTTAAATCTGACCGAAGTAAATTACCGCGTGTTCAAGGTGCCGATAAAAACGGCGATCAGGGGAACGGTCTGTGAACTGCAGGAGTTCGACGACGTGTTATTCGAACGGAATCTGGTAAATGAGTCTTCAGTACCGTCTGATACGTTCAAAACGAGGTCGGACACTCTGTAGTGATATTTATTAAATATTTTATTGTTTTTATATTAATATTCAATTGTTAAGATTAACGAAACGATATGTGATTTTTGTGATTCTATTATTATTAAGTTTAATACTACGAGCGACGTAACGAATGTTATAAAGAATAGGTTATACTCAGAGCATGAGATTCTTGGTCGGAATTCGCTACGTATCGACGCACTTGACACCGTTTACTAGCAGCATATAGTGGCCCATCACGTAGCTGACGCGTGAACTACGCGAGACGGCGATGGTTGACTGCGTGTGCGACAATACGCAGTTCAATAAATCACCACTTTGTTGGTAATCTATGGGCACAGGGCTGCTAGTAAACTGTGTTACGAGCACGGATCCGTAACGAGTTTTAACCGGACATGACCACATACAAATCTAAAATTTGATGTAAATCCGTTCTTATTATAACTGTGATCTTATTTATTGTAATTTTGAATTGAAAAAAAAAAAATAAACAATTGGATCAGGAATATACGAGTTATACATCCTATATAGTATTGTTTTTAATTAAAATCAAATAATTCAAATATCGTGTACTTAAATGTATTAAAAGGGTCCATTGCGTCCGTCGAGTTTCGTTTTCTAACGGTCCGTCCATATCGAGTCATCGTGTTGGTTAGTAGCTAGTAAAACAATTTACCGAAGACGAGGTGACGGCATTGGTAACACAAAAAAATCGATGGGACTTAACGCCTTATCGGTGACAAATGAAGTAATATGGAGCGAGGCCGTTTATTTAAAACTTAACGAGAATGATATAACAAACACAACAAAAAAAATAATTTAATGATAACAAGAAAATGTAGTAAATTAAGATAGTAATAATAAATTAATAAAATTGAATTATTACAAATATTAATATCAACACTATTGACGACGCCACGATTGACAGAATCGTGATAAAATGTATCTATTTTATCATGGACAGGATAATGCGGTTTGGTACATTGTTATACATTGACATTTTTTCATACTAGTGGTTAGAGTGTTTAATTAATTTAAACAAACAACCTAATTTTTTATTAGTTCTCGATCACAAAAATATAATGGTCTTAATAGGTGATATCCATTCATGGTTTTGTTATCTCCAAAACACGTGTTTAGATGACTGAACGGAAATTACCGATTTCATGTGCGAGAATAAGGTTCATATCATACAAACGGATAGCAATATCAATAAATTTCAACCCACATAACTGAGACACGGTGGTTAGTTCACGGATAAAAAATATTTCGCAAATATTCATGAATACATGAATGTATTATATCAGAATTCATAAAGGTTAGGCGTTCGTCAATATAATTTACATTTTTCCACGTCTATCTTCAATATAAAATAATAATTATTATTATTCAAATTTGTATGGAATTTTTTTAATAATCAACATAGTAATAACTACTATCGATTTTCATGATGCGAAATATCTACATGAGTACGTTCAGCAATTTCCATATTTGATCTAAAATTTTCACTTTATTATTTTATTATTATTATTATTATTATACTTAGCTTATATAATACCTAGTATATTTATTAAGTGTCTTGTCTGATTAAAAAACGAAAGAAACGGAGACACAAAAATATTATTTTCTAATAGTTTCGGTAAAAATAATTATATTCTCTTATATATAAAATT